>BLAL01000040.1:1302500-1902500 GCA_015698045.1 Rhizophagus clarus | reverse complement strand
TAATTATTAATTAATAATAATAAATTAATTTTTTTTTATTTTAAAAATTATATCTATATTTAAAATAATTAAATTATGTAATATTAAAATTTTTACCAATTTTTTAAAGAAATGTACTAGAATTCCAAACAATATATATATAAATTAGATAAAAATTTTAAAATTTACTATAATTTAATTATAATAAATATATATAATAATAGTAAATCAATTTTTTATATCATTATGAAAAAAAATTGTGAAAATTGATTCACTAAATATTAATAAAATTAATGATAAAATGATATACCAGTAATCAAAACTTCAGAATTTTTAATTTTAATTAATATTAATATGATATTAATATACTATTACTATTTTAAAAATAGTTTTAACTATTAAATTTAAAAATTAGTATTGTTATAAAAATGCAATTTTCTATAAATATTATTATATTTAAATTTATAAAAATTAAAATATAAATTATTGCCAATCCTTCTGAATAACTTCTTAAAGTTAATAAGTTGATTTAAAATAAAAAAAATTACACTTTATAATTAAAATCACTTAAACGATAAATAATTGAAAATACAAAAGTTAGTCACATTCTATGAGTCATAATCCAATTATTTTAAAATATTTACTGTAAGTAAATTTGATCCTGCTAAACAACTTTACTTAAGCAGAAAAAGGCAATTTTATTTGACCAAAATAATGAAATTACACTCCAAAATTGCAAAATAAGTTTTCATAAAAAAATTGATAATACATAAATAGCCAATACTTCACAAATATTAATCCAATTATTATAAAAATTTATATGCAGATAGATTTAAACTAAACAATTTTTTAAGCATAAAAAAATAATTCCATTTGACCAAAATAATGTTATTATATTCTAAAATTAAAAAAAAAAAAAAATTTTGGAATTAGTACTGTTTAAAAAATATAATTATTTTTACAAATATTATACTTAAACTTATAAAAATTGAAATATGAATACTTTTTACACTGCTGAACAACTTTTTTAAACATAAAAAGATAATTTATTTGTCTAAAATTTATTTTATATATGAGTAAAATTAGTAAATAAAAAATAAGAATATAAGAATATATATTATTATAAAAACATGATTTTTTTTATAAATATTAAATATAATATTATATTTATAAAATTAAAATGTGTAAAATAATAGAAAAGAAGTAACAGTTTAAAAAAATTTTTTGTAAAAAAATTTTTTGATATATGTATGAAATTAAAATTTTCTTTATATATATTATATATAAAAATCTTTGTTATATGAATAAGGGGTTCTACTATGCAAATATAATTATTGAGCTGAAATAAAAATAAGTTTATTTACATATTTAAATATCTAACTAACTAAAAATTTTATATTAAAATAAACAAATAAAAGTTTTACATAGGGTTTTTTTAATATAATTATTTAATAAACTTAAATCTAATATATTTATATATTATTTGGGATCCTAATGTATTAATAATAATTTGATCTTTGATTTTTTTGAATTTAAAAATAATGAACTATATTAAAATATATACATGAAACTTTTAAATAATTTAATGATAAGAAACTTTAATTAATTAGTATTTTAGTTATGTTTAATTAACATAAAAAATTAAAGAAGTATTTTTTAAATTTTTATATAAAATGATATTTTGCAACTTTCCTTTCAATTAAACAAATATTATTTTTATTAAATAAAATATCCAAAATTTCAAAATGCCTTGTTTACATCATTAATGCCATTCTTACCATATCATTTCCTTACAATAGTATATATATATATATATATATATATATATAATCCCATAGTGAATATGCTCATTGATGAGTAAAAACAAAAAAATACTGAGTATTATAAATAGTATAGCAGAAGCAAACAAGAATTTTGGGAGTTTATTGTCTAAAGATATGTATATTTTATTTTATACGTTTTTTTAAAAAGAATCTTAATAATTCAACAATTCATTTATATGAATTTAGAATTAATTAATACTTTTATACAAGATTTATAGATCAATAATACTTTCAAAAATAGAGAAATCTAGTAAAAAATTATAATGTAAATAAAAAAAATAAATACAATTTTATATAAATTAAATATATTTAATTGATACTCTAACTGTTTTTAATATTTAGAATTTCATTCTTTATCGTAATAGTGCTCTTAAAAGATCTGGTAGAAGGCTGAGAACATATATCAAAAAAAAAAATATATAGGTGATTTAGAATAAGATTTTGGAAGAAGCCATATAATTATAACAATAGTTTTTATTATTAATGTTTACATTTAATTTTACATCTATAAATTTTTTAGAAAATCATCATAATCGTAAAAGGTTAAGAAACATGTCATAATAACAGTTTTATTTTTAATTTTCAGTATTATTTATATATATAAGTAACTAGACCCAATTTATATCAAATATCAGTTGAAGATTCACTTTTTTTGGATTGTAATTGATACTAATATTTACGTCATTCAGCCTGGATATTATTTTTTATAAATAGTAGTGAACAAGTATCAAGTGTACATTTTTTTATATTTAATAATTTTATAATTAAATAATAAATTATTCTAATCTTTTTTTTATATCAAAAAGATATCTTTTCAAATAGTAAATGATCAAGTAATAAATTTAATTAATTTAAATATTCTTATTAAATTAATATTTAATTATTGTTATTGTAATAGTGTATTAGGGTGGGGTATATACTAAACTTTATTTAATACTTTTTTTTATTTAGGACTCTAATAAAATTTTTTTAATAATAATCTTCAATTTTTTTTTTTTATTTTAATTAATAAAATGATAATTAAATAAAGATATTATTATTTATTTATGATCAATAATCCTTTTAAATTTACAAATACTTTAACTTTGTAAATCATTTTAACTATTAATTTGTATTTTGATCATATTTTTTGACCATTTTGACTTTGTTATTTTCATTTTGATTTCATATATAAATTTAAAAATTATATATATATTAGGTACTTGATATATATTAGCCAATATATTAATGAATTGGGGGTCTAGGCAATTTATAATTTTTAAGCATATTTTGAAATGTAACATATTAGATATTTAAAATATACCCTATATGTATAAATGCCTAATATGTTTTTGATTAGTCACCGATATATAGGTATCTAATATGTACCTGATAGTATCAATTTTGATCAGTGATTTCATCTTATTTTAGCTATAAAAGTATTGGTTTTGAAAGGAAGAAGTAAAGATAAAATAAAATAAAAAATGTGATTTATGTATGATTTTAAATATCAAACTATATAAGTGTATTTAAATCTGAATAAGTTTTTATTAAATTTACATATTTTATAAGTTCAAAATATGAGATTTATATTAAGATCAATATTTATTTTAATCATTAAAAAAAATCAAATATTGAAACATTTTGATTCAACTTATAATAATTTAAATTTTGTTATTTTGCATTATTAGTAGTAAGATATTTTTTCTGATATCATATAAATTTTATTATAATTTTAAAATTAAAAAGTATTAAAGTAAATAAAATGTATAATGCTATCAAAGAGAAAGAAAGTACATAGATTCTAGGCTATTTAATGCAAATTCTAGTATCAAGTTATTTCTTTGCTCTTTATTTCTATGCTAATATTGCTATCTATAAGTTTCTTACATTCTAATCTATCCCAACTATATTTTTGCCTATCTATATCATACCCACAAGTTTCACAAGAGAACTTTTATGTGATAAAATTAATTTTGAACCTATAGTACTGAAGAATAAATAAGTATGTTCTTATAATTTTTGATAAAAATAAATAATATATTAATAATCCATTTCATTTCACCTTTACTATTATATTTTAATTTTATAATATTCCAGTCTGTCAAATATTTGAAAAATTTGTTGCTTAATAATTTTTGTATTAAAAGCATGATATTACATATGGGAAGTTGTTTGATTTACTGCATCAGACTTTAATATAAAGTATGTGATAGATATTAAGTAAAGCCAGTGCTGATTCAATATGTACCATCAATCATGATTTTCTTGGCAAAGTTCAAAATGCCAATACATAGCAAGAAAAGTAAAATGTCTGTTTTATTTAAAAAAAATTTTACATGTATAGTATATTTAATAAAATGATAGTATATATCTATAAACTATAATATATTGATTTATAAAAAATATTTGTTTTACTTTACACTTTGCAAAGTAATTATATTAAATCAAAAATTATTTTTGCTTAATATAAGTAAATATAAATAAATATATACCTTTAATAATTATCATTGTTTTATTTCAAGTCAAAAATAAGATTCCTTCTAAATATACTTTTTAATATAAAAAATAATCGAAATAAATACCGTATTCTATCGAAATTAAGCACCCCCTTTTTGCAAGGATTTTGAGCAAGAAATTCGGAGTGGTGCTTGAAAAGTTTGGAAGGGTGCTTATTTTCGAGGGTGCTTAATTTCGATAAAATACGGTAATATCCATTTTTAGAGTAGTGTTCTAGAATTTTTAAGATTGAATTTTACGTAAATTTTCAAGTGAATCTAAAATTCTACCCGTTTCAGCATAAATAGTAAAAGCAGAATGATAAATCACACTTTTAAAATCGTCTATATTAAACATGATTTTAATAAATTCAGGATCACGAATTTTCATTTCACTTCTCCAGAAATCTTGAAGTAAACGATATTCTTCAGATTTTTTTTTATCTAAATCTTCAAAAGGATTTTCTGTTATCCAAACGGGATAAGTACAAAAACATTCTAATGGATAAGAACCCGAACATTCCCAATCAATTATACCAGTAATATTAGTACCATCAACCAAAATATTTGTAAAATGAAAATCACCATGAGTTAATACGAAAATATCATCCTTATTATTCCTATTAAAATATTTTGGTACTAAAGATAATAATTCTTCATAAACTGGTATCCATTTTTCATCATTAAAAAATTTTCTATTATAAGTAATTTCTTTTTCAATAGCTGCAATAATATAATCAAAAGTATTATCAAAAGGTCCACGTTTAATATTTTTTAATTCGGATCTTTTTTCACTAAAAAAAGTTTCTTCAGTAACTTGACCTATTATAAAATCTTTAATATTATTATCATAAAAAATTCCTCCAATTTTTGAAAATCTTTGATTTTTAAGTGTACATTGTATATCAATTACTTGTAAAAGGATTTTCTTCTTTTCATTTAAATCATAATCATCCCATACATCAGATAATGATATACCAGGTAATTTTTCCATTATAATATATTCTTGTCCGACAAGATTTTCTTTATTACTTTCATAATGATAAACTTCTGGTACTCTAATTGAAGTTTTTTCTTTAACATATTTCATAACTGCAACTTCACTTTCCGTTTTCCAATATGGATAATCTGGAAATGCTATTCTTCCAATATATTCTTTATTATCTTCCATTTTTAATGTAAAAACTTTATGAAATCCTCCTTCTCCAAGTTTTTTTACGGAAATACAAGTTTTACCAAATACGTTTGAAGCGGATTTTTTTAAACCTTCCAAGTCATATTCTAATTCCACTGAGAATTCCGAAGAATCTGAGAAATCATCATCATCAATTTCTTCTTGTTTTGACATTTTTTTTTTTTTTTTTTTTTTTTTTTTTTTTTTAAGGAATGATCAAGAAATGTACAGTACCGGTAATTAAAGAGCAAAAAAATATACTCGTATATATATGTATTTTTTTCTTTGTTGCGAAATCAAGCTCTACGTAAACTTAATTCCCTTTTAGTATATTTAGCTGAGTAATTGTTTAACTCTTTCGGTCAGTCTAAAAATATAGTCAACATAAAAGAATTTTTTTTTCCAATAATATATATATGCGTATAATAAAACAAAATTAGTTATATAAATATGAAAGCCTCCTTGCAAATAAGTAAAATATCACATGTTGCATAATTATCCTGTTTGTTTTCGAGAATAGTGCATACGAACATATGCAGTACAGTACAGTTTACTACAGTATTCAACATTTTAAGCTTAATTCCTTTATATTTTGAAATTCTTGAACATCAAATGATTTTGCATCATTCGATAAAAGATATGGAATATTTCATTTTATTAAAGAATATTTAAAATTTCAGCCATTTTTCCCGTTATTGATTCAATTAACTGATTGATAATCGGAATCTTTATTCTAAAGTTAACTTATTGAAATCCTAATTTTGTTAATTTTAATTGAGAAAAAAATTAAAAAAAATATGCTAAAATATGTAAAAATATGTTAAATCTAGAAATTTAACATGTAAATCACGTAAATCATGAAAAAACAATGAATTTATTTTTCGTAACGCATAATCTTACTTTCTTTCGAAAAATTCCTTTTAGATGAACTCATTCTATGTTAAATCGGTTTTGAGATTCCGACAAATGTTCTGAATTATTCGATATTAAAAAGGTTCGTTCTTATTTATTGCCTTTTTCTTTTCCTAAAAAAAATTACTATCCTTTTATCTAATTTGAAAATGCCTCCTACTAATGCAAAAACAAAACATCACTGTCCATTATGTAAAAAATCATATAGAACTGGTGTATGTCCTAAACATCAAACATCTTGTAAGGAACATCGTTGGGCGCATTTGAATAACGAAAAATGCCCTAAATGCAAAGAAGGTGAATTTCATGTTTAATTTATTTCTATGTATTTATTTTTATTTTTATCAAAGATTAAAATTTGATTAATTTAGCTGATGAAAAGAGAGAAAAAGAAAGAGCGGATAAGGAAAGAAGAGAAAGAGAGGAAATTAAAAGAAGAGAGGAAGAAAATAAAGAGAAAGAAAGAAAAGTAAGAGAAAAAAATGAAGAAAAAGAAAGGAAAAGAAAAGAAAGGGAAGAGAAGGGAGAAAGAGAAAAAGAGGCAAGAAAAAAGGAAAAGAAGGAGAGAAAAGAAATTGAATCAAGAAAGAGGGATGACAAAGAAAATGAAGAGAGAGAAAGAAAAGGGAATGAAAGAGAAAAAGACAAGAGAAAAGAGAACGAAAGAGAAAAGAACAAAAGAGAAGAGAACGAAAGAAAAGAGAGCGAAAGAGAAGAGAACGAAAGAGAAGAGAACGAAAGAGAAGAGAACGAAAGAAAAGAGAGCGAAAGAGAAGAGAACGAAAGAGAAGAGAACGAAAGAGAAGAGAACGAAAGAAAAGAGAGCGAAAGAGAAGAGAACGAAAGAGAAGAGAATGAAAAAGAAGAGGACGAAAGAGAAGAGAATGAAAGAGAAGAGGACGAAGGAGAAGAGAATGAAAAAGAAGAGGACAAAGGAGAAGAGAATGAAAGAGAAGAGGACGAAAGAGAAGAAAACGAAAGAGAAAGAAATCAAAAAGAAAACGAAAAAGAAGAAAACCAAAGAGAAGACGACCAAAGAGAAGACGATCAAAGAGAAGGAAACGAAAGAGAAGAAGACCAAAGAGAAGAAAATAACGAAAAAGAAAACAAACAAGAAAGGGAGATAAAAATAAAGTGTGCAAAAAAAGGTATTATGATAGATTGTTTATCCGAATTAATATTGTGATTTTTTTACTGCGGAAATAGACTTTTTATCGATCCAATGATATACAATGTATGAATTACTGAATTTATATTTATAGTTCATAAATAAAAATTTTATATGTTTATTTTTTTGGTGGAAAGAATATTTATACAATACAATAAGATAATACTAAAAAGAATATGACGAACAATACTTCATTAAGAAATTCAAATAGAAATTTCCTATTAAATTTTAAAAAAAAAAATTTGAACCATTCGGAGCGCTATATACCGAGCATTATTTTTCGCAACACTCAATTCATGACCAAATTAGGTTCAGTCACGTTTTTTTTATTGGTAGGAAAAAGACAGTACCGTAGTATTTTTCCGAATATATTACGTAATACATAATTCATTATAGTAGTGTGGCGCAAATTTCATATCCGAAATCGTAAAATTTGCTCATATGCGCAAATTCGAAAATTAAAGGCGTTACGATGTTGGCGTGCAGTCTAGTGTTTCGAAGTTAAATCATCACATATTTAGTAGTTTACAATCGTTGTTTCACATGTACTGTCGTACATCATTTGATCGGTAGACAATAGCATTAGTAATACACAATAATGAAAAGTCAAGAAGGTAATTTTCTGCGGTATTATCCATAATATTATTCTTTATTGTTATCATCAAAAAAAAATTATTATTATGTATCTTTCTTAATCGAAGTTTCTTTTATTATTATTTCTTCTTAATATTCTTTCGATTTCAATTATTTTGATTTGTTGTTATTAAAATAATTTCCATAAATGTATTTCAAGATCCACATTTCTCAAGTGATCAATATCCTTCAATTTTGATATAAATACGTTTTGATTTCAACCTTCTCAAAAAATTCAAAAAATAAAGTTTATAAATAAGAAAAAATATCTTTCTTTAACGAAAAGGAGCAAAAATCCTAAACACAAAATCAAAATCAAAATCAAAATCAAAATCAAAATCAAAATCAAAATCAAGATCAAAATAATAAAATGAATCCAATCGTTATCGTTACCTCTGAAACAACAGAAGATCCTCTCAAACCTACAAATCAATGTTCCATCATGTAAAAAGTCAAAAAAAAAGACTTATTTCTTAAGTTATTATTTCTTTTGAAAAGAAATATAATATTTTGAATTTTTTTTTTTAAAAAAAAAATTTCATTTTATTTTTTTATTGTGTATAGCTAGTATCATTTTTTGTTTTGCTCTGATTAAATAAAAAAAAATATCGTTGTACATAAACTTGTATTTTGATTGGTTGATAACATTATCATTTAATGACGAGAATAATTCTTTTTGTTAATTAATAAAGATTATTGTTATATATATTAATTAATGAAATCATATATATAAAAAATTTTTTGCAAATTTTAATCAACCTTTTATTTAAATGATTTATAAATAAAAATTAAAATGTTTTTTAAAAAGCTAAAAAAAATTTATCTTTTATATTGTTGAATTTATATGTATACTGATAACTTGCCATTATAGTACTAATAATTCAGTAAAAAGAAGCATAGCTTTTTTATCTGAAAAACTTGCCAGTATTACTTTACCTATTGGAGAATTTAGCTTACATTTAAATAGTCAAGAAAATGTAATTGATGATAAATTAACATAGAAAACTTTGAGTATTTAGAAAAAATTTATATAATATATATAAGAAAGAGATAAAATGCCTGTTACAATTGAATATATTGATTAGAAAACAAATCCATTTAATAAAAACCCTCTAATATCTTGAAAATGGATAGAAGATTATAAAAAATAGCCAGTCTCTTATTATATTACTGATAAAAATTTTGCTAATTCTATTGCTAATATAGATTATTTAGTAATATAGATTATTTAGTTAGTAAATAAATTAACTTTATACATGAAAAAGAAAACTATTTAACTTCTGAAATTGGAATAATTGAAGATTATACTACTGAATTTGATTATTAAGATTTTAAATATAAGGTAGCTTTTTAGAATAGAGTTACTGATTTTAATAATTTGTTTAAGATTAACGAATATTTATAATTGATTATATTTAATAAAAAAAATATTAGACCATATAGTTTATGCATAAAAGAAATTAAATAATTTATCATTTTACTTTAATTTTTAATAATATAATATAAATAGTCTTTTAAATACTTTTAATTAAAAAGTTTAGAATTTGGTTATAATTATATATATATATAATCTATTATATAATTGTTTACTAAACAAATAAATAATAATAAATTTTTTTATATTTTTTTTATATGCTTTATATATTTTAAAGAGAAATAATAAAGAAATCTTTAATACTATCCTAATAAATATAACTTTAGTGAATCTTTAAAAATAATTTTAATAAATTATATTATTATAATAGATATTACTTAATATATGATCACATACTGATATTATTGATTAACATCATTTATTTTACATATACAATAGGCTAGTCATAGTTAGATTTTTAAAATATGGCAAAGCAGTTTCTTTTTCAGAGAAAATTTTAAAGTAATTTAGTATTTTACTTAAAACTTTATTTAATGATCTTTCTGTAATTTCAACTATCTCATATGTTATACTGTTATTATTTTTAAATAAATAAATAAATAAATAAATCTATAGCTAAGATGCCCAGTAGCTTTTCAAATGCAATTAATATAAATAATATAAAATAAAAAAATAATAAAAAACAATAAAATTTACTTTAATTGTAAACAGTTTAAATATTTCGCAAAAAATTTAAGATACTTAAAGAAGTTAATTCAAACTACTCACAACTAGAAATAGTTAAAAACATGTATCTCCAAATATATATGCATTTTTTAAAGAAAAAAGTAGCATAAAATGAAGATGAGCAACCAAAAATAATTGTATAAAAAGAAAATACATAATAAAGTGTGTAAAGGCATATGCTAAAGCTAAATAGAAAGTTCTCTTTATTTCAGATACTTCAGCTATTAAAGATATACAATATGCAATTTTTTTTTTAATAGACAATATATATAAAATCTGATCAGATCAGTTCAAACCGAAATATGATCTCTTGCTTAAGGATCTAATAAAGTAGATCAATTGTTCTCTTGTAATTTTCTTTTTATTTTTATTTTTAATTTAATATTTTTAGGGAGACTTTAGTTACAGGCAGAATCCTGATAGAATTATCAGATTTAATAGCAAAATTACATCAAGAGCTTAATTATATTATTGGATTATTAATGAATCCTTAAGAATTTTTTCAAAAGTTAGAGAAGTAACATATAATAGTGATGACCTTTAATGGTATGATCTTGAAGAGTGTAATAACTCTATGAAAGGTTTGTATACCAAAAAGTGCATATTTATCAATACTATATCATTTGTAGGTTCATCTATAATTGGACCTGTAAATCCATTTGCCATCCAATCAGTTAAACAATACCTTTATCAAACACCTTTAACATCTTTAACACCACTACTATCAATGTGATATTTAATTATGATAGTATGGCAGAAAAACAGTAATCTGCTTTTCATATATGGTGCTTCAATTGAGTATCTTATCAATAAAGTTGCTTAAGTGATAAAATGTTTTTGAGGGAAGTTTTGAAAAAAAAGAGAAAAAAAAGTTTGTAGGGTGTAATATGATTTTTCTGAATACATGATTAATAATAAAATATTTTCTCAACAACAAAAAATTATGCAATGATCTCATGCTAAAAAAAAGGCAAAATATGGCTGCATTATTATAATAAATCAGGTTTATCAGTTCAGTTAGCTTTTTATTTCATGCAACATAAATTTGTATGTTGCAAAATTCATCTCATTTCATGTGGTATAAAAAGAATGTATTTTTTTTATAGTTGTTATAATAATTATCCATAGTAAAGTATCCACATATATTAAATAATACATTTTAAAAGAAGATTCAAAGATAAAATTTTTACGTATCATAATGTCATATGATATATATCACGTGAAATAATTATTTAATTAATTTTCAAACAGTGGTCTAGTCTTACAAATTCATTTTATAATATCTCCTAATTAGAGCTCGATGAAAGTTGAAGATTAAGTTCATCAATTTTTGAAATTAATTCATCAATTCGTTCATTATATTCATATTCCTCTTGACACTTCTCTAATAATAATTGGTCGAGTCTTTCTTGAAATTGATTAATTTGATCAATTAGTTCTTGATGAGCATCTTTAACAGCATTAGTAGCATCTCTTAATTTAAACATTTTATCTAGTGTTTCTAATGCAGATTCTGTTTCATTCTCCTTAAATTGTTTATAAACTTCCATAGCTTCTGGACTATTAAATGATTCATTTGTATATTCTTGCATAAAAGAGTCTAACGCACTATTAAATTCATTATGATCCTAAAAGATGATGATAAATATATTAAAAAATAAAAATAAAAATAAAAAATAAATAAATAAAAAAAATTAAATAGTTTTTTTTTTCATTTACCTCAAAAAGAGAATCAGCAGTTAAACCTGGTTTAACATGAACTCGCCATAAACTATTGGCCAAATTTAAATTATAATTTTTTATAGCTTCAGAATTTATTTTATTAAACTTATTTTTTTCATCTTCAATTAAATTATCAAAATCCTTCCTAATATCAAGAGTTTGTTGATAACTTCCAATTAATTTCTCGTTAAATAAAAAATCGGCATTAGATAATATCATACAATGTTCATTTTCAAAGTTTTCCCAACTTATAGGAAAATCATCTATAGATCTGATGGTCATCATGGTTGAATAATAAGAAAAACCTACGTCTATAGCTAATTTTGACATAAAATTAATAAGAGAGGTGTATTGAGTAGGTAATGATAATTTGTTAAAATTGTTGTCTGAATTCATATGATTTACGCAATCTTCCAAAAATTTGGAGAATGGAATTCCAGTCATTGATTTGGAATTAATTTTTTTTGCGGTAATTGTATCGTAAATTTCAGACACAGCTTGTGTCATTTTAGAAATAAATTCACTATCAAGCTGAGAAGTTTCGACTTTTTCTAATTCATGAAGAACTTTTTTTTTACACCCCGGATGCTAATAAAAGGAAATTTGATATTAAAAAAAAAAAATTTTTTTAAAAAAAAAAAAAAAAAAAATTAAAAAATTAGAAATACAAACAGGTAAAGCATAAACATCAAAATCTTTAAAGTGATCTGTAATTCCATCAGCAGCTAATGAAAATACGATAAATCAGAATAAAATTTACAAGTATTAATTTTTTATTAAATAAAAAAATGAAATATTTTAATACTAACCATCAGAATTAACTTGAGTCAATTTTTCCAAAAAATATTCCTTAAAATCATCAGGTTCTAATAAACCAAAATCTCTCAATAATACAACGAGTCTTGGTAAATAGTCTTTCTCGTCATCTTCACTATTTATCAAAAATTTACTTAAATCTGTCATCGTATATAATTTTCCTATATCATCTTTACCAACAATTCCATTGATATTATAAACGAATGTAGAAGAAATTGCAAGACATAATATAAACAATTTCGTTGCCCAAACTTCATCTTGTTTTGGATCATCAATTCCTTCACAATCTAATATTATTACTCTACAGTCATTGTGAATAAATGGTGTATCCCACATAAAGATACCTTTAGTGCAGCTGTCTACTTTAGAACCAAGTTCGAAACCATCATGTCTCCCATGAAGGACATTTGCAAAGTATGATTTTCCTCTACGATATGATCCGACTTAAAAATGTATAATACAAAAGAATTAATATATTTTTGCTAAAAAAAAAAAATGCTCATATTAATGAAAACATAATGAATTTAAATGGATGAATACTATGATTACCAACTGAAATTATTGCGACAGGTTCTTCGATGTTTTTAATAATTTCGAGAGATTCTTTATTTAAAATAATTGTTCCGTTTTCGTATTTAATAAGTTGTATGGCTTTTCCTTTGCGATAAGGTATACCTTCTCCAAATTTATTTCCGTCATCATTATCATTATCATAATAATAATCAAACATTTTTACATGTAAAATTAGTTATCTAGTGGATAACTTAAAAACTGTTGTTAGTTTCCTGCACAGCGTAATAAGCGCAGCCATGTGGCGTTAGTAGAATGTTAATTTACATAAAAAGCGTAAAATGGTTTTTTATACAAAATTACTATAATTCATTTTTATAGGTCGGTGGGAAAACTGTAGTGCACATGACTTCGCATAATTTGCCACCCGTTTACCGTAATCACGTGAGGATGAAAATTTGTCCCTTTCGAAAATGATATTGAAAAAAAGAAAATAGATACATCTGACCATCATTAAAGGAAAAGGATGAAGAGTTTTGATCATGTATATTGGTATGGTGTTAGGCATAAATCTTTAAGTGCAATATATAATAGTTAAGATCTAAAACGTGAAGTCAACTGAGCTTAAAGAAAACTGAGACGAGCATTGCAATTCTAAAAAAAGAGGAATTTGAAATACATAATAGTACATAATAGTAAATAAAATGGGTTTATTTTAATATAAATTCTAAAAATAGATGACAGGAGCGGCCCTCCCCTAACAAATTACTGGTAAATAGGTAAACGCGTATGTTATTTTTAATTATTGAACGAAAAATTTGTGCATATAATTAATTTACTTAATGACAATTTATAAAGTGAAAGAGTTTTATTGACGGAAAGCGGAAATAAACGCATATGGCACATGAGCAATATGCCTCAAGTTAACAATGAATTTGGAGTAAAGGAACTTGATCTCCGTCATTGATTCAATGATACATAGAGGCTTTTCTAAAGTTACGAAGTTTCATTTGATCGAGAATTCTTGGAAATTTAGAGGAAATTTCTTTTCATGCATTGACACAATTTTAATTATTTGTCGTGATTAAGAAGTTTTATAATGCGATATTTGACATAATTGTGTAGGCCATTGAATGAATCAGGTACAACGAAAACATTTAGTCCGTACTATATTTGGAAAAGGTCACATTGCAGTCACGATATAGTCATCGTACGCTATATAATCATGCCACAATGTTCAAACAGTTGACCTAATTAATCCAATAATTTAATTTCATAAGTACGGTTTTAAAAAGATTTTTTTTCACAAAGTAAGAATTTAGGAATTCCATGGCAGAATGATGATCATACAAATCGATTGTTTCAAGACCACACGTTACACAACAAAAATGAATTAATAATATATTTTCTTGCTTTAACAATAAATTTATTTTTTTTCGATACTTTTTTGAAATGTAAATTATCAAAAAAAAAATATATAAATATCGAAATTTACAGACGTAATTTTATGATTATCAAAAAATATTATAAATATTACTTTTCCTAAAGAATTTTTTTTCTCAGAATCGTACATCATTTATTCCAGGGAAAAAAAAATTTTTTTTTTTTTTCCATTGAATAATTAGTTGATTCCATTTATTACCATAATCAGCGATAGTTTGCTTTAGAATAAATATATTGCATACCTCTTTTTTTTTTATTTTAAAGGAAAAAAAAAAAAAAAATAATCATCTTTCAATTTTTCCTTATTCATTAATAACAAGCCAAAATGTACAGAATTAGGTATTTTAATTATTTTAATCATTCGATTATCTTTCTTCTTATCGAATTTTTTTTTTCTTTTCGTTTTAACGATAATTTTTTTTCTAGTAACCCAAACCAATATTTGGTTAAAACTGGAGCATTCGTCAGTGATATTTCAATTCGCAAAAAAGGATGGGTATTTCCATGTAATTATTTTTTTTTTTTTTTTTTTTATAAATTAAAATTTTTGTTGTTTAGTATTATTCTAATCATGGGATTTTCATTAAATCAGTCCAAAGATCTACATTCTTCGATATAACTCCGGCAAATTATACCTTACAATTACAAGCAATGAGTGCCGAGAAATTAGAATTTAATCTTCCCGCAGTTTTCACTATTGGTCCAAAAGATGAACCTAAGGCTTTAGAACGTTATGCAAAACTTTTGGCTGCAAATGATAAGAATAGTGATCATGTTAAAGAATTAGTTCGTGGTATTATTGAAGGTGAAACCAGAGTTATTGCTGCTGCAATGACTATGGAAGAAATTTTTCAGGAAAGGAAAGGATTTAAAGAACAAGTCATTAAAAATGTTCAAGCTGAATTGGATCAATTTGGTTTGTTCATTTATAACGCTAATGTTAAACAACTTCAAGATACTCAAGGTTCTGAATATTTTGCTTATATGGTTTGTATTATTTAAGAGCTATTTTTTTTTTTTTACCTATTTTAATTATTTTTTATAATTATATTTAAAAATTTTTTTACTTCTTATAGAG
The DNA here is from genome assembly GCA_015698045.1 of Rhizophagus clarus. Classification (NCBI taxonomy): domain Eukaryota; kingdom Fungi; phylum Glomeromycota; class Glomeromycetes; order Glomerales; family Glomeraceae; genus Rhizophagus; species Rhizophagus clarus. The sequence continues at coordinate 1,886,664 of BLAL01000040.1, read as the reverse complement.
AATGAAAACACATGAAGGTGCTGTAAATCAAGCCAAAGTAGATGTGGCCGAAGCAAAATATCGTGGTGATGTTGGTGCAAAAGAACGTGAAGGTTTAACTCGTCGTGAAACTTCTAAAGTTGAAGCCGAAACAATTTTAATTGAAAATGAACGTAAAGTTTCTATAGCAGAAGCTAACATGAATTTGGCTACCAAAGAATCAGAATTTGAACGTGCTAAGAAAATAGCTGCCATTGAAGCTGTTCAAGCTGCAAAGATGCGTGAATCTGAACTTCAAAAACAAGTTGAAGAACGTAGATTATTATCAGAAACGGAACGTCTTCGTGTAGAATATGTATCTAAAGCAACTGCTGAATTTGAAGCTGCTAAAGCAAATGCTGAGGCTCGTTTATATGAAAAACAAAAAGAAGCTGAAGCTGAACTCTTTAAAAAACAAAAAGAGGCTGAAGGTCTTTTGGCCGTTTACAATGCTCAAGCTCAAGGTATAAAAAATTTAATGGAGGCCTTTGGAGGTGATAGTTATGCAGCTCTTCAATATGTAATGATTGATCGTGGTGTTTATCAACAATTGGCCAAAGAAAATGCTAATGCTATTCAAGGTCTCAAACCTAACATTACTGTTTGGAATACCGGGAATGAAACAAATGAAAAAGCAAATCCTATTGCAAATATCTTTCAGTCTTTACCTCCACTTTTGTCAACTATTCAGCAACAAACTGGAATTAGTCCTCCTAATTGGTTGGCTCAAATGCCGAATAAAGAAAACTCTTCTGGAAAAAGTTAAATATTTTTTTTTTTAAAAAAAACAAACAAACACACATAGAGATTGATTTGATAGAATTTAATTGAGCTTGTAAATGTTTTATTCAAATTGTTATTCCATTTTTTATTATAAGAAACATGAAATTATGAAATATAACATGAAAACATCAGAAACTTAGCTTGAGCAATATTAATCTTATTCCTCTGTATTAAAATTTATGATTATGTATTATACGTACTATATATTTACTATTAACATTTCTATATTGCAAAATGCAACAAATAAAAATTTTTTAAAAAATATTAATTTTGATTGTAAATGTAAACGTTGTTTCATTTTCAATTCGAGTTTTAACATTCGATTCGATCGGAGATGTATTACTAGTTATAATTGTTCTATCATATCTTATCAAGGTATAATCTAAAATAATAGCGTTAAGGAAGATTATTTATTATATGGCAGAATATTTCAATGACAACACGTATATAATTTAATGTGCCGTAAAAATCAACAAAATTGTTGTGTTGCGGTTTCGATTTCAATCCCTTCTGTCAGACAATATGGAGAATTTGGTAGAGTTAAGTATGTTTATGTTGTAATTCATAATTCACTGTTTAAGTTTGATAACGTGGTACTGAAATAACTCCTGCAATAGCAATATGACATGTAAAAAAGTTGACTCCTGCGTACATACGAAGATAAATATTCTTTTACCGGACAGTCTATCGATCCGTGCAAGTGTTTTATAACATTTGCACACCATTAAACCTTTGGCAGATAATTATGTGTCGTTTTGACATTAAGACACTAATAGAGAAGAATTTCAAAAATGACTTTAATTTCAGCTCTTTAACTAGTCATTTGTCTTGGTGCTAATTTTAAATACTCTAATGCTGAAATTTCAAATAAAAAATCTAAAATACGAGAATGTTAAAGCAATTTCTATAGGTTTTATTCATATTTTCTTGTTTCCTTAGTGGTTCTTAGTTTTTTGTTTTTTTTAAAAAAAATTAAAATTATTATTATTAAACCGTAGATATTAAGAAATAAATTAAATAATATAGATGAATTATTTATATATTTTCAAATTATCCTACCTTTTTTTTTATTATATAATATGAGTTAAAATCCGTCTAAACTATTAAAAAAAAAAAAAATTTTTTCATTTCTTAGTCGTAGGTACTTTGCTAATCACAATAGGAATTCGATACTCAGTCCTGCTCGTACTATAGATGCCATCCTAAGAATAAAGTACTAGAAGAATCCTGGGGCCAATAAATTAATCAAGATCGAAGCGATTCTGATTTTGTAAAGCTATCGGCTCTGAATCTGGTAAGAGATATTTCTGTGTAAGCATTTTGGGAGATAAGTTTGGAATTTTTAATCTTCAACCGCCTAGTCTTGCTCCGCAAGACCTCAGCCTAACACTATAGTCTTGTATCTTAGATGACCCATTTATTTACATCATGTAAAAAATTTGTTAGAGTACGGCTGGATAAATAAAAAATGAATACGAATTATTATAGATAACGAATAAACAAACTCGTAAAATATACTTTTATTTACAAAATTAATATATTTCAAATTAGTAGTCTCTTGAATTTGCTCCTGATATAGAATCAGCACTAAGAATTAATAGATTTTCTCAACTTCAAGTTCTGCTTCGATAATTCAAATTCCAATAACATGATAATTTTTATTTATGATATCCCCGTTTTAATTTCATTAAAAATTGGAATTTATTGGTTTGTGTAGTAGGTATAAGTAAAATACATTTGTCACCCAAGACGTATATTTTATACAAAAAGGAAGGGCCTATAACTCTATCATCTCATACCTCATGTTATAGGGAATAGCACAGTTCGTTCAAAGAAGACATAACGTTGGAAAATCGTTTAATACTTTTGACAAAGGTTACGGAAAAAAAAATCAATATGAAAAAAAACCAATGAGGAAGAAGAATTTTATGTAAAGTGCGTGTTGCTGTGGGTCTTGTTTTTGTTGTCAACGAAGCAAGAAATGAAGAAATCGACCTGACAGAGAATGATAAAATTTCTTGTAATATAGCAACAATACTGGCAAAAGATAGAGAAATGGCGGCCATAAGATTCATAAGATTGATAGTACTTCCCTTGAAAAAAATAATACTTATATCAAAAAATTACTACTTAAAAGATATATAACAACATGTATGTTTACATATAGAAATAAAACCTAGTAGCTAATATCATAAAGAGGATTTATAACAGTAATTAAAAGGTGTTGCTACTTATGTAAATTGCGGAGAACGAACTTATCGCTCAAATGCTGGAATGCTCTTCAGCATGGAATCCCAATAGTATCTGTAAAAGCATAGAGCGAGGCGGGAAATTTCGTCATGTGAAATCGATCACCTGAAATGTGCAGTACGATTTCGGTAAAATTATCAGAGGTAATGAATTAGAGATTTAATAGAGTTAAAAAACGACTTTTTTTTTTCATTAAATTTATCAATCAGTGCGACAATAGATTTCTCACATATATACTTGATATGGCGCAAAAAAAAATTTTCCATTCGTACATTACTTTTTTAATCGCAAAAATTATGTTGTTTAACGTTGCAGACTCCACCAAAGTTCCTGTTTTTCCTTCATCTGATCTTCCTTCATCTGATCTTTCGATAGTGGAGCAATTGAATACTCCTGAAAAACTTGGTGATTTTTTGAAAGGAAGACTAGAAAACCTTGATAATCATATAAATACCTTAATAGCTCAAGAGGTCAATGGCGAAGCTTTTCTTGAAATAACCCAAGTAGATCTTAAAAATCTAGGAATACCCCTTGGACCAGCCAAAAGAATCTTGAAGAAATTAAAGGAGGTAAACAATTTTTCTTTTTTGTCATATTCGCCAACAATAACAAATACTTACATAATCTTGTGCTTTTCTTCTCGTCAAACCGCACAAAAAACACATTCACATTATCGTAGAAAAACCCGTTGCTGGTGATTAGTCAATCGTTTCATGTGATATAACACTAGTCAACGCAATATTAAATAATAATATAACTTACTGCTTCCTTTCCAGGTCAAGTGAGAGCGCGTTCACCTTCACTTACCGTGGAAGATATCGACGAAAGAAAACGGCTAAAGCGCGAAAAAGGTTACTTTTTCATCCTTTTCAACTATCAAGTTGATGAATTGACCTCATTTCTTTTTTCTCGTCCAGATACGGTTTCACGTGGTCTCGAAACAAATAACCTTTCAGTCGGATCCAAACCTAAAGTTTTCTTCAAAAACCAACATTCGCATCCAATCTTTAATGGTCGACCATTCGGAAATTCTGGTCCCCCCATTACTCTTTACAGTGATACCTTTGTTAAATTCCTTAATGATTTTAATAATGTGGATCAAATAATACCTCCCGATTTTTTGCAATGGACCGAACAGCTTATTATTGCAGCATCAGATAGTTATATTGATGAAGAAACACGTAATACAAAAATAAGAACGATATTTTCTATGAAATTGGGCACTGTGATAATAATTGAATATGGAGAAGGCAGGCAAAAATGTAAGAGTAATGGGACATTTGCAACAATTAGAATGAATGACCTTCTCACTGCTTACATGGGAATATTTGAAGAAAGAATGAAATTGGAGAAGGTGGAAGTGATCCCACCATTCAAGGAGCAATATATTACAGAGATTATTGGTCTCGGTCAAATATACGTTTAGTTTTTGATCTTGGTTATGTTATGCAAATTCATGTGCTTATTAGCAATTAATTCATTCCATTCAGGTTGATCAAATCCGAGGATGTTGCTGTGTACCATCCTTCATTATTGCCATGGCAGGTCCAAGGTTTTGTATCCTTGGGGCTGTCTTCCTTAGTAGGGTAGTAATCCAGCCGTTAACCGATTTCATTCCTCTCATAGTAAATCTACGAATACCTGACCAGGTGATGCGAATTACTCGCTTATTTTTTTTGCGTTGTCAAATTCTTTTCGTCGGCTTAATTTTTTTTATCAAAATCTGGACTTTAGACGCTCAGATCAGCGATTTTTTCCTCATATTCGACAGGTTCAAATTGGTGGAACTATGACCTCTTTCACCTATATAAGTGAGTTGTTGGATGATTATACAAGAACCATCTGGAAGGCTAAAACTGATGATGGTCATATGATTGTTGTAAAGTTCGTGTCCAGATACAATGCGCTTGCACATAAACTCTGTGAAAACGGTGGTTATGCCCCAAAGCTACTACATTGTAGTGATAATAATGAAATTAGGTTTGGAAGACTAAAGATGATCGTTATGGAATATATTAATGGTACTTCACTAGACCAGATACTCAAGGATGGCACGATCGATTCCTTGTCTCATCAAGCTCGCCAAGCTATTTTAGATAATGTGACGGCTGCTATTCAATTATTGCATGATAATAAGTTTGTTTTTGCAGATCTTCGTCCCCCAAACATTATGATTAATGAAACTGATCAACGTGCAATGCTAATTGATTTTGATTGGTGTGGGATACATGATTTAGAGAGATATCCACCATCAATGAACAGCAAGTTACCATGGCCTACTGGAGCGGATCCTGGTACCGTACTCAGAAAAGAACATGACACTTACTGGCTTGATTTATTGCGAAAAAGTTTAAAGTAAGTTTTATTCCTTTCATTTAGTGACCTGTAACTTTACTCATATTTCATTTTCCATGTAAAGTTTGCAATAAACAGAACAAATCCTATTGTTAGCACCTGTATCAAGTTTTAAATCATAAAGAAAGATCTTTGATTTGATTATATAGAAAAGATGTTATGTATATACATATTTAAAAAAAATTGTATAATGTTGACGCCTTTATGCTATTCTTCGTATGTATGCATACATTTCACCCCGTGTTGTGTGACATGTTCAGTTTTATTATCTTTGGTCTCTTCTTTAAAAATCTGTTAAACAATAAAAAAACGAAGCTCTAGCATAATATTTTCATATAATGTAAACATATTTATTTGCAATAAAACGCGTTTTATAAAGTTTATAATTTTTCAGAGGTTAAACAGAGTTATTTAATAGGTATGGAAATACATATATTAATAATTTTTTATTAATGTGTTTAACATTTGTAACATTTGTAGAAAATATTTTAATAAACTTACTGTGCCGTGTTCGTTTTTCCAAATTTTATAGTACAGTACTTTGATTAAATAAAATAGGCTTGGGAAGCTTAAATAAAGTCGTTTAGTAGACGTAGAAATAATTATCAAGCTAGCTTGAATATTTATTGTTTATAATAGTGTATTTGATTCAATAGTGTTATTTGTTTATTAATTTATTGAAGTTATTTTTTAAATGTGATTATTCTAGAAGTAATAAAAATGATTTTATTTTATATGGTATTTTAAGAAAAAATATAAGTGATTTATGACCGACGTACCAAAAGTCAGTGAAGTGAGTAACCATAAATTTCAATAATCATTACATAAATATACTCCTATATGAAGTTTTTTCTTTTAATAATTAACCTGCCTTTTATTTTATAAGCAAAGTTGATTACCAAGTTGAATTACGCTTACTCTGAAAATTGTACAGACTTCTGATTGAAATTTATTTCTATATTCTAAATTTTATTAGAAAAATTAGATTTTTAATAGAAATCTTTAGCTATTAATACAACATTAAATTATTTATTTTTGTCATGCTTGTTTTTAAGTTAATTTAGTTCGCTATAACTTGCAGCATATTATTTACAAGGTATTGTCAAAATCAATGGCAAATTACGTACATTTTGGCTGACATTTGCCGATCATTTGTAGATCACTGCAAAACGTTACAAAATTTTGGCTTAACTTATATATTAAATTCTGCCCAATTCTTTTTTCTTAAATAACGAAACTTTAACTAATTATTCTTTAACTTTTTTATTATTATCAAAATTCAAGATCATACTTTATCCTTTAGTTAATAATTTATAAATAATTGATAAATACAAAGTTCCTTTATCAAATGTGTATAACTTACTGATTATTTCATTTGATTTCAATAATACTTTGCTATAAGTTACGGCATACTAAGATGACTAAGTTTACTTAAAAAACAAACATGATAATGTTTTATCAATAGTTAAAGTTTTCTATTAAAAAATCTAATTTTCCTATAAAGTTTAAAGTAATACAACCAATTTTAATCAGAAATTTACATAATTTTCAGATAAACATGATTGAATTTGGCGATCAACTTTGCTTATCAGTAAACCCTTTAAATTTTTAATTCATCACTAATAACCTCATAATTTTCTGGTGGAAAATTTTGAATAGTAATTAATTTTCAATACTATTTAGTACATTGCTTAAAGAAATATTTGAAATGTGTTTATATCTTATGCTGTTTCTGCATTATATTTTAAATGCACAGTTTCAACAATCTCATCAAACTTTCACCCTCACTTAATTTATCAATATTAACATATTTCAATCCAATAGAGCACCATCATATCTATACCAACATCTTATTCATCATCTAATAAAATAATACTGGTATTTAATCAGCAATTTTTAACAGTAATAGGGTTAATCTGATTCCATATTTTAACAATAAAATCAATAGCATTACAAATATTAATGTGTATTTTTTAGTCTATTTGATAATCTCTCTAATATCAAAATTGGCTGAAATCTAGATCACATAATGGATAAAGATTTTGTACTTGTAGATGAATAATAGTTTTACCTATAATTTTACATATCAATAAAATAATTACTTGATTTTTTGATTTTTTAATTCCTGTATATATAGGTCTTTATACAAGAATTATTAATAGTTCTAGTTATCAAAATAATACTAATAATAATAAAACAAAGAAATCACAAATAAATAAAATAAATCACATATAGCAATAAATTTAAAATATTTATTTCATTATTAATAAACAATTATTTTAGATTCTGCTAAGCAAATTCTTATGATTATAATTTTAAATTTTTTATTTTGCTAAGCAATTTGTTTTGTAATATACAGTGACTTGCAAAAATAACGCATCATAGTAATATTAGTTTTTAAATCACATATTTATCAATCATATAAATAATAAATAAAATAAACTATAAGATCATTATTTTTTTTTTTTTTTTTAATTTTTAAATGGCATTGATAGCGCATTAACTTTATTTACAATAGTATTCAGGTTACAGTATAACCACTACAAATGTGTTTAGTAATGCTCCAAGGTAAGACCACAGTTCAATCATATTGCCAAATATTAAAAATAACAAATACAGGGAAAAAATGTAATAAAAAAAGAAAATTTGGATCTATCCTAGTACTAAAAAAACAAAAATTTACTAAAACGGTTGGTCATAAACATAACAATAACGCCATACAGTTCCTCATATGGCTGTTCTCTTTAATAAACTTTCCAATACTTCATTTATTCGTGTGATCTCAGCCATTATCATCTTTTTTGAAGTAGAGGACCTTTTCGACTTAGATTTCGCTTTCTTGGTGTCGTAATCGGTTTTTGGAGAGTCTTGCCCAGCTTTAGTACCAGATGAATATTGTCGTTGAAAGGTAGAACCTCTACAATGCTGCAAAGGAATATTATTAGCGCCTGTGGCAATCTTCTTACTAGATCGCTTGTTAGCACTATCATTTGTGGAGGAAGCGTTAGTACTTTTTGTCTTCTCATGGCTCTTATCACGAGTAAACTTCGTCGACTTCCTAGGGTTGTGTGATGGTGAGGTATGACGGGACCAATCAACAGTTTCGCCATTTCAAACATTCAGAGTATTTATTAATCTATATAGATCGTCCCAATTTGATAAATATCCAATTATTTTCCTCTTTCCATCAGGTAATTTCACTTCTTTGAACATATTTATGTTATGGGAAATAAGATAGGCTTCATTATCCTTGTGTACCAGCGTAGCTGTAGTCATGCTCTCTGGTGGGTTTAAAACTGCGGCTTGATATCTTTCTCTTTCTTTTCATTCTTGTAAGGACCAGGACGCTAGAAACCATCTGACCGGAAATCCCATCAATGGCGCCATCCAGTGTTTTTCATAATTCTTAAAAAATTTCAAAATCTCTAACTTGACACGTAATGTCTTGTATTTCTTCTGTCGTTTGACAGTCATAGAGATAACCTTTCCCCAGGCTGAAAGCGCGTTAATGGTCGTGTAATTATCACATTTTGCAGGGATGTCGTAAATGATGATATCTTGAACGAAAGCCTGAGAATTATTGGCAGGCTGATATCCCGTTATTACTGTTGATGCTTCATTTTCAACCACCTTTCTTGTATTCGGCTTGTCTTGCGACTTTGCTTTCTTTTCAAGAGGTTAAGTAATTGTTTCGTCTTCTGATGGTCCTAATCGTGTGGGGGGAGTAAACACCTTGGCAGAAGGATCCAGAGAGGATTTGGAACTTTTGGCAGCCTCAATAGCTTCACATTCTGCTTTTTCCTTCTTTCGTTGTTTCTTCTTTTGCGATTTAGACAAAACTGATTTAAACTTAGAATCCTCAGATGATTCATTTGTGATCGGCATCGTGTTTGATGTTGATTGGTTCACTTCCGGGATAGATATTTCTATATCCATCCGGGCATTCGAATTCTCGTCTATGATTGGTTCATCTCGTTTCTCTTCTTGTCTTAATTTGATAGCTGCTTCTGCTATTTCCAAGAACGTGACAGCGCTCGTTCAAGCGCTCGTTCAAGAGTTTTATATGAAAGTTGCTGAGCATATTCCAAGAAGAAAGGGCAAACGTCCCAATATTTTGCTAGTTCGAGGGAAGTATTTCCTGGATATCTGAAGATACGTTCTGTCTGGATATAGGGAACGTTTTGTTGTATATCCCACGAGTTTGAGCAGAGCCACAGTCTGTTCAGGCTCTTTCGTTTCCTTTCCAAGCTCTCCAATATACAAACTTCAAATTTTTCTTTCAGAAAATCAAACAACTCTTCTTCTGCTACCTGAAGTTGGTTTGGTTGTGACATTTTCTAGTATATGTTCTTTGTTTCTGACGACTTACACTCAAAAATAAAAAAAAATTTTTTAGCTGAAAAATTTGGTCTGAGTGATCATCGGAAAGAGTTGGCTCAAAACTGAACTATAAGATCATTATAATATATTAATTTTAGTAATATTCAATAAACTAATTTCAGTTATTTTAATTATATAATGTTTATTAAAATTATAGTGCATTGTTTATGCATATTTATTACTATTATAAAATTTAATATTTTTTTGCATATTAAAATTTAATAAGAAGATTTTTATTTTTTTAATTTTACAATAATAAATTATACTTTTTTACAAATTAATTACAATTTTGATATTATATTTATTACACTATAATTAATTTTAGTATAAATTTTTTTTAATATAATACTATATTATATTTTTATAAGAGTAAATTTATTTAACGCATCCTGCGTTATAACGCACCCCTATCACATAATAAATTTTATTGGTTGCAGTTTAATTTAGATTATCGTTAAGAATTAAAATAATTGGCTAAAATTTATTGTACAAAAAAAAATAACAAAATTTATATATTAAACTATGACTTTATTCCTTTAAACCCTGTTTATCAAAGGTAATATTTTTTACAATTATTTATCTTTAACATAACTAGTAATGATAATAATGATACAAAAAAGAGAAGCCTAACAATTATGATAATAAGAGAGAGAAATAATGGAAATAATATTAGAAACAAATAATTGGAGATAACGAAGATGATAGGAGACAAAAGATATAGTAAAAAAAAAGAAAGATAGTGAAAAGAAGAGGGAAAGAATGTGAAAATAAAAGGAACAGGATCGAAAACAAAGAAAATAGAGACAAAATGAAAGGGAATAGAAATGAAAATAAAAAGATAATGGAAGGGGCAAAAAAAAGAAAAGATGACAAGAAGGTGACAAAAAAATGAAAGGATGACAAAAGGGAAATGAACAAAATGAAAGGATGATGAAAAACGAAGAGATGATAAGAAAGGAATGAAAAGATGAAAAGATGATGAGGAGAAATGAAAAGATGACAAGAATAAAATGATGATAAAAACAAAACAACGATAAGAACGAAATGATAAGGATGAAATGATAATTGATGATGAGAACGAAATGATAATTGATGAAGACAAAACGATAATTGGTGATGAGGATGGATAAAACAATAATCAATGATAAGGACAGACAAAACGATAATTGATGATAAGGATGAAATGATAATTGATGATGAAGACGAAATGATGATTGATGAGGATGAAACAACGATGAGGATAAAATGGTGATAAGGATGAAACGATCATGAGAATGAAAGGAAAAGGAGCAATAATAAAAAAGAAGAAAGTGAATAAAAACAAAAAGAAAAGGGAATAAATTAACAAAAGATAAACCATAAAAAGAAGAAAAATAGTTAGTAAAAATGAAATATGAAAACGAAATTGAAAAAAAGATAAGAAAAAATGCCATACCTTGTTCGCAAAACTAAGATCTAAAAAAAAAGAGGCGAAATGATGATGATGAAATGAAATCGATGATGAGGATGAAATGATAATTAATGATAAAGACAAAATGATAATTGGTGATGAGGACGGATATATGAAACAATAATCGATGATAAGGATGAACAAAACGATAATTGATAATAAGGACGAAATAATAATTGATGATGAAGACAAAACGATGATTGATGAGGATGAAACAACGATGAGAACAAAATGGTGATAAGGATGAAACGATCATGAGAATGAAAGGAAAAAGGAGCGATAATGAAAAAGAAGAAGGTAAATAAAAACGAAAGAAAAGGAGAATAAATTAATGAAAGATAAACCATAAAAAGAAGAAAAAATAGTTAGTAAAAATGAAATATGAAAATGAAATTGAAAAAAAAGAAAAGAAAAAATGCCATACCTTGTTCGTAAAACTAAGACCTAAAAAAAAGGAGGCAAAATGATGATGATGAAATGAAATTGATGATGAGGATGAAATGATAATTAATGATAAAGACGAAATGATGAGAACAGATGTATGAAACAATAATCGATGATAAGGACGGACAAAATGATAATTGATGATAAGGACAAAATGATAATTGATGATGAAGACGAAATGATGATTGATAAGGATGAAACAACGATGAGGACAAAATAGTGATAAGGATGAAATGATCATAAGAATGAAAGGAAAAAGGAGCGATAATGAAAAAGAAGAAAGTGAATGAAAACAAAAAGAAAAGAGAAATAAATTAACGAAAGATAAACCATAAAAAGAAGAAAAAATAGTTAATAAAAATGAAATATGAAAACGAAATTGAAAAAAGACAAGAAAAAAAATGCCATACCTGGAACGCCCTCAGAGACATCTGGAAATGAAAAGGTAAGGGTTGTTTCTTTTTTTTTCGTTAATTTCGTTTAAGAACATTCCCTAATGTTCCTCTATTATCTTTTTTTCATAGAAGCACCCTGGAGACTTCTGGAGACAAAAAGGTAGGGTTTATTTCTTTTTTTTGTTAATTTTGTTTAAGAACATTTTTAACGTTTTTTTATTGGTTTTTTTTATAGGAACACCTCTTGGAGACGAAATGATAAAATAATAAAAAGTTGCAACGCACTTAACGACTTAAGATTATAAAAACAATTAAACACGTGATAAAGGGTGCGTTATAACGCAGGGGTGCGTTAAATAAATTATTCCTTTTTATAATTATATTACATTTTTATAACTATTTTGTATTTATATAGATAAGAAAATTATATAAGAATGTAATGCAAATTAAAATATCTTTTTTTATTATATATATCATTTTTTTTTAAAAAAAAAAATTTTTAGATGAACTCAAAAAATTGAATTATAATTAAAAAGATGAATTTAATATTTTATTATAATAATATTTATATATGTTGTAAGTGAAAATGGAATCTAGTGGATTCTGAATCCACATAATATGGATTTTGGATCTCTTATTCACTCATGTAAAAATCAGATATTTGATTTTATTACACGTAATATTTGTGATACAATAATTATTTTGCGATACATAATTTTTATTTAATACATAGCTGTGTATTATTAACATAAAAAATTTAAATATTCTACTTTCCTGAAAAATTCTAATGGTTTGACTAATAAATATCTTGAAAAGAAATCTTCTAATAAATGTCTTAAAACCTTTATTTCTTATAGTGATTATGATCTTATTGTTTCAGTACTTTGTGAGCTTAATAATACAAAACTAGAAACTTCTAAAGACCAAAATTAGATAAAGGTTATAATAAAAAAATTATTATTAAATATTAAATTCAGTAGTTTTATTTAACTAAAATAGTAAAATCATGTTTTAAAATTATAAAATAGCTTTTTACAAAAAAATTGATATATAAAAATAGAGAAGTTATTTAAAATTTTAAAACTCAAAATCCTGATATCTTAAAATCCTAACAGATCATTAATATTTTTTATTAATATAAAATAGAAATTTTACATTAGATTTTTTATATAAAATAGAAGTTACTTAGAATTAATTTAAATTAATTTAATTGCCAGTCCATTACTCAACGATACAAAATTAATTTGTAGATCTAACGCAAATTTTATATGAATTACACTAATTGGCGTATTTTAATGCCAATTTTGTCTCACAAGGTCACATCTAAATGTAACGATAACTCACCAATTAATAACATTAAACGTGAATATGCCACAAAAAAAAAAATTTTTTATCGTTCGATATAAAATTTAACAAGTTTACCTTGGAGGAAGTCACCATTTCACCTTATATTTTAGTCAAGTTGAGATTTTTTATACACGAATTTTGCAAATTTTATGAGGTTTTTTTTATACTATTGAAAAATATATAATATTTTCTTTCAGAATTAACAAAATAACAAAAAAAAAAAATTTTTTTATTATTTTTATTTTTATTTTTTTTGGCACACCTTAGTTCTACCAGTTTTGGAAAACACACCCAGGTAATGTAATACCTTTTTCTAGCAAATTTTTAAAGTATTTATGTTGTTATGACGTGTTTTTAAGATAGTGCAAACACCATTTCAGAACAATAGTATTTAATATATAAAAGTCTGTCAAAATTAATTATAGATTGCTGATCATTTTGTATTGTTGAGTGGCAGACCAGCAATTAAAGTTAATTTAGGATTAGTTAAAATTAGTATTAGATTATATTAGAAAGATATTAGAAAAAAAATTGCAAATAAAACAAGCAAAGAAAATTATTTTAAAAAATATCAGTTAACTTAAATTATATATATTATAGATAGAAATAGAATCTGGTGGATTCTGAATTTACATAATGTGAATTTCAGATCTCTTATCCACTTATGTGGAAATCAGATATTCAATTTCATTTTTATATAATAATAGAATTTTTTACATAATGAAATTATTTTACAATCACTGATGATCATATTTATAAATACTAATATTAAATTATTTTCAGTTTAATGTAATATATATTAGCTTATTTTAAATTATTTTCTCTTTTTTTTTCTTTTATTTTTTTTAAATATATTTGATGTAATATATTTTTTAGTCTTTTAATTATTTTTTTTCTTATTTTTCATTTATTTTTTTCACTTATATTCAAATAAAATATTATAATTAGATTTAAAAAATAAGGTATTATTTATTTATTATTATCGTATGGTTACATATGACCATAATATGATTTAATTTTAGATATTGTATTGATTAAAGTTTATTATAGCATCAGATAAACTATATACCATAATTATTTATTTATTACAATGTCAGAAAAATATATTTTATTGATTCATGTTAAAAGTAATATTACAATTATTAAAAGTATTTCCTTGTAAAAATTTTTTAATACAGTCTTCGTCCAATTGAATATTTTGCGAATCTTTAATTTCTTGAAATGGCACGCGAGGTTTTTCAGATAATGGTAACGGTGAGATGTTATTTTCTATTATGTAATAAGCAATATGGTAATTTAAATATGCCAATGCTTTAAATTTATAATTTTTACTTATACTACCTTTATAAAATTCTAGAGCTGTTGTAAAAGATGTTGATTGATTTTTAGCTTCGTTTATTACTACTATTAATAAATTTTATATTAATAAAAAGTATTGAAATTAATGAAAATTAAATTCGTACCTCTTTTTTTATATATTATATTATTAATCTGTATTAAAGTATTTTGCTGCAATACAGTTTTTGGTCTTTCATAATATGATAATGAATGTGGATTTTTATGACGTGAAACAGACATCACATCATTATCACTAATACCTCTGCTTTTAGAATATTGCACAAAAGTTTTTCGGCCACTATGATTTGAAAATTTTCTATCATCACAATTGATTCTTGTTACCAAAGCAATCTCATTCATAAATTTATTTAAGGAATTCCTTCCAACATGAGCAGATTTATACTAATAACCTGTAAATTCAACTTCAAATATTTTTAAAGACAATTTTAATATATTAACTTATAACTAAATAACAAATAATTTAATTAAATACCTTCAGCTTGATTACATGGTTGTAAATAAAATGCATCATCACATTGTGGTGGCCTTTTAGTAAAATAAAGCTCATAATCTTTGATAATGTTTTCATTTGGTGAAATGGAAATAATCTCTGATTTGGGGTTAGAATTTGACAGTCTGATTTGATTACATTTTGATTGATAAAAAATTACATCAATACCACCATCTTTTCTTTTGATAAAATGTTGTATTTTTAAATCATAATGTTCACCACCTCACAAAGCTAACTCAAATGCATTATGCCAGAAAATACAGCGTAACAATCCTTTTGGTGAGTCAGTTTGCATTGCTGGATGATTAACAATTAATTGAATTTCACTTTCTGTAAATGCATCAGCTTCACGAGATTCACCAAATCCAGATTTAGTTAAAATTTTGATTTTGCCAGTTATAGCATTGTATAAATCTGGATAGACATTTTTGTTATTAATATCTTGAGGACGTATTTTAGAGTATAAGTTAATATGGCGTGCAATTGCAAATCTTGCAGCTTTAATTGACTGTACAGAGTAATCTTTTCCATTTTGCTGCTTGCATAAAACAAAGAATAATACAAGCTGGCGTTCTAATTCTTCTTTAGTATCGATATTCTCAATTTTGCCTGGTAATTGCAGATCATGCCGAAAGACTTCAAGTGTATTTATTCAAGTATTGGTTGAAATATTTGTTGATTTAACACGAGCAGCTTGTTGAATAGTTAGTATTCCTTGACTTGTTGGAGCAGTATAGATAAATGTTTTCTTGTTCTATGAATAATATATATAAGGTACTGTATATTATAAATAAATTTTTAATACAAAAAACTGAAAAGAATTATTACCTTTTTTTGGGATGGTATCCTTAAAAGCAAAGAAGAGTAAAGAAAAGTTTAAAATAAAATAAAATAAACTTTTATGTAAACTATTTAGACTATTGGTAAACTTTTCTGTTATAGTCAGGTCGTACGATAATAATATTATAGTATGTGGGCAATATCACTTATTTTTCATAAATTAATGGGTGATCAGCTATAAATTTTGCTACTGACGTGGCAAAATTTTAGCCAATCACCCATTAACCATGTAAAAATAAGTGATATTGCTCTCCTCCCATACTATAATATATTAATATTATTTGCTTTATTTTTCATTTTATATAGTAATATTTTATATTATTTTTTTTAAAATAAGCTAATAGAAACTATTATTTCAGTAAAAGACAAGATTAATTTTTATCATAAATTTTTAAAAATAAAAAATATAGCTAAAGTGATAGATATTAAATAGGTTTATTAGAAAAGTTTTAAAAAAACAGTTATATATAAGAAAATTTAGAAAATAAAATTTAAGCAAGATTTAATTGAATAATTATATTCTTTTTTGCTAATATGAAGAAGAAAGATGATTCTAAATATTTTGCTAATTTTATTTACTACTATTATCTGTTTTTTTTCAAGAAAAATTAAAATTAAAAATATTGATTTATATAATGATTTTTGGTTTAAAGCTATTAAAAAAGTTATTAATAAAAAAATTAAATATTTATTTAAAAATAAAAAGAATAAAATTAAAAAAACAGATTTATTAAAAGCTAACAAAATTATTTAAATATTAAATTATAGATTATTAGATGATACTATTTCTAAAAGATTATTAAAAAAAGTATTCTTTATCAATGCAATATATTTTGAACTTTATAAAAAAAAATACGAATTAATTAATAAAACTGATTTTGTTAAATATAACAATAACAATAATAAATACAATATTTTTGTTTATTATTCTAAAAATAATCAATATAGTCTTATTAAAAATTGAGAAAAGATAGACAAATTAATTTTAGCAAACCATTTAAAAGTTATTTTATTTTTTAATAAATATTTATTATTATATCTCTATGGTAATTTGATTTTTACTTTTAGGAAATAAAGAAGAATTTGGTAATATATTTTAATAGTAATATTTATAAATATTTATAAATAAAAATTAATACATTTTATTATTTTAGCTTTAGAATAGAAATTTAGCATAAACCAAAATATATAGGATTTAGAAAACTAAATTTATTTTTAAATAAAATTTGCAAAATCACTAGTATTAATCTTAATAGAAAGAAAATTATTAACTTTTTAGGCAAGATATATATATTCAAAATTGTAAAAAAATAGGTATTTCTAAAGAAGAAATAAAGTTACTTTTTTATTGATGATAAAAAAGACTAGTAAATACCCATTGCCTACATCAACGGTTGGTCATAATAATTAATAATATTTAATATAATAATCTAACCCTAATCCTAATCCTAATTCCTAACCCTAATTCCTAATTTCTAATCCTAATCCCTAACCCTAACCCTAATTCCTAACCCTACCCCTAATCCTAACTCTAACTCTTAACCCTAATCCTAATCCTAACCCTAACTAATAATTCTTCTAACTTTAATTTTAAATACTATATAATTCCAAAATTAAATAACTATTTTTTGTACTTAATTCTGGCTAAAGTGATTATAACTCTGGTTAAAATCACCATAATGCGAGCCAGAATTGCTTATTTTCAGGAGATGGTAAATATCCTTATACATATTATGCATTATATGATTTTGGCCAAAATTAATATAAATGCTGGCCAGAATTAAATGATCTGCATATTAATTTTCTTTTTTGGAATACTCATAAATCCAAAATTCTCTAATTATTGCAAAAAGTAAAATTTCCTTTTTGGATTTTGTGTAATATATAAAATTTCCTTTTTCAGATACAAAAAATCCAATTTTTATAAGTAAAATTGCCTTTTTTAGGTTTGTGTAATATTGCTCAATATTCAGGCCAATAAAATTAAGGTTATGCAATTCAAATATTTATTTATACAGGTAGACTAAACATGATACCACGTGATGACAATGTTTTTAATATATTAGAAGAAGATGATGAGATTATTGAAAAATTTATAAATAAAATTTATGAAAAATCAACTTTAAGTAAATATATTAAATATTTGATTTTTATTTATTAGATAAATTAGATAAAGCAAAAGTACCAAAAATTAAGGTTCTAACCAGTTTTGATAATTATTAAACCATACTGACCAGTTTTGGTATTAGTGTAGTTTCAGTTTTATGATTTATCAAACTAAAACTTTTAGTTTTAGTATTAGTTTTGTGATTTACTGAACTGATTTACTGATAATAAAAACATTTTTTTTATAAAAAAAATGTCTTTTTATTAAATAATGTAGTTAAAAAAAATATTGTAAAACATTTTTTTACAGATAATCTATTTAAAAAAATAATATTTTACAACATTATTTTTGAAAAATGTTGCAAAATATTTTTTACATAAATGATTTGATATAAAAAATAACATTTCACAATGTTATTTTTGCAAAACTTGTAAAAAATATTATAAAATATTTTTTACATAAAAAATTTAATATAAAAAATAATATTTCATAATATTGTTTTTTTACATAAACGTTTAATATAAAAAATAACATTTCACAATGTTATTTTTGCAAAACTTATAAAAAATATTGTAAACTATTTTTTACATCAAAAATTTAATATAGAAAATAATATTTCATAACATTATTTTCCTTTTTATTTAAAAATATTGCAAAACGTTTTTATAAAATGATTTAATATAAAAAAAATGTCTTGCAACATTTTTTTTATCACTTTAATAAAAAATATTATGAAATATTTTTTATGGATGATTTGATAAGAAAAATTATTTCACAACTTTTTTTTTGCTAAATGTTGCAAAATATTTTTTTACTAAAAATATTTGGTAAATTAGTTCAATTTTCAGTAATTACTGATCAGTTTCAGTAATCATTAATACTGATACTAATCAATTCAGTTCAGTATTAGTTTTTGCAAAAACTGAACCAAACTGAATCGATCAGAATCCTACCAAAAATATTAAATTGATAAAATTTATATAATAAATAAATAATGAAAAATAAATACAAAAATTTTAAAATTATAAAAGAAGGTAATATTTTATTTATTAATATGTTTTATATTGTAATTTAATTTGTTTTAATTTTTTTAGTATTTTATAAAAATTAATAAAATTCTTTAAAAAAGTCATTATAACTAACTGATGTAAATCAACATTTAGAAATTTTAATGAATATTGATCAATTTAAAAAATTATTTGATTGTGATTTAATTTTTTAGCTTAAAAGAAAAATTAATTTATTATAGCAATTCTATAGTGTTAGCAGTCTATACTTGACAATTTTCAAATTTTTTTCTGTTATATGAGTGATGAATAATTAATAGGAATTTGTGAATTTGTAAGAAAAACAAAATAATTAAATATGAGCATAAATATAAAAGGAATTTTTTTTTAAAAAAAAATCAGCTTTGAAGATAAAAAAATAATAAATTGAATTCAAATATTTAGATTAATTTTAATAGATATTGAATTTAAAAATGAAAATTTCAGTTTAAATAATAAAAATTGACTAATAAAATTGTATTTACATAATTTTTTTGTTTCAAAAATAGACTGATTATATAAAAATCATCTAATTTTAAATATTTATAATTTTTTATATAGATATTTTTTGAAAACTGACTAGTAATTTAATAATACTTGTCTTGAAGAATAAAGTTACCAGTTTATTTTTTTTAAACATTATTTTTTTAAAGTGCTAAAAGATTTATAAGTGTTTCAATTTTATTATCGAATATAGACTTTTAGCATGATATTACAAAATAAATAATAGTTATTGGTTAAGGGTAAAATATCAATCATTCTATATAACGAAGTAACATAATATTTTACTACTCATATATCAATAAGATCAGTCCAACTTAATTTTTCATTTAACATATCCCCCTCCCCATAATTTTTAAAAAAATGGAGAAAAATTATGTATATAATTTAGGCCAGAATTATGATTCTTAATCAGAATTACAAAAAATTTTTCAAATCACATGACATACACATTTCTAATTATAATTCTGGCCAAAATTTTTATAATTCTGATCATGTTTTATATCCCTCCCCTTAGATTGTGATTTTCCATGTTATGTTAAACAAAAAATTAAGTTGGACTGGCCTAATTAAGTTATTGCATTAATTACATAAAATCATACTGATAACTTAATATAATATAAAAAATATAATTTGATTGATAATAAATAAAAAATTTTTTTTTACTTGCTTTTAACTTCTTGCTAATTTAAATATGCAACATATTAAAAATAAAAACTTTTCTAAAATAAATAATACCAATATAAGAATTTTAATAACTATTTATTTATGTAAAATTTCTTAATAATTGAATTTTTTTTTTAAAAATAAGATAAAAATATTGAATTTTTTTGAAATTTTTTTAAAGTAAAAAATACTGAAGCTATTACAAGTAATTGGATTGATTAATTAAAAAATTTCTGATAATCTTCTCAATATAAGGGTAAAGTAATGAACATATGTGATAAAGAAAAATTTGAGCAATGATAATTATATGCCTATATTGCATCAATAAAAAAGTCTAATGGGTAAGAATATTCAGTAAACTCAGTATATGCTGTTATTGCAATCATCAATAGATATTTATAAAAATATTTAAAAGTTAAAAAAGTAAATTTATATGATTTATCTACATTTCACTCTTTTATTGAAATAATTAGTGATAAAGTTAAATTTTTACAGATTTAAGTCATGGAGAAGTAAAGATACTAATACTATAGATGTCACCAAAATTATTTTAAGTAAATCCCAAATTAATTTGTATATTTTGATAGCCATAATTTCCAAATCCCAAATGTACAAATTGTAAAATTTATATATGTAATTTGTAAATTAATTTGGATTTGTACATTTAGATTGTTATAATCCCAAATTATTTTGGATTTGAATGGTATCTAAAGCTGATATACTCACTGTTGAAGAGATTCAACAAATACTGTACAGCGCTGCATATAGTAACCCCCTGGAATAATACCCCTCTTAATTAATACCAGGGTATTACTCAAGTTTACATTCTAGTATTTTTGAAAAGTACCCTGGTACTAATCAAGAACTGATTTTGTATAGTACCCAGTATTAATCAATTATCGATTTTGCAAAGTACCCAATACTAATCATTTATATATTATAATAAACAATAATATCATATTAACTTTAATAAATAAATTAACTTATAAACGTAAAAAAAAAAACTTTGAAAACCAATTTTATTGACAATTAATAAGCATTATTATACAATCAAAGCCACTTGTCAATCATCCCATACATTAACGTAATTTGTTCCTTGATCATAGTAACTATAGTATTCATCATCATATTCATCCTCTTCTCCTTCGTATTCTTCCTCTTCATCCTCTTTTCCTCCCTCATCAACATATTCCTCATCTGTTTCCTCTTTCTCATCAACATATTCTTTATCTGTTTCCTCATCCATTTCCCCCTTCTTACCAACATATTCATCATCTGTCTCCCTTTCCTTATCTTTTTCATTGCCACGTTCATCATCTGATGGTATTTCTACTTTATCCCCCAGTTGATTTCCTTGTCTAAGACGGTTATAATTAAAAATCCAGTCATCTTTAGTTCTATCACACTTATTAGAGATTCCACAGCATTTAAAAGATTTACGAATCAAATCAACATCAATTGCATTCCATGAATCTCTAACCCAATTTGCTACAGTTTCATAAGAGGGCTTTTTTAAATTACTAGTTGGTGTTAACTCTTTTACGACTTTTGCCATCCACTCATTATAGTTTCATCGCATCTATAGGATAATAATAACAAGTTTTAATAATTTTTTTTATTATAACTAGAAATCAAAAAGCAAAATAGAAATTAAATGATAATATCAAAGTGATCAGAGTAATAATTATTACCTTGGTTTTAAATGATTTATTCACTGAAACATCTAAGGGTTGTAGGCGGGATGTTAATTCTCCAGGAATTATAGTAATATTGGTATTTTTTTTACCAAAATGCCTTTTAACAGAATCAACTATGTAGGCAGAAAACGAATCCAAAACCAATAATGACTGTAGATTAGAAATTCTTTCACGTTTAGTCTAAATATTTTCGATCCAATAAAGCATTTTGTTTTCATTCATCTATCCCTTTTGATTTGCACGAATAATTACTTCTGGAGGAAAATTTTCTCGAGAGACATTCTTAAGTTTGAAAATTATAAGTAGAAAAAATTTTGTTCCATCCGCCATACATGTTAAAACTACTGTAAAGTTAGCTTTTTCATGTCCTGTTGTGTGAATGCTAACTGATCGTGCACCTAATTCATCAATAGTGGTATTGGAAGGAAGATCAAAAGATACTGGCATTTTATCCATATTACTGATATATGCTAAAGAATAATCATACTGAATATGCCTATACATAATGTATGATAAAAATTCTTGTTGTTTTTCAACTAAATCATCAGGTAAACATTGCGCAACAGTAGTACGACGATAATTACTTAAATTTTTTCGTCACATAAAACCATCTAGCCACTTATTACTAAAAGCAAAAGACCCAACTCCAGAACATATAGCTTGCCATTGGTGTTGTTGTGCAAGTGCTTTGGCTTTCATTTGAATCATACTTTGCGTAACTGCATTTTGATTTTTTCTTTTTTCTTTTACCCAAGTAAGCAAAGCAGTTTCTAAAGCAGGGTATTTTAGTTTTACTTCCGTATTTAAACGTTTAACACCTGGTTGTACTTTGAGTAACTGAGGTTTTTTAGATATTTAGTTGTGAAGTTAGTTTGTTTAAATGTTAAACTTTGTTGCTGTCTTATTTTTACTATGGCCATTTTCATGATACATAATAATTGCAATTTTTTTGCGTGCATTCCAGTGTTTCCTTTTTTTCTCTGTAATTGTTGAGCGGTTACTTCTTTTATTTGCTTGAGGACGACCCATTTTATAAATGAAATAAAAATTTGTGAAAATACTATAAGAACGTGATGCGATCAAATTTCATGACCATTTTTCAAACTCCTGCAGGTCATCTGATAAAAAAGAGTAAGGACAATCACACAGTACGATAAATCTGATTTTTTTATTATATTAAATTGAATTTTTTAAAAAACTGTTAAAAAACTAATTTTTAAAATTATATTAACATATGATTAGTACCTCTTCTTTTAATGTATCCCCCTGTTATAGTACCCTCCTCCTCACATAACACCCTTCCAGGTACTATACAATCTAAGCAGAGTTTCTTGAATAATACCAGGGGTGTTATATGCAGCGCTATACGGTATTACCTTATACATATATGGATGGATTCACACATATTTATACCAGCATGTCTTTTAAAAAGGCTATTTTTTCAATACTTACTTATTGGGGTTACATAATAGTAAGCATTATCTATTAAATGCTTCTAGTTTTAAAAAGAGAAAGGATGGTGGATATGATATTATTATTTATAGGTCAAAAATAAATCAATAAGGATTTATATCAAATAAGGATAAAGCAGATCATCTATTATCAGTCAGTGGAAATATCACAAGATTGGAAGGGAGTTTTTTTGTACTATAATATCACAATATAAATTATTGGTACATTATGGTCTTCAAGTCTATAGTATATATGTAAAATTCAAAGTTGGTCAAAGTTAGTACAAATGGTTAAAATTGGCGATCATTAAATCATAATTTTGGCCAAAATTTTCTTAATTCTGGCCAAATTCATAATGCCAGCCTAAATTTGGCTAAAATCAAAATTTTCAGGTTATAGGTAACACTGCATTTACACAATGTAACATCATTTTTAACAATTATGAATATATTCGACTAGTTCTCAAGAACATATTTATAAACAATAAAAAGTAAAAACTTCGCTTTATTCAGTTCAATCTGGCTGAAGAAGATTGCCTATTTTAACATAGTAAACTAATAAAATATTAAAAAAACTTTTTCAACCTTTTACTTTTGCTTATTTTTTGAAATATTTTATAAATATCTTTTATTTTAACGCTATTTAGATATAAAAAAAATTTTTTACTTATTTATTTTTATTTATTTATTATATATGTATTTGTGATTTAACAACTAATACAGTCAACATGAATTTTTTTATAAATAGTTTTTATTTTATTTTCACGCCAAATAAATTAAAATCTAAAAAATATTAAATTTTTTTTAATAAATTGTAAGTATTAGCATCATCACCACAATACCATAATTTAGCATTAAAAGTTTGATTTAAATAAACAAAAAAACCATTATATCTAACTAGATTTTCAATTAAAAAACAATTTATAACACCAAGATAGATTTAATGATATTATTTTGATAAATAAAAAAAGATTTATTAGTGTTTTAATTAAAAAATTTAATAATCACCTTTTTAAGCTTAATGAATGTTGTTTATTTCGCTAAATTACACCTAAGAATAAAATATTTGCTGTTTAAAAAAAGCTTTTATTAAAAGTTTTATAGGAATAAAAAAGTTTTTTTTTATTATAAAAAGTGGTTTTTTGCGGTTTACACAAAAGCTAACTAGCTAACTGTCTTTTTTAACTTAATAAATCTTCTTTCTCTCGTAAAATTACATATATTTTTGCTATTTAAATTGTATTTTATACCTATTTTTAAGTTCAATCAGGAGAAAAACTGTATTTTTGAGACGAACTTTCTTGTATATGCAAAAGAAAAAAAAAATATTACTAAAGTGGAAATGATGATGGAAATTCATAATACATATGACGAACTATCAATTTACTTAATTTGTGTAAGCATTATATAAGAAATTTCTTTTTTTAGCTATGGAGTAAAATATTTGATAATGGTTATACAAAATTATTTTAATTAATGATCGTCAACTCAAGTGACATTTCCGATGTCTGTTATTGCCAAATCAACTAGAAATCATTAAAAGATACTTTGCCATGCAGCCAGAAAATTGTAATACTAATTTTTATTTACAAGAAAATGATGAGGATTTAGGTTAATATCATATAATTATTTTTGAATATATTTTAAATAAATTATTAACTGTTTATTATATTTTCATATTATTATTATTAGCATTACAATCAGGAATATGGTTTAAGAAAACACATATTGGATATAAAAGATTAAATTCATTCATGAGCAAATTGCAAAATTATCTGAAGTTGATATAACAGATCGTAAAATATCAAATCATTCAGAAAGAAAAATGTTAATACAAGGATTACAAAAATTGTGCATTAGTAAAAAAGAAATTGCATTACAATTATGACATAAATTACTTGAAAAAATTACATATACATTACATCCTGAACAACAACATTATGACATGTTAAATGTATTTGCAAATAAGTTTCAATTTACATCTCAAGGTATGTCAATTTAAATATACTGTATATGCAAGTTTCTTAGAATTAAAATCTATTAAAAAATAGTGTAAATTAATTAAATAACACTAACACGTTCAAGGATCAAAAAGAGGAATGTTTCATTTCTTCTTGTGAAAGTAAGTAAATAAATTTATAGTTTCATTATAATACAAAAAAATAATAATTTATTATCTTCCAATTTAGTGTTGAAACACAAAAGGCTACATGAATCTAATGAAGATTTAAACAATAAAAAAGTAAAAAGAAATCCATTAAATTTATTAACCCCTAATTTAGAAGTAAATATGCAAGCCGATCAATTTAAAAATATGATAAAAACAGGGGTGTTTGATAATGTTAAAAATTTTAATATGAAAATTAATTATTATGTATTCTGATGTTTAGCTGTTCACCGTGATATTTAGATTAGACGCGTTAATAATAATAAACTTATTACTATTAATAGTTTAATTTGTAGCTATGATATTTAATAGTTATTCGGCACGAAGTGCCGAATAACTATTATATTGGGTAAATCATAATTGATTGTTAATCCTGGGCTCCGACAGGAGCCCGAGGTCAACTGATCAATTTTGATTCCCAATATAACTAGCTACCTTGGTAGCGTTAGTTATTCGGTATCGAAGTGCCGAATAAGTGATTTATCCGGTATCACGTGATTTCAACATCTGATACGCCTGATACACGATTTATTATAACCATCATTTATTATAAAAAAATCACGTGCTACCGGATAATATGATATATTATTGCATTTGTAGTCTATATTATTGCAGTTATAGTCCATATTATTGCAAATATATCTGATATTTAGCCGTTAACAAAAAATTATCGGTCCATCAAAATCAGCATGATCCAACCAATAAAAATAGTATATATATCTACCATATTAATGATATTTAGTACGATATTATATTTAGTTTATGAAAAAATATTAATAATTATTGAAGTATCATTTTTAAAATAATAAGACTACTTTCAAATTTTATTAAAATATCTGATTTTATAAATACTATACAAGAATTATATCAGTCAGCGGTCATGTCAGATCACTTGTCGATCATTAATTAAAATAATTTTGTGTAACCATAATTGAATATTTCATCATGCAGCTAAAAAAGAATTTTTTTAATACAACGCTTATACAAATTAAGTAAATTAATAGTTCGTCATGTGTATTATAAATTTTTATCATCATTTCCTCTTTAGTAATATTTTTTTTTTTTTGCATTTACATACAAGAAAGTTCGTCTCAAAAATGAAGTTTTCCTCCAGATGCAACTTAAAAGTAAATGTAAAATACAATTTAAATAACAAAAATATATGTAATTTTACGAGAAGAAAAAGATTTACTAAGTTAAAAAAGGCAGTTATTTAGGTAGTTTTTGTGTAAACCGCAAAAAGTCAATTTTTATAATAAAAAAAAAAATTTTTGATTTCAATAAAACATTTAGCAAAAGCTTTTTTTAACTTGTAATTGTCTCATTTCTAGCTATAATTTGGCGAAATAAACAACTTTTGTTAAGCTTAGAAGGGTGATTATTATGTCAGATTTTTTGTTATTTGTAAATTTTGTTAAAATTTTTTAATTAAAACATTAATAAAAAATCTTTTTATCTATTAAAACAATACTATTGGGTCTATTTGGGTGTTATAAGTGGATTTTTGGTCGAAAACTAGTTAAATATAATGTTTTTTTGTTTATTTAAATTAAACCTTTAATGCTTAAACTCTAGCATTATAATAATCATGTAAATTTCTACAACTTATTAGAAAAAAACTTTAAATTTTTAAATTTTAATTCATTAAACATGAAAATAAAACATAAATTATTTATTTATAGAAAAAATTCTTATCAGCTATTAGGTCTATTTGCTTTGTTAATTATAAATAAAGATAATATATTATGGATAAGTAAAATGTTTTTTTTATGCTTAAAGTAGCGTTAAAATAAAAGATATTTATATAATATTTAAAAAAAATAAGCAAAAGAAAGAAGTTAAAAAAATTTTCTTAATATTTTATTAGTTTGCTATATCAAAATAACCATATAATTGACTATCTTCTTTGGCCAGATGCAACCGAATAAAGTGAAATTTTTGACTTTTAAAAAGTTTAAAAATATTTTTTAAGTTTTGAACGAACATGTTTACTATTGTTGGAAAAAGTGTTACATTGCATAAATATGGTATTACCTTTGACCTGAAAATTTCGATTTTAACGTAATTTGGGCCGGCATTACGAATTTGGCCAGAATTAAGAAAAATTCGGCCAGAATTATGAATTATTGATTGGCAAATTTAACCAGATTGAGTAAATTTTGGCCAACTTTAATTATATACGTGTACTATATATTTAAAGAGGATACTGTACCACAAACTTTTTTTTGTAAATTTTATTGAAAAAAATCTCCCTCTTTTTTTCATGACATGACCAGTGACTGATATACATTACGATTGATAATTTCTAATAACAATCTGAAAATCATCAAGTTAAAATTTAGCAAAAAAGAATGCCCGTTAAAATATTTTTTTCTGTTTAATTCTAATTTTCAATTCCTTACATTGAGTATTAATACTATTTTGTGCCAAAGGATCCTTAGTAATCACCTCAAATTTATATTTACTGTATAACAAGACAATCATCATTTTAAGTAAAGTCATTGCAAATTGTTTACCTGGACACATACGTAGCCCACCACCAAAATATACGAGTGCATTTTTATCATAAACTTCTTTTTCGTTGTCGCTTCTTGCTAAAAATCTTGTGGGATCAAATTTCATAGGTTCTTCCCAATAGTTTGGATGCACATGTAAACTCAAAATATTGACTGATAAATGTGTTGATGGAGGAATTACGTACTCATCAATTTGATCAGAATGTGCAGCGAAACGCGTAATTGTTGCTGTAACTGGTCTAACTCTTAAAACTAGGAGAAATCGTCACAAAATTAAAACAATGTTTAATAGATTGATTGACACAATTAAAATTTTTAATAATGCTCACCCTCTTTTATTACAGCCTCAATATATTCAAGTTTACTTAAATCTTCATAGGTAATGTTAAAATCAGATCTATGGCCGAATATCTTATCAATTTCATTAAGAACACGTTGTTCAATATCTGGATCATTTCCGATATAATAAAGAACAAATGATAAAGTATTCGAGGGCTTTGAAAAATTATCATAATTAGCAACATTCATCTATAAAAATAGAAAATAGAATGTGAAATAAATAATAATACATACACTATCAACACCTTCAATAAGTATCTCTGCAATATTATCACCAATTTCTTCATGAGTCATAGATTTTTCGTTGTTATCATTAGGAGTGTCACGTGTAATATCTTTTGATTTGTTAGCGGTCAATAACATACTTAACATATCAGTGGACAACTTCTCTTTATCATCATTACTTTTAATTTCTTCTAGACGCTCCTTGACCAAATTGCATGTGTAATTTCTCGTCCACGTCATATTCTCATATAGGTAATTTTTATAAATATTTAAGATTGGAAAATTACGTATAAATGGCGGAACCATGAGATAGTATTGCACACAATCAGATGCAATACTCAAACGATCAAAAAATTCTTCATCCAAATTTTTTTGAGGATTTTTATTGGTGATCCTTTCATAATAAGTTGATAATAAATGAGGGTGTCGATTGGTTGTGATTAACATTATAGTTTCGGCGAAAATTCTTCTCGCCCAAGGTATAAAATCGATTTCTATGGATTTTTCTTGTTCATCACATAAAAATTGACCTTGTTCTTCAATCAATGAATTCCAGAATTTTTCCAAATCTTGAAACCCGATATTAATTAAATTCATGCCAAATCTTAGTGCATTGGGTGCCGCAACAGCTCTCATAAAAATTTTCTTTATACAGGACCAGGAATTAAAATCCACATTAAATAATATTCCACTATGTCCCTTCTTTAGGTCATCTAATCCATCCCGAGTTGTTATTCGCACAAAGTAATTATTATCCTTTACTGAACTCATTATTCGTTCGACTATCCGTGAATCACTAATCATCAAATATCTACTAGATCCAAAATACAATTCAAACACATCTCCATATTTCAAACTCAAATGATGAAGCCAAACTTGAAGGTCATTCCTATAATAAAAGTATTGATGTAAATTACCTAATATAGGTAACGGGAGTGGACCTGGATATGAAATTGAACGAGTGAAATAATCATAATAAAATTTCAGAACATATAATGATAAAATTAAAATAATAGGAATTAAAAGGTCCAAAATTATTTGTTTGAATTCTTTGAAAAACATCATTTTCTGTTAGAAAAAATTTTCTGGGGGTATAAGTCAAAGGTGATCATCTTGTCAGCAAAAAAAAGTCTTGTTTAATCAGTATTACAAAATGAAAATTCTTCTATAATCAGACATCTTTCATGTGTCGACTTCTACAATTGTGAATTCTATAGCTAAGTTACACGTTTGAATGCAAGAATTTTAAGCTTTTATTTAACTATAATAGAATGGTCTATAGTTGAGACCAATAAAATTAATACATTAAAGAAAAAATACGGAAAACCTATTTTGGTAAAGTTTGTACGCTGTGTAATACGTTTAACTGTTAAATTGTGCTACAATTCTTAATCTTACGTAATTCAGAATCCATTTATCAGTTTCGTTATTAAACACTTCATCTCTTGACATTTCTTCAACTTCACCCTTAACAATTTCTTTTTCATTATCTTCTAAAGGAGCCAAAAAAGAAAATCCAAACGTTTCAACCCATCCACCAATTGTAGTTGGTAATTCCGTTGGTCTTGAAAAATGAGAAATATAATTAACGCTAAATTTATATTTGTTTAAGATTTGCGTGTAATCTTCTGGTGATGGGAAGTACCTTTAATAATTTTTTCGAATTTCTAAGTTAGAACAAAAGAAATTTTTGTGAATATAATGATTAAATAAATATTCACCATGGTGATAGTTCTTTTCCATTATAACCGCGTTTGTCCAAAGCGCTAATCAAAGACTTTTCAACAACTTAATTGAATAAATTTTCAAAAGAAAACAAAAAAATATTTTTTTAATTGAAGAAATATTTTATGTGATATGCAACTAGAAATCCTCACTTTGCACATTTCCGGAACCTCCAAGTTCTGCTACCAATTTACCACCAGGCTTAAGACATTTTGCGATTCCCTCAATTACAGCTTCTTGATTTTTCATCCAATGAAGTGCTACTCAATCATCAATTAGTTTGGGCCATTAAAATAATAGCAATAATTCTTTTAATTATAGCAATTTCTTTTTAGAATACATACCGGCATTTGAAAATACGGAATCGAAATATCCAACAAATCCTTGATTATTAACCCATTCGGTTAGTTTTTCACAATCGACTACTCTAACATCTTTACATTCATTTAATTTAGCCTCTTCGATCATATGTTGACTTTTATCAATTCCAATACATTCTTTACACATTTCTTGAATTTGGCGTGTTAACATTCCATCTCCACATCCTAAATCTAAAATTCTTTCATGTGATCTTGGGGAAAGAAGCGTGATAAGATCATGTTTTACTAATTTTGGCACAAAATGTGCGTGAATTTTATAATTTTCCGGTGACCACGGATCGGCTTTTTCACTAGTATCCATTTGTTATTATAATTATCACATTAAATAATTTTACAAGATGATTCATGATACGGACTATTTATTATATTTTATGCGTGTTGTATTCGCAATGACTCATTGACTTTGAACGAGTCATAAAATGTCATAAGTATCATATGAACACAAGATTGTAAGATCAGCGATATAAATGCCAAATTCAACAATCAATGATCTTCCACTTCTTTCTCAAAAAAGTAATTTTTTAGACATTTGTTTTGAAAGGTGAGACATTACATGCATTTTTATAATTTCAATGATTTTTGATCTATAGGTAGATACTTTTCTTTTATTCAATAAAAGTTGATTAGTAATTTGTAAAAAAAAAAGAACATTATCATTGATAGACTGATGACAAAAGAAAAAAACCATTCCATGATCTGCTTCTGAAAATTATAATAAATGATAGCAAAAAATGATAGGCGATCTTACTGATGAAGAGACTCATCAGGGATTCGATGGATTTGTGCAATCAAAGGTTCTTTCCTCTATAATTTATCTCAAAGTAATTAATATCGCATTGCGTCGTACAAAATTCGTTGCATTGTTGTATATTCCATAATTTTACCAAGCATTCTTCAATTAAAGGAAAATCTACGTGAATATCGTGATCATTAAATTTGTCATGAAGAATAATAAATGATGGGTAGAAATTGAAAAACTTTCATGAGTAAAGAATTGATTTGATTGAAAGTTTTTTTTTTGGGGGATCCCCCTTTTTAATATTTACAATCATAACAGAATGATGAAATAAATATAATATACAATAAATGATTTTTAATCACCCAATATAACTTAGAAGAATATAAATACTGATAATAACTTATAATTTGATCGATAATTATTGTTCACGCCATATTACTAATTTACAATCTAAACAATCTAACCTAACTCTATTGACCGGGTAAATGATTTTTATACAACTAATCTTACATAAATCTCACATAAATTCACATAAAACTCAATTTGAAAAAAAATAAAATGATGTTTTTCATCAGATCACCAAGATTATATTATTACTTTGTTGTTACAGTATTAATATAACTTAGCAGATTGTTCGAATAATTTTTCTTGAATTCTCTTTAAAATCACTAAAGCAACATCTTCCCATTTAACTTCCAACATCGCATCATGAGCGACGTCTCTCACAATATTAACCTTAATTCCACCGTACGTTTTACCTGATTCTTCCACCATATCAACTGGTATAATACAATCCTTTTCGCCGCCGATTATAATCATCGACTTTGAAAAATCCTTTTGATTCATAATTTTCTTTGTGTCGACAAAGGTTGTCAACGTTTGTAAATTCAATTTTGTATTAACGGTTGGTTCCAGTTTAGAGTGATATTGGGCGAGTAAGTCCTTCGGAAAATTTGGCGAAAAGAAAGATTTTTGAACTCTTTCTGGAGTTGAGACTTGAAGGTAGGAACTCTGAAGAAGTAGAGTGAAAAGTGTTGTAGGAGTTTTCGAAAACCAATGTGAAAATGAAAATGTTAAACCGATTGAACCGGTCGGAGGAATTGAGCAAAGCAAAACGCATGAAGTTATTTTATCAAACGAAGTTTCTAAATATTTTTGACATATAGCTCCACCCATTGCGTGACTAAAGCATCGAAAAAAAGTATATATATAATCATGAGTCCATATTTTTCTTTTTTTTTTTAAAAAAAAAAAAAAAAAAAAAAAAAAATAATTAAAAATTCTTACCCGACTATAATTGGTTTCAATGAAGTGTTTGTTTGTAAAAATTCAACAACGGACGATATGTCTTCAACATATTGTTCCAAAGTCCATGATGTGTCTTTATTTTTTACTCTTGTACTGTTGCCATGTCCACGTAAACTGGATATTAAATTAATTAAATTTTTTTTTTCTCTGAACTAAAAATTCAAAAAAAAAAAAAAAAATAAAAAAATAAAAATTTATTTACCTCATAGCAAAACAGTCAAAGCCTCTACCAGAGAACCATCCGAGAAAGTTTTCCCAACACCAAGCCGCGTGATATGAACCATGAATAAATAATAGTGGTGGCAAATTTATGTGTTGTATCTATAAAAAAGAATATTAATATAAAATTCAAGGAATTTTTTTTCTATTACAAACCTTATTCCTTCCTATACTGTATAAAAGTTCTAGTTGAATATTATCAGTAGATTCAACAAAAATGGTCTTATATGAAGGCAAAAACTTTGAAGAATATGACATAATAGATTTAAAGTTTCGAAGAAAATTTTTTTCTTCCAAATTTTGAGGCGTAAAAAAATTTCACAATTTTTAAATTGAGTATGCAGTTTGAAAATCAAATGTTCCGGTTTATATACGTTTTTGATTTGAACCGTGCACATTAGAAGGAAATGAGATAAAAATACTCTTCAATGCCCTTTTTAATAGACAAATAAGGTGATCGTGTATTAGTAATTTTTTGATTAGGGTTATCAGCTATCTTTATATCTATTTTATTATTGTTGTTGTTATTTATTATGTACTACAAGCTTTTTTATATATCGGTATTTATTTATCCTTGGCAATTCCTTGATAAAGATAAATTTGTAGCGCAGTTATTACGGAATCTTAAATATGTCAAGCGTTTAATTTTTCATGAGGTCATAACTTTTACTCTAATTAGAAATGAACTTGTTTGTTAAGTATTTCTAATTTTGGGAAGAATAATTCTAATTTTTCCGAAAAGTTTTGATCCGTAATTTTAATTATTTTAACGCACTTTTTGTTACACTACAGTTTAACAGATAAATAAATAACCAGATATTTTAAACTATGAAGGCAATTACCTTGAATTGGAGAAGTCTTGTAGTCAAAAGGACAGAATAATTTAGTGGTAATAAATACGTATCGATACTTTTTATTTGAAAAAATTTTGATTTAATTGCTTATTGGAGGATTTGGGTTTATTATGCATGTGATAATATACGGTAAGGATTTTCATATGACATGCACATAAAATTGTTGAAAAAAAGTTTAGATTGGGCTTAGAAAAAAAAATTTTTTTTTTTTATATGCACTGAATTGTGATAAAAAGTCACATACATATGACAAAAAGGTCAGTAGCAAAGTTTCGACATTATGAAAACTATTTAAAGAAGGTCACAGATTTGGAGAATATCCTGAAATACGTAATTTTCGTTCTCCTCGTAAAAGCAGAAATTTTCATTGGAAACTGGGAAGTATAGAAGTATGGGAACGTGTCATTGAAAAAAATGTCATGGGATGTTTTACATTGTCATAGAAAATATTTCGAGAATAAAAACAAAAAAAAAAATTCTTATTATTGTAGATCTTAAACTTTTTAGTTCTTCTGCAAGGTAATGTCGTACAATTTTTGGGGGGAAGAATACTATTTGCAGCTCTTTACGGCAAAGTATGTTACTTTCGAGTTATAATATTACTTCAGAATTCAGTCATACAATAATTAATCACGATGCTGATCACTTTGGTAGATACATTCCAATATTACTTGAATCTTTTGATATCGCTCATACAGATAAAATCAAAATTTTATGATGAATTAGAACAACTATTGACTAGTTATAACATAATATCAAATGATATCATAAACTTGAGAAGAGAAGCTGATATTAGTTCACTTGAATTATTTATTCCTCCAGATCAACTTGATACAAGATATAACTACGATTTTACAAATATTAATGATAGGAAGACTTTTATGAGAGGGAATTTTAATTATAAACGTCCCTATGGTTGGAAAAGATTCGCTCTCAAGGTTCTGGATAAATATGAAGACAATACTTGGCTTGGTGTTGAAGGCAGAGAAAATGAACGACATTCAACACAAGATGAGTGGCCTGGTAACGATCATTATTTCTGTATAATTTATTATTTTCATAAAAAAAAATTCATCTTTTTAAATATTTTATTAGTTTGTTATCATGGAACTGTCATACATAATTGTAAATCAATTGTTGAAAATGGATACCTTCTAAACAAAGGAAAAAGATTTAGATATGGTGTAGGAATTTATTCTACGCCTGATATTAATGTAGCTGCTGAATATTCTTCGAAATTCGCTCATAAAGGATCTTATTATGTAGCTGTAATTCAGAATAGAGTTAATCCAAGTAGTTTAATTAAGATTTCAAAGATGAAAACAGGAATTGGTGAATATTGGATTACACCGACTAGGAATGATATACGACCTTATGGCATTTGTATTAAGAAAGTTTATTATTAATAATACTTAAAAATCTTTCCTAATAAATTTTCTTTACCGTGTTACCAATATTTTACCTTCATATTCTAATTTTTTTTTTTTTATATCTCATCCATTTAATATGTTGACAACAAAAATTATATTTATTTATAACACAGAATATTTCATAGGAAGCAACTACCTAAGTTACATAATTTAACCGTAAGTTTATAACCGAACTTTCCTTGTTAGTCTTTAATTTGGGTTAGAGATCTCTAAAATATATTACGTGAAAAATTTCTAGATTACAGAAGAAATCATCGTTGTATAATTTATTTTTATTTTGACAGGTAGCAAAAAAAAAAACCACAATCGCAGAAATATTTGGTGACATAATTTAATTGGAAAGTTTTTTTTTTCATCTACAATCCATCAAATCTGAAATATGATCACGTAAGCCAATTATGATGATTCCGACAAAAGATTAGATTCATAACGAATAAAAAAGTGACTTTATTTTTTCAATCATGATTTGAAATTTCATTGGTGATTAAAGTAATGTGGTGTTATGTTCTCAAAAAAAAGCCAGGCATGAGATGTAACGATTGAAATATTCGAAATCGGTTTAGTGTCCCCAAAAATTATATCACAAAAATCATAAGGTTGATAGACGTAATACAGATTTTAAGGAATAAATGTCTTACGATATTTTCAACAAATCTCATATGAAAATTTGAATGAGGATTGGTTATAAATGGTAAGTCTCAAAATTTAAGTCAGCCAGCCTTTTGACACAAAATTCGCGCGGAAGAACCTAATCGGTAAATAAATTTATTTAATTGGTCAATACTCACGTGATTGCTAAAACCGCGTTTTCAAAGTATGCTCCAAATCATGTGACAATTGATCAACGAGTTTAAAAATTTTTTTTTTTTTTTTTTTTTTTATAATTATTCTAATGGTTACATTCGGAGCTTTCAAAGATAACAAAAGACTTAATGCCTTTTACAATGCTTTCAAAAAGAATCTTAAAAAATCCATGATCGAGAATCACATCGGTTCATTATATAGTCGTTTAATACATACAAGGTAAAATCATTATCGTTAAAAAAAAAGGGGGTTATCCAATTAAATCTGATCATTATTACGCATTGTTAATTACTAGAGGTTCATTGATCAAGGATTATCAAATTTAAAATTAAAACTGTTAACCTTTTCTGACTATCTTACCTGGATATAAAAACAATTAAAAATTATAAAACCCGCTAATACAAATTAATGGATTTTTTTTTCTTAGTCAAGTAGAAATTGAAAGTTGTGTCCGTCAACCGTTTAAAAATAAACGTGATGAATTTGTTGGTTAAAAACATTTTTCTTCAATTAATCGGTAAGGTATGCCTATCGTAACTTTTCATTCTTAAAAAGCAGCGAATTCAAGAAAAAAATTTTTTTTTTTTTTTTTTTTTCATATTAACAATTTTACCGATTTAACGAATTAACAATTCTTTTAACGAATTCCTTTTTTTTTTTTTAAAAAAAAAAAAAAATTTTTTTATTAAAAAAAAAAAAAAAGATATGAAAGATGGTTGAATATGGGTATACAGTAGGTATCGTATCATCGTTCTTTTCTTTAATATGTTTTGAGAATGTATTTTTTTTTTTTTTCTCGATTTTAAAATCACAAATCATTACATTTTCTCTCAGGCGACATCAT
The DNA here is from genome assembly GCA_015698045.1 of Rhizophagus clarus. NCBI lineage: Eukaryota > Fungi > Glomeromycota > Glomeromycetes > Glomerales > Glomeraceae > Rhizophagus > Rhizophagus clarus. Next base: position 1,849,535 of record BLAL01000040.1, on the reverse strand, counting down.
CGATTCACCTAAACTTATCGTCCCTGATAAACTTCATAAAATTCACCTTACACCCACTAGATCAAAATTCATAATCAGTGGAACGAAACATTCAATCTTTAATTGGATGAAATCTCATGAACATGTCATTTGTGAATTTGATCAAGAATCTCAATTCATTTCACATCCAAAATTAATACAAAAATTTACAACTGGAAATCAATATAAAATTTCCTTAAACGAACCTAACTATACGCTTACATTTGAATTATATGAGGAAGATGAGCATGACAAAATTTTTAAAAGAATGTTCTCATCTTCCAAGATGAAGCTGGAAATAAAAGGCAACTGTAAAAACAAATCTTCATCAAAATATATGAGAGCATCTTCAGTTATGAGTATTAATGGCAGAAATGGTATAAGTTTGCATGAAGCTTTAATGGCCTTTAAGAACAATCCTTCAAGAAGAAAATACTATAATTTAAGTTCAGAGCAACGTGCAAGAGTCACTTGCGACTACGAATAAACATTAAAAAAAAAAAATTATTTCTTTATATGATTTTAAAAAATAATGAATTCTTTTTAAAAAGTCGCTTAGTTGAATACCCACATGTAATATATGATTCAAAAAAAAAATTCCCCTTCCTTCGCTCATTCAGGATTTAATTTTACCTTCATTTTTTATTTAAGAGATACTGTATTTACCATACATATTATTATTACCTTTATATATTTATAGTTATTATAATTAATTAGCGTATTCACTCATTCGTTTAATTACGCTATAATTTTATTAGCGCATTCATTCATTTCATTCAACAACGCTATTAAATATTTTCCTTTATGTTTTTTTTTGCTTTTTGCTCAAATAAAGAATATACTCCTAAGAAATTTACAAATTAAATTTCATCACGTTGTTATTAGTTGTTATTGCACGTTGTTATTTGTGACTCAATAAAATAACAAATTCAGGATTATTTTGACATCACTGGACATCATGTTCGTAACAAATAATAAATGATAATCATTAATCATTAATAGATAGATTTTTCTCACGCTAATTTCGGGTTTAACTCTTTAAAAAATATAATTTATAAATTTATAAACATCATAATTTCGGTACATTGGCATAATTCGGGCCCATATGAGCATATCTCACCGTATTAATTCATGATTCTATTCTCACATTTCAAAGTTCGCTATTATTAACTTTATTAATTTGATTAAGACATTTATTGTGCATTTCCTAAAAATAATTGACCATAATATAAAAGAAAAGTATCCTTAAATCGCTTAGTTATTTACTTTTAAAAGTTAAATTAACTGATCAACTTTTCAACAATTCGGTTATTGAATTCGATGTTTTCACGTCTTGAATCGATCATTACTTTTTTTCCAATCATATTACGAAAAATAATAAAAATTCCCACGTTATTATCAATTAGTGATATTCACATTAAAACATGATCCCATGACCTTAAAATAGTTTTATGGAGTATGGAATACGTCATTAATGAACGTATCGGGAAAGGCCGATGAAATAGTAACCATAGAAAAAAAATTTATATTCCTGATTTAGATAATAAACTGAATTAAACACCTCTCGGATTTATTTGAAAAAAATGTTATTCCATTAGGAAAGAAAAGATCATTGGATTCATCGGATTACACAAAATACATAAGCACCGTTTGTTTTGGGTAATAACCGTAATTTACCCGGTCATTGTAGTCTGAATATCCGATGATCGGATTTGGAAACAAAAAGCATTTCTATTTCTCGTTTTGTAAATTATAAATATAAAATGTCTCCCATTTTCTTTTTTTTTTTTTAATTCAATTCGGATAACCTTTTTTTTTTTTTTAAATTTTTAATTTCAACTCAAATTCAAAATGTCTGCTGAAAGAAGTGCTTTATTCTTAGGTGCAACAGGTATAACAATATATTGCATATATATTTATATTATATCTGTATTTGCAATATTTAATCGTTTTTGTAAAAAAAAAAAAAAAAAAAAAATACAGGTGCGGTCGGCAAGACTCTTTTGGTTGACTTGTTAAAGAGTGGATCCTATAAGACCATTACTACAATTGGCCGTAGAGAATTTGAATATACCGGTCCTAATAAAGAGGCTCTTGTGCGTATTTAACACTTTATCTTGTGTACATTTTTGTTTTTTCTTGTTAAAAAATGAATAAATAACATTCTTTTTAGATTCAAAAAGTCGTTAGTTTTGATAACTTAGATGATCACAAGGAAGCATTTGCTGGTTCATATGAGTAAGCTACGAAATTATAAATCGGTATAAAAACTAAAAAGTTCTTTATTTGACCTTTCATCTATTCTTTCCTATATAGTACTGTATTTTGTACATTAGGAACTACCAAAGCAGAAGCAGGATCCGCAGAAAATTTTGTTAAAATTGATAAAGACTATGTAATAAATGCGGCTAAATTAATTAAACAACAGAATCCTTCAGTGGATATACAATTTCTTTATTGTTCTTCCACTGGTGCGAATGCAAATTCATCATTCTTATATATGAAAACCAAAGGTGAAATTGAACGAGAATTAGCCGAAGTTGGGTTTAATAAAATCGCCATATTTCGTCCAGGCTTTTTAAAAGCTGATAGAGTTAGAGCTAATGTCAGTTACTTTGAAATATTGTTTGTTTTCTTAATTAGTTTACTTGATTATATTGTTCCCAAAAAAGCTGTTGTACACGTAGATGTTGTTGGTAGAGGTAAATGTTTTTTTTTTCTTTTCTTTTCTTTCCTTTCCTTTTATCTAATATATATATTATAAATTAGCTATGAGAAAAGTTGCTACTGAAGAAGCTGAATATGAAGATCCTGATATTATTATTTTGGATAATGGAACTCTCATTGAAACAATTAATCATAAGAGAATTCATGAAATTGGAGATTGAACGAACATTGCAAATATTTTTCTATATTTTCTTTTTAAAGATGAAATGTATTCACATTTTATTTTAAATAAATAATTTTTTGTTCTCATTACATAATTATAATTACTATTTGTGAAATTTTGTAATTTGTGACGAACTTTAATAGTTTTCGTTCTAGTGATAACAAGTTAGATATAAAAAAAAATCATACAAAAACCGAATAGAAAATCAATTCTTGTACATTTTGGTTATTCTGTTCGTTTCCTATGTATAGCATTACAGTATTTGCAAACTTACAAGATTTATGTATCATGAGAAGAAATTAATTGAAAAGTAGGGATAAAATTGTTTTTTCAGGAGTGTACCATTTAAAAGAATTTATTTAGTATTCATTCATATTTATTATTGAGAAATATTATTGAACATCCATTTAAAGGAGTCATAATCCTTTTAGAATTTATTTGTCGAACACCCGTTTAAAATATTCATTCACATGTTATCTAGTGTTGTTAAAAGTCCGGTTCAGTCCGACTTGAAGCCAATGTCAATGAGCTGGACTGATAAAAAGTCAAGTTGGACTGGACTGGGCCGAATCGACTTTGAGATATCAAGTAAAACGGATGATTTATTTTTATTGACCCCATCAACCCCATCAATCCCATCAACCCTGCCAGCTCAACTCATCTTATAAGTTAAACTGGATTGGACCAGACCACAACTTGAAAACCTTCAAGTCGGACCGAACCATAATTTGAAAACATTCAAGTCGGACCGAACTGACCCCATCAGTCAGTCCAGTCCGGCTTGGACTTAACAACATTAATGTTTATCGTTTAAAATCCTCCATAAACGAACTAGCAAGTTTTCTTAGAATATCATATCAAAAAGACGAAATAATATATAACGCGAGTAAATAATTGCGAAGTTGACTTTTAATTTAGTCACGGGAAATGGACATGTGACATTCTTAATTCCAGCCGGAATTACAAATTCAAAAGTTGAGAAATTCAAAAAAAAAAAAAGTTTTTGGGTTTAATCATTTTCCGCACCTGCATACATCGCACCCTTTTTTGTCACCAGTGTCACACCCCTCTCTTTTCATTTTTTTTATATGTTATTCTGGGGACAGAGAATTTTTTCAGTTGTAAAAAATCTAATTTTCATACCCCTAGTTAAATATCACATGTTTAATTTTGCCCGGCATTACCGTAATTTTGCCCAGAGTGTTCAGGGTGCGATGTATCGCAGGTGCGAAAAAAAAACAAACCCCAAAGTTTTTGACATTCAAATCAATCGAATATTTAAAAATCAAACTTTTTGATAAAAATTACTTTATAAAATAAGCTTTAACGTATTTTAATAGTGTATTGTACTTTTAATAATTGTCCGAAGCGAAGCGAAGGACTATATATGTTTATGAACCTTAATGACATATAAGATCACGTGGCGAAGTCCGGTTGTCCGCACACGTTATGTCATTGAAATTTTACACTACGTTTATATAAACGGACTTATAACGGTTTCCGTTTCCTAGTTTATAATTATTAGATTGTTCTGATAATTTTGTTATGTTTTAAAATCAAATGTTTTAAAATTATTACTTGATATTTGTCTTATATCAATTTACTAATAGTTGAAAAATTAGACTGTTGCAAATTAGAATACTAGGGAACGGTTCCAAAAACTGTTGTTGAATCAGGAGCAGTTTTGTCTAAATTTCGAATAAAATAACTTAATATACTAGCAGCTAATACTCTCGGAAGAAAGAAAAAAACAAAGGCCAAGGTCAAGAATTCTGTATTTAGCTTTGAAAAAAGATCTATTGTTTCCATTTTTAAATTTTAATTATTTCTTTATTTGTAAAGCTAACTTACCTCTACATTTATCGATTTGGTTTCGTACAACAAAATTTTTTCTTTTACCTTTTCATAACCAGCCATCGATCAAGGTATGACGTGTGTTATCAAAGGTTGAATATCTTAATATGATCTTTGCGTCTTCTAATTTGACACTTTCAACACATTTGTTTACCGCATGACTACAGATTCGGTGTAATGTGCTTGAATAATCCATAATTCAGTTTAAATTTGATGTCCAGAATATACAGGATATAATTTTCCGATCCGTTGAAGGAAATCTCTTTTAAATAATTACAAAGTGCTCTTCCTTCCACGTAATCCATTACTAATAAACACTTGTCTATAAAGAAAAAAAAAAAATATTAATTTTAATATAAAGTCTTATTGATGTTACGCTTTAAAGTCACTTATTTTACTTTAATCAGACGCGGAAAAAAAAAAAAAAAAAAAATTTTTTTTTTTTAACACGAATAAAAAAAATGGTTAATGACAATTATATACCTCGCGTTACCTTACCTCGCGTTAGTAACAGTAATATTAACTGATTCACAATATATCCATTTCTTCTATGGCAAAACAATTCATTATCGAAAATTTATCACTAGTGTCAGTAGACGTATTAGAATATAGAGAATTTATTTTATATGATGGAGGACCGAATTTTCAATTATTTGCATGTGAATTTTAAAAACTATTTTACTATTTTTTTATATGCAGATTATCTAGACAAAAAATTGATTATTTAAGTAACACTAATAATTAATTATAACAATATTTAAGAATTTTAATAAATTAAATAATACGTACTATGCGTACTATAGTATAGCATCGATTCGATCTATAAAAATTGTAAAGTGTTGATATTGGTGTTGGATTCAATCCATTCGAATGTACTTTTCGCAATTAATGATGTTGATATTTGAAAAATAACTTACAAGTTACTTTTAAGAGGAAATATAAAATTTAGTTTACCTTATTTTAATACAGCGGAAAGTATTAAACAATTCCTAAACCTCGTAGCAATCGGTTACTAAAGGCGTGTAACGCATTACACGCAAGTCATCGTTCAGAAAGACCCAGACCAGGGCAAAAAAAAAAAGTTAATGAAATGAATATAAACAAAATTAGCTTCGATCAATAAATCATCTCACAAAGTCACGTGCAACTTGCGCAGTTAAATCTTTATAGTTGTGCGGCAGAACTTTGCGGAAAATCTGCGAAGATTAATGCTCCGCAAATCTTCATATTATTATTAGTATACTTGCTAAATAACAACGGAGTAGCGTGCCATTTTTTTTTTGTCTAAAATAATTATATGTCTTTTTCGACAACATTTTTTGTTATTAATCCTAATTATTTTTTTTTTTTTTTTTTTTTGTCTAAAATAATTATGTCTTTTTCGACAACATTTTTTTGTTATTAATCCTAATTTTATGACAAAATTTTAAGATTAATTAAAATTTATTAATTATAATAATTCATAATTTTACCTAATATTTATGATACATACCGTTTTTAGATACTGCTCCCTTAAATATTTCTCACAAATAATTCGATTGGCCTTTTAAACTAGCCCCGTTATTTGGTACATGCAAAACTATTTGGTATTATGTTGTAGTATAATAAATTTACTGTGGTTTGTCAGGCTTTTTTTTTAACCTTTTGTAGTAAATAAGGATGGGAAAAAAGAACCTTTTTTTTGGGGGGGCTAATACCAAATTAGGAATTTTTTTTGAACAAGTTTGGAACATAAATACCTTTTAAAATTTAATGCAAATCACCAATAATCAGACGCTATTCAAGTTAAAATATGGCCTGATAAAGATCTGATGATTATGATTCCTAAAAAAGGATGACGCACGGCTTAAAGAAACTGATGAACATGATGAATATGATGTCAAATAAACAGTTAATAAGGTCATCAGGGCAAGATATAGTCATAAATTCAATTGCATGAGCGAAACATGCCATTTGACCTCATGATTTAATGAGGCGTACAACTTAAACTTTTGGTGTGTGAGAAATCTATTCATGATTTTTTATCAATTGAAAATTCTAGAAATTTTTCATATTTCATATTGGTTCTAAAGGTATAAAAGGGACTATCCTACATAACTAATTTTTTTTTTAAAAAAAAAATATTACAGTATTGAAGATTTAAAATATTATCTTACCACTTTTTTTATTGAAAAGAAAAAAAATTAAAGATGTCGAAACACAATATTAACGAATTTGATGATCTTAACGATCCATTTAACGACATTCGATTGAACGCCCCTGAGATTTTCAATTCTTGTAAGTAAAAAAAAAAAAAAAAAAAATTTCTCTGTGTTCTAAACGGTAAAAAAAAAAAAATGTGCTCATTTTTTTTTGTGTTTCAAACTAGCTCCAAAACCAAGGCGTCGTATGAGCGAATTAATTCCAAACGATCCTCTGAGAGAAATTGAACTTCATGCACCTGAAATTTTTGAACCAAGAACTAGAGGAAGACGTATGAGTGAATTAATTCCTAACGACCCGCTGAGAATGATTGAATTAAATGCCCCTCAAATATTTCATTAAATTTTTACTGGTGGGAATTTTGTCGGGAAGGAATTTTCTTTTGTAATATAACTTTTTAGCAAATAGTAATTTTTTTTTTTTGCATTATATATGTACTGTATATAGCTTTTTTAATTCATATTATTATAACTTTCGTAAATAAAAATAAAATACATGTAATTACTGCGGCACACATATAAGACCATGATTATCATGTGTTTCGTTTTGTTCGTTCATGTTATGTTATAGGTCCCTGCATAAAGGGTCTTTATTAATGTCTTTTTTTTTTTTTTTCTACATGTGAAAAATCTTTTTATAAAAGTTATAAATAACTGGTCAATTCTTTACTTAGAGATTCGTCAATGCAGTATTACCTCATAATACAGGAGAATAATCTCTTTTTAGTTACGGACCATTCTACAAACGGTATTATTGACGATACAAGAGATAAGAAATTGCCCCGGACAACAACGTTGTGTCACTGTGGTATATTATCGTGATAATTAATTAACTTTGTGATAGTCGGGATTCTTTTTGAAAATGACCACAAGTTTGAACAGTATAACAATAATGTATATCCGTAAGTAACGTTAAGTGAGTGTTACTTTACACTAAAAATTCAAAAATGATTCGGAAATAAAAGGAGTTTCACTTTGTACAAATTTTCAACCGGATATCCAAATATGATCCTATCCTATCAGATTAAAGATCACATTATACGTGTCAATTAATTATAGATTGAATTTTTTTTTTTTGACAGAGTTTAAAAAAAAAATAAGACAATGAAATTTAAACTTATAATTATTCTAATTAATTTTTTGGAGATTCTTTTTTTTAAAATGGGATAGAATAAATATCGATTTGGAAAAAAAATTTCATTTTCATTATCGTTTCAGTTAGCATTTAATCTAAATAAAGGTATATTTAATAATATTATTACCCACGCGAACATTTAAAATTTATCCGAATAAGCATACATAATTCTTCCTTGCAGGAAATTTAATTAAACATATGTACTGTGTATCAAAATTAATAAATCAGGTAATAAATAATTAAGCACAAGAAAAAAAAAAAAAAATTTTTTTTTTTTTTAAAAAGAAAGAATCCTTGTGGTTTTTACTCAAGAGGAGAAGAGAAAATAAAAATAAAAATGTTTTTTTTTTTTTAATTGGATGAATAATGTCTGTATTTTCAGTTTTTTTTTAAAAAGTTTTGCGTCATTTGGATGAACATTACCAATCTAAATATTCATTCAAGATAAAATCACACCAGGAGTAAGGTTATGTTACTCTTTAAATTAAAGAAATTTTGTTATAAAATTTAAATCTTTTAAATAATTTAAGCCAGTGAGATTCTATGATTAATAAATGGTATGTATTATAAAACTTTACTTCTTTAATACTATTTTTTGTCAATCTATTCATAAATAAATATAGTTTTAATAAAAAGATAATTTAAATAAATAAACAAATATTTCCTCCGTTTTTTATGTATTCTTCCTAAATAAAGTTAATATCGGGATTTTTTAATGAATAAATAATCTTATATATATATAAACATTACAATATACAGTATTTATTACAAGTAAATCAAGAAAATTTAACACAATATATAAATGAATAAAAAGAGGGGACAGTCACGTAACTGATTTTATTTTATTTAAAAAGAATTTAATTTGAAAAATACAAAATCTTGCAAAAAAAAAAACACCACCATTTTTAACTATATCTAAATAATAACTTCATTTAAAGAAAGATTATATATAAAGTTTTTCTTCTAATAATAATAATATATATAAATATATACAGTATATACTATATACGCAAAAAAATCGGGTAATAAAAGGATGGAATGTTTTTTAAGGAAAGTCTTTTTCATTGATATAGGTATTGTGGGAGTGAGGGATGGATGTACAAAATTATTTTACAAGCAAGAAAAAAAAAAAATTTAAAAAGAAATTTTAAACAAGAAAAATTCAAAAATTTAAGTAATCGTCGTAATTATTGTGATTATTGTGATTGCTGTAACTACTGTAATTATTGTAATTACTGTAGTTATTATTAAAATTATTAAAATTAGTGTAATTATTGTAATTACTATAATTACCGTAATTACTGTAGTTACTGTAATTACTGTAGTTATTGTAATTACCGTAGTTACTGTAATTATTGTAATTGGGAACACTAAAATTATTTGTGCGAGTTCGTCTATTGATTCCGAATTCTTTCATAATTCGTTCTTCACGTTCTTTTTCCTCTGCAAGTAGCATTTCAAGTTCTGTAACTTCAACCGTACTAGTTAGAGCAGCTTGACCCTCGGCTATCATATCAGATAATTTACAATTAAATTTAAGGAAAATATCTTCTTCTTCATCAACATTATTTTCAGATTGAGGTGTGTCATCGTTGTTAGAATGAGATGTGTTGTCGTTGTTAGATTGAGATGTATTGTTGTTAAAGCTATTGGTCATGTCAACAGATGATGATTTGCGACGTATCAATCGGCGACCACGACGAACACGAAATTGGCGTCGTCGTGAAGTTGGATTTGTCGGTGATTGTGTTGTTGTAGCAATTTTTTGCGAAGTTAAATTTTGTTGTTGAGTATCTTGTTGTGAAGGTGATGAGGATAATGTAGAGATTGTAAGTGAAGGTTTAGTTTCAGGCAACATTTCATTTTTTGTAGTTGTGTCGGTATCAGTTTTAATTGTATCGGTTTTAATTGTATCGGTTTTTGTAAATAATGTTGTCGTTGGCTTTAAATTATAATTATAAAGAAGTAAATATCACAAATATTTTAATAGTTAACAAACATAATATAAAAGAACTTACAATAGACCAAGAATTATCATAAGGTGGTGGAGGTTCTTCATCTTCAACGTTTTCGCTCCAAGAAGATTTATGTTTTTTATCAAGTTTATTGAAATCATTTTCATCATCGTCGTCGAATTGTAGGATTTCATCGTCGTAATTATTAAAATTAAAATTTGGTTTCGTTGAATGACTTCCGGTTATAGTATTTATAGTATTAAAAGCATTAACGGCAATAGTGGAAGTATAAGCAGCAAGTTCTGCAACTTTATAAAAAAAGTTATCAGTAACTCGTTTTTTAAATGGAGGTTCTTGCATTTGTTGTTGAAGTTGTTGTTGTTGTTGTTGGTATTGCAAGTTATGTTGGTTTTGTAATTCAAGACGTCGTTTGGAATTTGGCGGGAAATCTTGTATTGAAGTTGACTGCATTTTTTATGTTTGATATTTTATAAAAATTTGGTATAGAAATAATAAAAGGGTAGTTGAAACGGAAGGGAAAAAGAGCAACAAAAAAAAAAATATATATATATATAGTAAAATATAATAAAAAGTTTTTTGATTTTTCGGATTTTTTTTTTTTTGTTGCTCCGTGCGAGGTGGTTTATTTTATATAGTTTCTCGTACGAGAGTAACGGATAATAATACTGTATCGGTAAGAAAAAAAAAAAAAATTTTTTTTTTTTAAGGGATGAGATGGGGTCAATACAGTTTTGTAATAGTTTTTATAGTTAAAAAAAAAAAAAAAAATGTTTTCGGGGGGAAGGATTTGAAAAGTTGGGGAAAAAATTGTACAATCGTAAAAACTTATTTTTTTTAAAAAAGAATACAACATATATATATATATATATATATTTTTTTTTCGATATATTTATCCGTATTTTTTATGTAAATAATTTATATATGTATGTATATATTATATTTTATGACTCAATTTTAATTTGGTGACTCAATTGAATTTCACTTTGTGACTTTTTATGAAAGGAAGTTACACTAAAGAATGATCTGACACAATCAATAATTTAACGAATTACGATAAGAAACAATTATCACGTACATCCTATGGGAAAAATTGTATCAAATAGATTCACAAAAAAAAACATAAATAAAATTGTATCAAAATTTGATCGTAAATAATATTTGGATGAGTAATATGTATATAAGTATTATGAGTAATAATTGATGAATAAGATATAATAATTAAAAAAAAAAAAAATGATGTAGTAATTAAAAAATTAAGTAAATTATAATATAGTAATAATATTAAGTAATAATTTATTAGTAAATGTGATATAAGTATATATAATAATAATATAAATGTGATTGTAACATGTAAATCCAAATTGTGTTAACTAAATATGATAATCGTACAACAATCAAATCGATTTAACCTAAAACAAACTCAATTTTACGCCGTTAACGATATGCAAGTCATTGCAGACGGTAAAACAATTGTCACATAGAAACACATTGTTTCTATTACTCTACTCGTAAAAAAAAAAAAAATAACAAATTGGTATCAGGAAAAAAAATAAAAAAAAAAAAATGATGTATCGTACAGATAAATTATGACACAACGAAAATAACTTTTCATTCCTTTTTTTCTTTTACCACCAATACCGATAAGAATATTATAATAAAAAAATGAAAGAAAAAAGATCTTTTATTGAAATTGTACAACATGTCACAAAATGCAAGGTTTGTATTATTCTTGTATTATTTCTTTATATAATCCTTTTTAAACCATGCATTCCCTTGTAATATAATATACTGTAATTTAATTAAACAACGTCTCATACATAATTCTGCATAATTCAACTAAGGATTGTAAAATGCAAAAATTATAATGATGCAATTACCTATGCGTGTTGATTCACATGTTAAAAAAATTTATTCTCTATGATTTGTTTACGTTTTAAATTAAATGTTATTATTTTAGTTTTAGGAACTTAAAGAATTTTAAAGAAAAGAAAAAGAAAAATAATACGTAATTTTAATTTCTGCAATTTGTTAATCTATTAGTTTGAGAATTTTTTTTTTTCTTTGAATATATGAACGTCATTAAACTGTCACGTTGTTATGCTATACTATGTTATACTTTATACTAACTACAATGTGACACAAGTTTGTTTCATTGTCAATTTGTCAAAATAAAATAAAACACGTTATATTCCCGTAAAATTTTTTACATACGTAATAAACTACTAATATGCGAAGGAATTATTAAGTTAAAATCTTTAATTTTCTCAATGGTTTTTTATCCATTGTCGAAAAAAAAAAAAAAAAAAAAAAATTTTGTTTTTTTTTTAACGTCTGGTAAATCCCGAACAAAAAAAAAAAAAACTTTTAATAAAATGTACGTTCATGCAATGCAGTAAAAAGGACAATGCAAAGTTATTGCCAACACATTTTATATTTAGAAATTCGCGAACAATGCTCTTCTTCCTTTCGATTATCTTACCGATTTGGTGTCAGTTTGCAAAAAAAAAAAAAAAAAAATAATTATTTCATCATTTTTTTTTTTTTTTTATTGACATTATTCATTCGATATTATCACATAACCCCAAATTTTTATTATCTATCAGTAGAGAAAAAAAAAGATAAGATATCATAAAGATATCAAATTTATATTGTATGAGCGTTATTGTAAATCATGAAATCATGATACTCGTTGATACTCGAACGAAAGAAATACTTTCAAAGTGTAGTCGCGGTTCAGGGCTATTTTCGTCAGTATATAGAATCATTTTTTTATAGGTTGAAAACTCATGAACCATGATAGGCAGAGTATGAAACAAATGAAGAAATGATGAAAATAATTGAAATGATTTATTGTTGTAATTAATTAATTGACATATTGAAGAACATCATTTTGTAGATTTATGTCAAAGTCGCGGTTAATAAAATGAACCACTAATAATATTTCGTACTACACTATCTACTATCTACACTGTTTAATGACTGAATACACGAAAGTCCAAAGTCGACAAGCAGTTTGCATTGATATTGACTCTGATATCGATTTACATCCTATTATCGTCCGATTTTTCATGCTATTCAGGCTCTTACTTAGTATTTTCATTTTTTCCAAAAATAATACGTTATATCATAGAAATAATTCAATGAATTGATTATTATATACTATAATAGTCTCAATTCTCAAAGTTGAACGTGATACATATAAATTTTCGGGTATACTCGTTATATCTTCATTCTAAATAAAATTTTCTATCATTTTTTTTTTTTAGTTCTTATTCAAAGATCGCACATTTGACTTTTTATCGTTCAACTATTCATAATATGTTAGATCACATGATAGTTCTATTTTTATTTTGTAACACAGATGTAACCGAAAGTAGGTTTCGATTTTTTTTTTTTTCCTCATTCTAATTGCTTTTTTTTCTCAAAAAAATTTTTTTCTTTCATTCTAGATATCCGTTCAAAGAATGTCAACCTCATCTTTAAATCAAGAATTTAATCAATATTCACAACCTTCTTCTACATTAATATCTCCAATACCAAATAATCCTTATTTCCTATGTAACATTCTTGCGGATAATGCAAGAGAATATATTATGATATCAAATCAATCATTTTTCGGTTTATTTGATGTAATATATGCTTTCATTTTAGCAATTGTATTAGGGTTCATGGTAATATTTACCTTAAATGAAAAAAAAAAAAAAGTATATATAAAAATTATAAAAATTAAATTTTTTTTCTTTTTTCTTTTTCATAAAAAAAAAAAAACACTATTTTCTTTTAGAATCAAACAATAACAACTTATTCAATATCTATAGCGATGATCATAATATGGATTTGGATGAAACTTAATATAGTAAAAGAAGAAAGTATTTTATCTATTAGAGATGTTGGTATACAAGTAAAAACTATTTATATGAATGGTAGATGTGTATCTAGATTTATTGATAAATCAAAAATTTCTGATATTATAATTAATGAAGGTATAACCATGTTACAAGTTAAATTTTATATGGCTATAATTGATGATGGTCAAGATAGAATGGTGGTCGTTTTTGAGGTAAAATATTAGTTTTTTTTTTTTTTTTTTTTTTTTAGGATGATTTTAATATGATTTTAATACGATTCCTTTTTTTTTTTTTTTTTAGCATTTATTACCAAAATTAAATATTTTATTACAAGTTTATAGAGGTACTAGATATATAATATTTAATGAGATTGAAGAAAATTCTGATATTGATGGTTATTCTCATTCTATTCATTCTTATGATATTAATTCATAATTCATAAGATTGATATATCACGATTCCTGACTTACAACCCAGAATTGTATAGATTATTGAATATTATCGTTTATGTTTATGGAGTGAGTTATCACCGACAAATATTCGTGGATGCTATATCTTTAAAAAAAAAAAGGGGGAATATTAGCTTTTTTCTTTGATATTCTCTGGGACGAACTTTTAATTTAAAATTACATAAAAGAAATGGTGACGATAGAATAAAAGGATTTTTTTTTTTTTTTTAGTACAAGAGAATTTTCGAGCGATTTTGCTCTTGTACAATTGTATGAGGTGAACTTAAATTAACAAAGAAATAGTGGATATCTTTTAGTGCAAGAGAATTTCCGAGCAATTTGCTCATGTACAATTCTATGAGGCGAACTTCTAATTTAAAATCACATAATAGTGACGATTTTTTTAGTACAAGGAAGAAAGGTCTTTTAAAAAACAAAGTTCTTTTAAAAAACGAGAATTCTTTTTATAATAATAAATGACGAAAAATCCTCCGAGTATAAATGATGATTGACGTTGCAAAGAAGTCTTAAATTATTGATCGAGTGGGCGATTGTGCATAATATGTTGATTCAACATCATGTTATAGTGAAAGATCAAAATTTTTTTTTAAAGATAATTTTATAAAATTGTTGATTTAAAAAACAATTCGGTAGAGGAGAGGATTTTCACCAATCGGCCATGCTACTGAAGAAAGTAGGTTTTGAATTTTGGAGACATTAGATCATTACATTATACTGATGGGATGTTAAGTAAACAGAGTAAGACGATATTGAAGAACTTTCGATTCCAAAAATATCCGCTCGAGTTAATAATACATACTATTCCGTTATTAAGGTCTTAGTATTGATCACAAAAGTAAAATCAAGTTCAAGATCGATAGAATATAAGTATTTTAAAACATCACAGAAACATAACACAGAATTGATGATGTCTATTTTAATGATCGTGATATTTGTATATTTACAATAACAAAATAACCATGATGCAAGCTAGATAATATGCAATAATATATATATATATATATGAATATGTATAAAAAAAGAAATCTATAGAGTTATATACTATTCTATGTTCCAGTAAAATATGCTGCTATAATGAGAAAATGAGTAAAAGAGAAATTTAGCTAATAAAATCTTATTTATCTAAATCAAACCATCTATGCAATAAATAACCGTCACTCCTTGTTACTCCTTATGACTCTTTGTTACTTGTTGTTATTTTACATGATTTCGTTTAATATCATCGAAATTCAAAACTCTTTCATTCTCTTTACCTCGACTAGTATAACGTTCATTTATTCTTATTATTCGGTCCATCTCTTCAATATTTAACATTTTCAAAGATTTTATAAATTCATTTATTCTCTCCCGATTTTGTGGAAGAAAATACGCGAATTTTACATCCAATCCGGGTCCACAGATAGCTTGCATATGAGAATGCAAGAATCGTAACCATTGCTTAAAAGAATTTTCTTTTATAAAAATATTATAATCAACCATTCTTAAAAAATCGCGTTCAAAAACGTTTAGTTGTTTAGTGGTATATCCAGTAATGGATGTCCAATGATTAATTTTGTAATTTTCATCTTGAAAAAATTTCCATGCTATAATTAATGATGAAATCAATGCGGGTAAAGGTTTTATGGATTCTTGACTTTCAGGGCAAGGCTCTGTCGAAACGGTAAATCTTGAGTAATTAATAATATATGATAATTCAACTTTTGAACGATCCAAGCATCTTTTGAATCGTAAGAGATAATACAATGCGAGTTCTATAATTCTACAATTTGTTCCAGACATTTGTAAAACTTGTTGCATCCAATAGTGGAATTCACTATCGTATAATATGCCCCAAATTGATAATATGGTATATCTGATAGTATCTAACAAAAAAAAAAAAAAAAAAAGAGAGAGAAAATATAAGTATCTTTACATTATTTTAGTATACATATTTCTGAAATTTGCTACTACCTAAGTAATTTTGATGCATATTTTCCGATGGGCTGAATTTTTGCGTTACCAAATAAATGTCATACAAAGAAGTGACCCAATATTGAGATATTTCACTTTTGGCATTTTCTTCGGTAGTTGATGATATATGATTTACACGTTGGTTTCTGTTGTCATGAGCATTACATTGATCATCCACACAAGAACTCTGTGTGCTTGTGGATGAATAATTAGATGAACATCTTATCAATTCTATCTGCCCTGCAGACTGACATTGAGGCGAATAATAATTGGTAGGTGAATCATCATAATCATACAAATCTACACAATTGGGTACATCCCTTTCATTCCAAAAGATTTCTTTCGTTCTCAAAACTTTTTTGCACGCGTTACTAGCATCAGTGTCCGTTAAGGTTAGACTAGAACTTGATGATGCAGGCGTTAGGGTAGAATTATCTTCAACCTTTTTATTATACCTAATCTTTACAGAACGTGAATTATTATAATTTTTGTTACTATATTTCTTAGAAAAGTGATCACTGTCAACTTGTTGTTTATTCTCGTGTTCAATTTTTTTTAGAGGTTGTTTGTTTTGTGAAGAAGCAGATATAGAAGTAGTTTTAGGAACTTCTATTTTGGCGTTTTGCACATAATCATAATTCTTCTTTTTATTATCAAGACGTGAAGAAGGTTGAATAAACTTAGGTTTTACATTTAACCAGGTTGATACAATAGGCATCATTAGATATTTTTTTTTCCTCTTTCCTTTTTTTTTTTGTAAAAAAAAAAAGAGAAAGAACTGGTGGAGCTGGAAAGAAAGAAAAATGACGGTTAGCATATTATTTATACACTTAAAAATCCTGGATCAGGCACGAGGGGTTACACTATGAATAATTTTAGCCTATTTTGGCATCGAAAGTGTTGGGGGTTTGTTAAGGAGTGAATATCTTTCGTAAAATCCAAGTTTTTCTTCGATTGTTGTATTATAGATTCAAGTTATTTTTATTTATCATATTAATAAAAGAAAAAAACTTACCAGTTACCATAAACAATAAATTAATAATAACAATAATAATAAAAAAAAATCAAAAAGTAAATTATTTAAAAAGATTTAAAAAAAGAACAATTGTTTGATTTGAAATTATGATGACAAAAATTTTTTCTGTGTAATGACGCAGTAATGTTTTAATGATTTTTAAAAAAAAGCTCATCAGTAAGCTTTGGATATTTGATTTATTTTTAAGAGAACTTTTGCTTTGGTAGTTTTATGTAGTTCTTTTTTTTTTTTCCTTTTCCTTTAAAAGCATGAGCAAATCACGTGAGTCAAGTTTAGATTCCTTTTTGATACATCTTATTATTAAATGATACAGACATACAGTATCTATTTTGAACCGAATTTCCTGAATGATAACACTTTTTTTTTTTTTTTCCTTCAGATATTGAAGAATCAGACTTAATGCTAATGTAAATTTAAAAATTATTTGATACAATTATTTATTATTGCATTTTTAAAGATGTTAGCCTTTATTATTTTAACTGATTACGATCCTATTACTACATATGTTTTAATAGGTTGCAAGTGCAATCTATTACGACATATGAAAATTTTGTATTACGGCATTACGACAAACATCTTTAAATTTGTGATTCTAATTCAATATCGAGAAAGAGATATATAATAAAGATACGTAAAAAACGCGAAAATTAATAAGAAATCACATGAAATTTAACCAATCAAATAGCGTAAAGCATGGGTAGTTTACATGGCGGTTACACAATTGAGTTATTTATACAAGGTAGGGGATATCTTACAAAATCCTGGCACGAAACCTTAAGAGGGTATTTTACATAGGGGGATTACTATAGTCAGTGTTCTACGGCACCCGAGTTTACCTCATTATACCATGATTTACTACTGAATAATATTACGGATTATTAATTAATAATAATATTATTATTCCGCTAAATGACTGAATATGTACATTAGAAGTTTCCAGTCCTTCCAATTCCAATACTTCAACACGTTAAACATTTCCACG
The DNA here is from genome assembly GCA_015698045.1 of Rhizophagus clarus. Taxonomy (NCBI): domain Eukaryota; kingdom Fungi; phylum Glomeromycota; class Glomeromycetes; order Glomerales; family Glomeraceae; genus Rhizophagus; species Rhizophagus clarus. The sequence continues at coordinate 1,831,175 of BLAL01000040.1, read as the reverse complement.
ATTTCCACGTGCATTAGAAACTTCCAATACCAATAAAAATTAAATGAAAGTCCAAATATGATTAACTGTTTTTTTGGTTGCTTTTGTTGTTGTTGATATTTGATACAATATAAATTATACATATATATACATGCATATACATTTTTAGCAAATATTGAAACAATTTTTTCGTGATACCCGAAAAATTGACCATTAAACTGCGGTTTGAAAAACATAGGACTCAATTGTTTCCGAGAAAGTAAATTTTATTCAATAATGATAAAACAAGTTGAAAACCGAGTAATATGGAGTTTCAATTGTTTCTGAATTTTCTGAATATAAATAGACTTGATTTTATGATCCTTTTTTTTAAAAAAAAAAAAAAAAATTTTTTTATTCTTTTATCAAAAAATTTTTTTTTAATTATAATATATACAAAGCATCTTTCAGTTGTTTCTTTTTTCTTTTTATCTTTAAAAAATGACTGAATTTCTACCCCTCACTATAGGTGAAAGTTCTTATGCTAAAAGTGCAGTTAAATACATTGAAATTTTAAACAAGTTGCGTCGTATGGGAGCGCAATCCGCTGTTGACTTACCAACTGTGGTTTTCTGTGGCAACCAATCGGCAGGGAAGAGTAGTTTATTGGAAGCGATTTCCGGAATTCAGGTAAACAAACAAAAAAAAATATTTTTTTTTTCAATGAATATGTCATACTCTGCTTTTGACATTTTTTTCTTTTTCTTTTTTTTTTTTTTCGTAGTTACCTCGTTCAGACGGTACATGTACAAGATGTGTTATGGAAATACGTTTAATCAAATCTTCTAGCGAATGGTCATGTCAGGTTTCTTTACGTAAAGAATTTGATACTGATGGTGGAAAACTTATTCGTCCTGATGAAACAAAATTCGGTAAACTTATCACTCATCCGAATGACGTAGAAATAACTGCTCGTCGAGCTCAAAAGGCACTTTTAAATCCTGATAATAAACCTGAAGATTATTTTGAATGGGATTTTGAAAGTTTAACTTATGAAGAGGATGCTGCTAAAAATGCTTTAAAATTTACGAAAAATGTTGTTTGTTTGGAAATTAAAGGACCAAATGTTCCAAATCTTAGTTTAATAGATTTGCCCGGAATAATTCGTAAGTATTAATGCATTATATTTGTACACTTTAAAATTTTTTATGTCAAAATTTTTAATACTAATAATATTTTTATTTTTTTAAAGGTCATGTTGAAAAAGTTGAGGATGAAAGATTCATAAGATTAATTGAAGAATTGGTCGAAAATTATATTACAAAAGAAAAATCTATTATCGTTGCAACTATTAGTTGTAAGGATGAAATAGATAATCAAGCTATTATAACTCTTGCAAAGAAAGCTGATAAACAAGGTCTTCGTACCCTCGGCGTTCTAACGAAACCTGATACAATTGAGGAAGGTACTCATGAAACTTGGATGAAAATTATGAGAGGTGATGCTCATAGATTGGCCCTTGGGTATTATGTTGTAAGAAATCCAAAGCCAAAGGAATTAAAAGAAGGAATTAATTTTAAAGAAGCTCGGAAAAATGAAAAGAAGGTTAGTAAAATTTAAGATTACGCAAATTAATTATTTTATACAAATTAATTTTATATCTAATTTTGTTAATTAGTTCTTTGATAGTGAAGAACCTTGGAGAGGTTTTTATCCAAGAGATCGTTTGGGCGTTGAATATTTACAAAAGAAATTATCTGATTTATTAATCGATGCAATTAAACGTACCCTTCCATCAATTAAAAAAGAAATTGAAGATAAACTTGAAAAAGTAAGTATATTCTTTTATTTATTTATTATTAATATTATTTATTTATTATTTTGATTTTTTTTTTTTTTATTCTTTGATAAATTTTCTAGGTTCGTGAAGAACTTGATCAAATTCCTGAGCAACTTGGAAACAATCCACGACTTGAACTTTTCCGAATGACGAAAAAATGCGCTAATTCTATTCGGGATGAAATCTCATGTTCTAATGATCAAACGGATTTATGGCAAGAAATTAATAAGGAATTAAGAAATTTCAAGTATAAACTGTGCTCTACCCGTCCAATTTTTGAAATTGGTGATGAGAGATTTGATACTTTAAAAGAATTTCTAAAACCTACGGGTGAATTCAAGGATGAGAGTGGTGATGGTGAATTACAAATAATTAAAGAGGCTGAAGTGGCCAGTAATGTAAATAAAGCACGCGGACGTTTGTTGCCCGGCTTTATTCCCTATAGTGCCGTAGTCTCTCTCATAAAGAAACATCAAAAAAAGTGGAAATCACCAGCACTCGATTGTTTACATGAAGTTAACGAAATTATGACACAACATGTAAACGATGCTGCTGATAAAATATTTTCACGTTTCCCAGCGTTGGTCGGCAGAATTAAGTACGTGACATTTAGTATTTACCCCTTTTTTTTTTTTTTTTTTCCTTAATAAATTAATAATTTTTCAATTCATAATTTTTTTCAAAAGATTTCATGCAATGAAATTTCTTGAAGAATGTAAACAGAACACTGAGAAATATATTGATTTTATAAATAATGTAGAGGGAAGCGATTTTCCTTTTACTTTAGACGAAGGTTCAATGACTTACGCAAAAACTGAATATTTAAAAAATATTCAAGAAATTATTGAGGAAAATAATAGGTCACCATATAAGACCCAAGTAATAAATGGAAATCCGGACACACTTGAAATAATGGCATCTGCTATGTCATATTTCAAAATTGCATACAAAAGATATGCAGACATGGTCTCTATGACAATAATTCACGCATTTATTGACAATTTCGCAAAAGATGTTGAAGAAAAGTTCCTTGAAGCATGTGAACCTATGGAAGGGGAAGAAGATTTTGAAATTACTGAATTAGTTAGGGAAGATGAAAATATAAGTACAAGAAGGGATAATTTGTTAGAAGCTGAGAAACATTTACGTACTATGTTATATAGTCTTGTAAAATTTGGATGTTAAAAAAAACGAGTTTATTACAAGTTCATAATCTTAGATAATTAAGATAATTAAGAAAATGAAGATTACTGAACACAAAACGTAATGTACATTTTGTTTGTAAACAAAAATATCACTTGATAAGTACCTTTAACACGAGGTTTAGTTCGATTTCATCGATAGCTATAAAAATAGTCCGAAGTACTATTAGACTCGGGATAAAATTGTCCGACTATGTTGAGAAAATATTTAAATAAAAAATTATCTATATTAAAAATATAAATGAGCCAATCAAATGAAATAAATATGATGTGATAAAACGGAACGGAACGGAAACAAATTTTTAATTTATTCCATTCATTATTGATTAAAAAAAAAAAAAAAAATCATGTTTGCCAGATAAAACTTACAAATTTCTCAGTTGAGTTTCATTATGCATTAAAAATTCTCCGGCATATAGTTTTTTGAGTTCGCAATTCTAGAAATCTTCCTTGGAACTCTTAAAAGAAACCTTTACTTTTACTATTATTATTATTATTGTGCCTTTAGATTGATTATATGATTTTCTTAAAACCAATGAAAAAAGTTTAGAAATGTCGGCAAATTTTCGACACGCCATTTCTTTAATACCCCACATAATTGTTTCAAAAATGGAACATATTGTTATTTTTTTTTTCACAAATAAATTTTCGGAAGATCCAAAAGATTATTATGGGAAAATTTTTAAACTATAATCAACTAATCATCTATTATTACTCATTCGAATTTTTTTTTTTTTTACTACATAATAAAAAAAAATTATTATTTTTTTTGACGTTAAAAGTTTTTTTTTTAAATGTAACAAAACATTGTAATGTTGTACAATTAAAAAGGACCCTTTGTTATCCCTGATAATCTTCTTTTTAAAGATCTTTACAATTAACTTAAAAAATTTAATAAATAATATGACAAGTATAACCCATGTTTATCATTTTTGGTAACCAACAATATAAATCCGTTATAAATTATACCTTATATCGAAATTATCCTCGGATTACTCCGGGTTATGATAAAGTTTGGCGTACATAAATTTTCATTCAACTAATTTAGTAATTCAATAATTGTATTTCTTTGTTTCAAAGTTTCACTAATGTTTTGTTGATTAATAAATTTAAAATTTTATTACCTTAGCAAACGCCATATTTTTCAAACAAAGAATTTTATTCATGTTTTTTTAAAAAAAAAAATATATATATATATAAAATAAATAATAAATTGATTTTTTTGATTATCATAATAAAAATTATTAGTCAGTTAAGACTAAATGTCGGCGGGTTGAAGGCACTTCGTAGGAAAAAAAAAAAAAATTCCGAACTAAAAGTGCAGCTTGAAATCGTATATATAAATTTCCATATTCTATTTAGAAACTTAGAAACTGCTGTATTTCAATAACAAAAAGTTGATCATGCTCAAAATTGTTGATGGATAATCTCATTTAGTATAATTAAAAATTTCAACCATCGGAAAATTAAAAATTCATTCGTTTTTTATAGAAATGCATTAAAAATTATTGCAAACATAGTTAGCACTCATAAAAATTTTCTCCCTCATTTTCGGTTAGTGTAAACATTTTGTATAGGGAATAAATATTCACCCTGTGCATATCCTTCCATATTAATATAGTATTACTAAAATTGCATTACTAAAACCGGATTAAAAACCGGATCAAATAATCTGATTACTTTCTTCAGATAATAATAACCGAGATTAAGCGCCTGTTGTCTGTTCCATATTCATAATAATGTAATTATAAAAAAATATATATATATAATTAGAATGAAAAATTTTGCTAATATAAAGCTCTCGATTCTCCTCTTTTCGTGACTTATGACCATTGCTTTATGATAATTGATTTTATTAGCATATGAGTAAATAATTAGAATTGACCTTCTAAATATATAAGATATATATATATATAACTAGATAAATTATTCAAAAAAAAAAAAAAAAAAAAAAGAAAAAGAAAAACTTCTAAACCTTTAAATTCTTTTATCACAATGGCTTCGAATGATAGAGTAACAATTGATGTCGATAAACGTAGAGCGGCTCTCAAAGAAATTGATGAAGCAAAATTTGGATGGCAACACATTCGTGCCTGTTTAGTAGCTGGTACTGGTTTTTTTATGGACGCATATGATCTTTTCGCTATCAATTTCGCTTCCACTATGATTGGGTACGTCTATTATGGCGGGAAAACACCAGCAAATATCGACTTAGGTTTGAAAGTGACAGGTTCTATTGGCACTTTTCTTGGTCAATTAGGATTTGGTTATTTGGCAGATCGTCTTGGAAGAAAGAGGGTAAATATTTTATTTGTTTTGATGAAAAAAATTTGACTTCAAATTTAAGTTTAATAATTATTAACTTTAATTTAAATTTATAGATGTATGGTGTTGAATTAATGATCATTATTGTTGCGACTGTTGCTTCAGCTGTGGCCGGTCAAAGTCGTGCTGTTTCAGTAGTTGGTATTATTATGTTCTGGCGTGTAATTATGGGTGTCGGTATTGGTGGTGATTACCCCCTTTCCGCAATCATTACGTCCGAATTTGCTACAAAGAAAAGAAGAGGTGCTATGATGGCATCAGTTTTTGCTATGCAAGGATTTGGAATTTTAGCCTCCGCTATTGTAGCTCTTATCGTATTGGCAGCTTTCAAAAATGCAATCCTCGAAGACGTTTCCGCTGTTGATTACTGTTGGCGTATAGTGCTTGGTTGTGGTGCTATACCTGGTTTATTAGCTCTCTACTTCCGTCTCACAATTCCGGAAACCCCACGTTATACCATGGACGTAGAATATGATGTCAACAAGGCCACTAATGATATTACCAGCTATTTGCACAAAACTGATACTCAAGATGATAGAGATGGAGCTGGTAATTATGTCGATGTTCCAAAAGCAAGTTGGTCAGATTTCAGAAACTATTTCGGAAAATGGAGTAATGGAAAAGTTTTATTAGGAACTGCAGTTTCATGGTTCGCTTTGGATATTGCTTTTTATGGAATTGGTCTTAATAACGGAATCATTTTGAGTGCAATTGGTTATGCTGATACTCATGATGCTGATCTTAATCTCAAAGCTTATAATTCACTTAAAAATATGGCTGTCGGTAATATTATAATTACTATCATGGGTACCGTTCCTGGATATTGGGTTACTGTAGCATTTGTAGATAGTTGGGGCCGAAAACCTATTCAATTAATGGGTTTCGCTGTTCTCACTGTACTATTTATTGTCATGGGTGCCGCTTTCACTCCTCTCAAAGAACATTCTATTCCAGCTTTTATCGTTCTATTCACATTATTACAGGTATTTAAACTTTTATTTTCTTTATTTCGTTTCTTATCACACAATATATATCATTTATCGCTAATTAAACTACTTTAATTTCAGTTCTTCCAAAATTTCGGTCCAAACACAACAACATTTATCGTACCAGGAGAAGTTTTCCCAACACGTTACAGATCAACTGGTCATGGTATATCTGCTGCTTCCGGAAAACTTGGAGCCATTGTTGCTCAAGTTGGTTTCTCAAAACTTAAGGATATTGGTGGACCAAACGCATTTGTGGGACCATTACTTTTAATCTTTGCCGCATGGATGTTTATCGGTGGTCTATTCTCAATATTTATTCCTGAAACAAAAGGTTTATCTCTTGAAGAATTAGCCAACGAAGAAGGAACTTACAATGTTGAAGAAAGGAAAGAAAGGATAAAGTCTGACGCATAATATAAACCTGATATATTGATAATATAAGCAAACACATTTAAAATTTAAATTTTTCTTTTTTTTTGCAATTACGATAAAATGGGAAAATCCCTGTAATATTATTCTGTTTTATTATTATATTCATGTACCATCAAAAACATATTTATTACTTTATGTATTTATAAAAAAAAAATATTTCAATCATATAAATAGGAAAATAATCAACCATTTTTTTTTTTTTTTTTAAAAAAAAAAAAAAAAAAAAAATAAAAAAAAAACAAAAAAAAAAAAATAATAATTTTAATAAAGTTCATTTTTTTTTTTAATAATTAAATTTAATTGATATTCTAGTTAGTCCGAAATTACCCTTTTTGTTATCATATTTGCGAGTTCCTTAGTCCTTACAAATTTCCTGACGATACTTTTTTCTCGACGATCTTATTTCCAACGTGACACCTCATACTTCGTACAATCTTTTTTTTTTTTTCCCCAAAATCATCCTTGAAGTTGATTTTAATGACAATCCACAATAGATAGACATTAAAATTGTTTGATCGATCATAGGGAATTATCTGATCTACGTGATAATCATTGGTCAAAACGTTATTCTAAAGAAATTTCGGTAAAGAACATTCTTTAAATGGGAGATTTTGTACTGTAATTTACCATTTCTTCGTTATAAGTAAAAATATATATACATATATATTATATATATATATACAGTATATATCAAAAATTTTTATTTTATGGTATATAAAAACAAAATTTTGTAATAACAGGTTTTTTTTTATATTAAACCCTTTAAATTTGAACAAGTTTGAACAATCCTGTATTCATTTTTAAATTTATATATTTTATTATTATAAAAATAAGATTTTCGCATGGATCGGTTTTGTTCCAATCAAAAAGTTTTAAAAAAATTTTTAATTTCGAATCTGGAATCTGATGATTCAGATCAAAATTTTTTTTGTTTAATTTATCGAACAATTTAACAAATATTGACCATTGTCTGCAATTGGCATTTGGCTCGTTTTGACTAGAATTGATCGTTGGCCATTTTGCTGTTTTGGTGAGTCCAAAATGGCAAAAAAATCTGCCAAATACATAGCCCGTCGAAAATTCTTTGGCGCAAAAGGGTATCCCGTGTAACAATTCTTTGGCCACAGCCATATCTTATCACAGTTTTTATAACATATAATATATAAATCTTGCTATTAAGAGGAAATTCCATTTTGTAAAATAGCTAATCATAAATGTTAAACTAGTCCGTATTATAGTAAAATTAAATCATTTTTTTTTATTTTGATTAAATAAAAGTTACTGTTGAGATTCATTATATTTCTATATAAATTTATAAGTATATTTTTATATTTAATATATTTGATATTCAATTTTAAAGTAATTAATTTAATCATTTTTCTTTAATCAATTTAAATTAAAACAACCATACATGTTATATAAAATGATAAATAAAAACATAAAATAATATTAAAAATAAAGCAAAAAGAATCCAACTGAATTCTTAATATTTTTTCAAAAATATGCAAATAATAATATTTATTATATATCCTTATAGGATCACACTATATATTTTTTTACATTTATTGAATAGCTTTATTAGAGATATATATAATAAATGAACATTGCATAAATGGGTATTTTCAACAACAGGCTTTTGTTTATAATATTCTTTTTGCTCTTTCGTAGGTTTAGTATAAACAACTGAAGAAGATATCTAAATTTATAAAATACAAAATCATAAAATTTAATGATAATTAATAACATACAATAATACAGTATGTCAATAATAACCTTATTTTTTCGCGGAACTTTCATGTCGAAGTTTGAAAAGAAAAAGAGTATTGTAAAGTAAAAAAAAAAAGGTAAAATCATTAAATAGACAAATAGACTATAAATAAACTTAATGACTTTATAGTGTGATCGTGAGAGTCTATATAATAAAACACTTATTGTATAGGTCTTTAAGCAATACTCTGCTGTTTTCGATTTCAGCAATTTAATGGCCAGATTGTGCCACTTACGTGGCACAATCTGAGCCTATCAAATGGCCTCAATCGAAAACAGCACGTTATTGCCTAAATACTATACAATAAGTATATAATATTACATATAATATATATAATATATAAATAATAATTTAGTTATTTATTCTTAAGAAACTTTAGCTCTAATATGGAAAATAATACTAATCAAATTTCTAGTATTACTAGTAGTGTCCTGGAATATGTTAATATATTAATATATTAATATGTTCCAGGACACTACTTGTTCAAGACTAATATGTCCTAGGACATTATAATCTATTAATTAATATGTTCTAAGACACTATAATCTATTAATTTATATGTTCTAAGACATTATAATCCATTAAGTAATTTACAAAAATTTTAATAAATCTATAAATGTGCTGCAGAAAAAAAAAAAAATATAATCCATTAATTAATTAATATATTTTAAAGATAGGATCTATCTTCTGTCTCTGTGGCCTGTTGGTTAGTAAATATAAATGAGGTGTGTGCCTATTTAGTTACCTTTCTAGATACCAAAATGTAGTAAAAAAAATATCATATCAGGTGATGCAATAATTTGATATAAATTGTGTCTAAATTTAGTTGGCACTATAGTATAATTTCTAGCTGATCTTTGGAACACATGATCTGAAGAAAAGTTAGTGATCTGGTAGTACCTGAAACTCTCCTGGAACTATTATAGAACTGGCAGGGAACTGTCATGAAACTAACAGGAAGCTAGAGAGATTCTATTAGTTTGCCAGTTTTAGATCCCTTTTATATCAGTTTGAATGCTGGAATATTATGTTCAAAGTTCTGACTGAATTTATGCGATAGTGCTAGCTGAAATTAAGCAAAAATTTTCTGTGTTTTTTTTTCAAAATGGGTATTATGAGTAGAATCTGTAAATACATATATTGTTAGAAAAATCATATGATAGTGATTCCAGAAGGCTCAATGTCAGATGACATCCAACACAGTATCAATTCAGAGATTTTCTATTAGTTCACCCACCATAAATGCTGAATTATTGTATTCAAAAATCTGGCTAAAATTATCATTAACTTATTATGCGTCAACAACAAATACTGGTATATAAAAATTGCTAATTCAGAAAAAAATATTGACACAGGTGATGTAACAGTTACTTCTCAACGCTAATTCAAAAAATACTAGATCAAATGTTATTACAATTACATATATATTTTCACCATTATATATTACATAAACATTCACATTTCATATATGCAAGAGTCACATAACAATCACAGCATCTTATTAATGATATTTATATTACACAAACATTCATATTTCATATATGCAAGAGTCACATAACAATCACAGTATCTTATTAATGATATTTAGTTCATCAGATAAGGTAAAAAATTTTTCTCTTTTTAAAAGTAAAATTACAAAAGTTAAACTGATTAGCAAAAATTCTAGTTATGAAAGTATATAAAAATATTGTTAAAAAGGAGCGAATTATCAAGGTTTTTATACAAAACCTTTTTGAAGCCAAAAAATTTCTGTACAATACTCCAGAAGAGAAGAATGGCAGAAACAGCGATATTTGCAATAGCTGAACGGGGATCTATGATGCATGATGGTAGAGGTAAATGGTACAAGAATTCCAGCAAGCATAATGGTAGACGACCTATGTATCTTTTACTTGATAAACATGGACTAAGTTCTGAGAAAAATTGAGAAATAAACAACCTATCTATTCAATCATTTAAATTAGCTGTCAATTTAGATAATGCAGTTAAAGAGAAATCCTACATATTATTTCACAGTATTAGCAATGTCTTAGAAGAGAGACCGTCAGAAGGTAAAAAAGATTTCATTTGGGACATCATTGGTAGGTTTTCCAGTAATCAAATTAAAGTTATTGAGGCTTTGACAAGAGTTCGACTCAATGAACTAGCGCATATTTTTACAGAACATGAATAGAAATCTGATGATATAAATAGAATTTTAAAATTACAGCAACTGTGCTAAGATCAATGCATGGTTTTAACTATTATAATAGAAGCAAGATCTTCCAATGCAAACATGAACAATTTGTACAGAAACACAACAAATAATGTTTTCATGTTTGAATTGTCAGCTGACAATGAAGCACAATATGAAAAAGATCTGCCTACACTTTTCAAATTATTGAAAGATAAATATCTGTTTCATGATAAGACGAACAAAAATATTCTGCATAATGATGAGATTAAGAGATTTACCAAATTTTATTGTATTACCAATTTTTGCCCTGTGCTTTTATATTACAATTCAATTTTCTGGTTAAAAGACCATAATGATATTACCTATATATGATCTCATACAGATGGAATGATGATACGCAGAGGATGTGATATAAAAGAGGCTCTGATAAACTTTCTCTTTTGACAGGAAAATCTTTGCTATATTGAAGATTACACTCTTAAATTGATACCAGTGAAAAAAGCTAAAGATGAAGCTAAAAAATAATGTGAAGATAATAAAAATACTGCCTTAAAACTATGGTAACTGATGAATTATTAAAATCATTAGAAGAAAAAAAGAAAGGATCAAATAAAGGTAGAAATCAAAAACAATGACAAAGAAGAAAAAATAAACATTAATTGCTTTTGCCTTCTCAAATGATGCAGAAATTATTTAATTTATTTACAATTTATCTTATAGTCAGTATTTGATTTATTTAGCTTAATGAATTCTTTTAATTAATATAAATAAAAATATATGCGAATTTAAACACCCAAAGGCCAAAGTCTAATATGTCAAAAATTTTATGTATTAGCAGTGATTCTTTTGCAATTAAGAAAAATTAAGTGAAATATGTATATGATATTCTTACAAATACAAGATTCTTATACACCAGATTTCCAATTCTGTCCATTACCTAATTTTCTAATATAAATTCATTAACAAAAGATAAAAAATAAATAGTCTTACAGAAATCACCCTAACTATTATGCTTTATTTTCACAATATACCATTCTGCATTGTAACTAAAAAATTCATTGGTATGCATTATAGCGGTATATATTTTTATATATTGCACCTGACTTTTTTTTATCACATCATAGGTATAACTGTAAAAAATCTTTACAATCAAAAATCACATGAGTGTTCAGATCAAAAATTTGGAATTAAAATAAATGTTATCTATCTATCTACAGCCATAATGGTTATAAAAAACTGTGATATTTTGTTATGATCAGTATTATGTGTAAAAAATTTATATTAATACATGCAAAAATAAATACAAATGTTTAGAATGTAGCCTATTATACATAACATCTATATAATATACAACAGCGATTGAAACCTATTCTTTAATATATTTTTTTGTTCTTGCTTTCTTAGTATCAGAAGAGTCAGAAATCTCTAGTCTATCCTTTAACAAACCTATGATCACTTTCATTACCTCTTTCACCCCTTGACAAAGTTTTGTGTCATCATCTAAAATATCTTCAATAAGGGTGATGTGATAATTGGTTTTCATACAATAAATCCTCTCTAACATATACATGATGAAGTACTAATCTGTGGCTAACATAGATGAGAGTTAGTAATATCTTACATTACACAACTATAGCCAAAAACATCTCACCTGTTGTAATAATCCTATAGAGGTAATCAAAATCACTCTTAAATGCTTCAGACGCCTTTTGTTTTCTCTTATTTGTGTGGTAGAAGCTTTCAAGTTGCATCACATTTTACATAATACCTAAGGTCTCCTGATTCTATTTTCCTTCAGTTATACAAATAAGCTCTTCATTTAACAAGTCTATTATTTTTTTTCTGTTGCCTCTTCATTAATAACTTCAAACTGCAGTTTTAGAAAGATTTTTGCATTAACGATTTTCTTAACAATAAATATGGCAGAAAGCAATATTATTTTGATATATGAATAACGTACAGCTTTGTTACTTGATTTTGCTAGACCTATAATTTTCATTTTGCGTTTAATATTAACCAAGTAGTACTGGAAGTCTTTATTACCATCACTAATTTTTTCTGTTTCAATAAAAATAAACATTTAGGAATTATAGCTTTCTCAACAAAGAAAAAATATTTTCTGACTCATTTTACCTGGTATAAAGGGTGAAATATTTTTCATGTCATTGTTATCAATACTGTATTTGCATAGCACTTCCTTTAAATCCTTCTTGGTTTTATATGTTAAAAAGATCCTAAATTTTTTCTTCTTACATTCCTTAGTAAAGTTAGCAAAGACCAGTGCAGGACCAGCCTTTATATCAAAATCTCAAAAATCTTTATTTGATCATTTTGAAAAAGGCGTGACCAATAACCTCTTTATTTTCTAAAATTTTGAAAGCCTTTCCACTAATACCTAAATCCTGAACCCGCAAAAAAGAGATAAGGTCTTCCATATTATATTTTTTTATTTTATTTGTCAACGTGAGTACCTTATTTCCAGTAGAGATTATAGAAGAAGTAGAGATAGACATATTTACAGCAATATCAGACATATTGTTTTATAGTAATATTATACTCAGGTAAAAAAATGTGTCATATCAGAGTAAGGGATGTGGAAAGCAACTAAGATTAATTTTTGTTTTTATATTGCACAAAGCATTGCATCATTTTACATGCTATTTATTAAATACTGGAAGAAGTCCTTGTTAAAATTTTATTTTTACAATATCATTATATTGGTGCAGAAAGATAGTTTATAATGTGCCTTAAAGAAAAAAATATAGATTGCGCTCTCTATTTATAGAAGAAGTTAATTGTGTTTTAAAATATTGAGAGGATTCAAAAAAAAGATTAACCTATACATCAGGAAATTTTATAGGGCGAAAAATTGCATAAGTTTACAATTTTGTAAGTTTACGAAAGTTTATGGCATAATATTTCGAAAAATTTTGAAATATTACATAAGTTTACAATTTCGTAAGATTTATGTAATATTACGGTCAAAATATTACGCAAGTTTTCAATATCGTAAGATTTATGCAATATTATGGTCAAAATATTACGCAAGTTTTCAATATCGTAAGATTTATGCAATATTACGGTCAAAATATTTTAAAAATTTACGAGACTGTAAACCTACGTAATATTACAGTTGAAATATTTCAAAAATTTACGAAACTGTAAACCTGCATAATATTACGATCAAAATATTCTGCAAATTTACAAAACTGTAAACCTGCGTAATATTACGGTCAAAATATTTTGAACATTTACGAAACTGTAAACCTGCGTAATATTACGGTTGAAATATTTCAAAAATTTATGAGACTGTAAACCTACGTAATATTACGGTTAAAATATTTTGAAAATTTACGAGACTGTAAACCTGCGTAATATTACAGTTAAAATATTTCGAAAATTTAATATTACTATTCGATCGTTAAAGCTGCGTATACAGTAGAACATATACAAGGAGCATGTGATACTATTGAATAATCAAAAATAATATAAACACCTTTTCTTTTATATAAACAACTTTTTTTTTAAGTTTGCGAAAACAAATTTATTTTTATTTACGAATTTTTTATCATTTACAATTTTTATGTTAAAATTAAGTAAATTTTAATTTTTATTATAACTTAATAAAAAAATACACATTTGATACTTGTTCGCTATTATTTTATAAAATAGTACCCAGGCTGTACGGCGTGGACGTCAGTATCAATTACAGCCCAAAAAAATGTGAGTCTCCAGCCGATATTTGGTACAGACTGGGCCTAGCTACTCACTTAATAAATAAAAAAATAAAAATAATTATCTTTTACGATACGTAAGTAAGTTTCTCCTTTTCCTATGATCATTATGCATGACTAAAATTGATCAAATTTATCAAATTTAAAACATGAACATAAATATTAATTATAAATTTTATTATAGTATAATTACCCAGCCTCTTCCAAAATCTTGTTCTAAATTCGCGATAATATCTTTGGCCGGTACGCGTCTACAGCCACCACCTAGGGTTACCATTACGATAAAGGACATAGTTTTAAAAATCAAAATCAGTTTGAATATTCGATAAATATATTTAATTTATATGAATGTAATTTTATTTATTTACTTACATGGTAATCCCTGATGAGGTTCCTCCACTTTTGGCTGCACTATTGCCCAGAAACCCTTGTCTGAAATATTCTATTTATTCTGATTCAATTAAATGGATTGGTTAATTTGAATTTAAATTCTAACGCCGATCGTCAACTCTTCCCGCTGATCCTTTGTCCATTTTTTTCCAAGAAGTTTGGAAGAAAAGTATAAGGACTTTTTGCCTTCGAGTGATTGTAGAAGACCTTTTCGATATTGTAGGATAACCTACGGAGCCTCGTACCTTGGTCTAAGGTATTCATTCAAGTCCTAACAGCTTGCTGCAAGTAGAAACATTATTATTAAGTTGGAGACACACCAATAACGGGGTAAGATGGATAGACCATACGAACGTTTCCCTGGGCTTTCTGAAAGGTTTTCTAGTAGTGCGTCTGGTTCCTACGCTTTTAAAGTCTAACTGGCCAAGTGGTTTGCGGTTTGGACCCTCGTTTTTAGAAAATGTTCTAAGGTTTTGGTTTTACGGCTCGTTAGTTAAAGTTTATGACTGGTTCTGAGGTCGAGTTGTTTCTTTTTATAAGGTGGTATAGGTGTCAGGAATGGTTTGATGTTTACATCAGGTTTTTTCTTAACGAAAGTTAGGTTTTTCCTGCAGTTTTTCTTTTTGTTTTTTCTTTTTGGTCTTTTTTTCTGATGTAATGTTGTTTTTGTTGGGGATGAGGGGGTACTGGAAAATTTGATCGACAGTAGGGTTGGTAATTTTCAAAATCGATCGGTGTTCAGGTGGTTTTTATTTTAAAGGGGTGACTTCAAGTGCCACAGTTTTTGTAGCATGCTGATTAGGTGAGTCACGTGTAGGACCATCATCGAATCCTTACCTAGGTAGATCCATAGTCTTTAAGGACTGTTTTGTCTTAACGCCAGTGAAATAGGACTGTGTTTCGTGGTATGTGGTCATCAGAAGAAGTTGCTAATGAGAGCTCAGCTCTGTATGCTGTTTTTGCTCTAATGGTGCTTGTGACATTCCCGAATGGTTTTTTTGTCGACGTTTATCGTGGATGGGGGATCTTATGAAGGGAGTGTAAAGCATAGTTGCCTATACGTTAGTTGAGATATATTAGTAGGTGGGATCCGTAGTTATTTGCCAAAGATTCTTTTTCTTATAATAGTTTTAGCATTTCTTGCATGTAATTTTTTAGGAAACTATTTGTTCTTTGTATGTTACGCTCTTTTTGTGCATGCACAAGAAAGAAATTTCTTCATAAGTCACTATCAGAATTGCAATAAAGTATGAAGCAACACGCTATCTTTGCCTTGAATTTAAATTCTTTCTTAAAGAAATTATAGATATTAGTCATATGAACCTATTGGCAACAGAGTCCCAAAAATCATAGCGGCTTCTACCATTAATATTGTAGTAGGCTCAGTTTTTGTTTTGGCGTATGTCAACAAGTTCATCCATCATAGCTCAGTTCCAATGGACGTTATAGTGGAAATGACGTGAACGTGTGTGGCGAGACATTATTAGTTTAGATTTGATTTTTATAATTTGATTTTAGGATGAGTAAAAATTTGAAAGAAAGTCGTAAAATGTCACTTTAAATAAAATTTGAACAATACTTCTTTGATTTGATTTTATTTCTCGTTTCAATTAAAATTTAATTTATTACACTTTTCATCATTAAACATATTAATTAAATCTCATGCAGATATGGATTATCTAAATATAAATATCATGATTAAATCAAAAAATAAAAAAAATCTTAGTTTGATTTCAGTTTCATTTCAATTAAAAATAATTGAAAATCATGTACATGTTTAATTGTTTTAAATATAAATATCAATAAAAATAAAACAATTTATTATTAGCACATTCTATTGAATTCTAAATATTTCGCATACATTTCTTAAAAAAATTAATTTTTTTTAATCAATTTAATTAAAAATAATTATATTCTGATTAAATATTTTGCGTACATTTCTTAAAAAAATCATAAAAAAAATCTTGTACATCGTACATGCAATTACTAAATATCATCCCCTTGTGATAAATAAAAAATTACGCAACACAAATTCAACACAAATTCAACACAAATTTAACAAATTTAACGAAATTTGGCCAAAATTAATAATTTTTTACCAGAATTATCAACACAAATTGAACACAAATTAAACACAAGTTTCAGTCACGATTTATTTATGTCACGCCTACGTTGTTGATAATTAAATAAATAAATCTGCATGATATGATTGTGCATACAGTATCGTATTTTCTGGCCAATCAAAATTAGGCTGATCCTTGCATGTGATTTAATCTGCATGCGTTTTTTGTCCTATTTATTTTTTGTCTCTTTATTTCTTTATTTTTTTGTTCAATATTTTTCTTATTTCTTTATCCTTTTGTTCAATATTTTTTAATTATATACAGAATATTTACATATATTTCATAATTTATTGCTTTGCAGGTATAGAAATATTTGTTTATTAATAATAATTATTTCATTATTTTTTACTTCTTTTTTACTTTGTATCATAATACTGACAATAATATACATGTTTCCTTTATTTCTTTTTACTTGTACTTTAATACTAACGATCAATACTAACAATACTAATTATATTTTTTTTACTCCTTTTACTTAATACTAACAACATGTTTATTTTTTATTTTGTCTTCTCTTTCTTTTATTTTTAGTTTATTCTTTGCAGGTATAGAAATATTTGTTTATTAATACTAATGATTTTCATTTTCTTTTTACCTCTGTTACTTTGTGTCGTAATACTAACAATAATATCCATATTTCCTTTATTCCTTTTTACTTTTACTTCAATACTAATGATACTAACAATACTAATTATGTTTTTTTTACTCCTTTTACTTAATACTAACAACATGTTTATTTTTCCTCTTTCTTTTATTTTTAGTTTATTCTTTGCAGGTATAGAAATATTTGTTTATTAATACTAATTGTTTTAATACTAACGCGTTTTTTACCCTAATTATTACTTTATATCGTAATACTAACAATACTATCTACGTTTCCTTTTTTTCTTTTACTTGTACTTTAATACTAATGATAATATCCATGTTTCTACTGTTTCTTTAACTCTTTTTACTCTAATATTAACAACACTAACAATACTAACAATATTTCTTTTATCTTTATATCTAATACCAACGTTATTATAGCTGTTTCTCTTCTTTTTATATCTAATTGTATCATTACTCTTTCTTTTTTTACTTTTATATATTCTGTATATAGTAATGAATACTTGTAATTTTTTATAATTTAATTCATATTATATCTAATAAAATATACATTATATAAACTTATAGTACAAAAATGAATTTTGAAACATTACAAAATATTTATGTAAAATTACGAATCGTCAAAATATTTTAAAAAGTTGCGAAATATTACGCAATAAAATTACACAATATTACGAACCGTAAAATTACGCATATCATAATATTTTGAAATATTTTAAAAAGTTACAAAATACTACGCTTACGCAAACTTGCGGCAGGTCTGGAAACTTACGAAATATTATGTAAAATTACGAAATATTGCAAATGCATAAAATTACGGAATATTACGAACCGTAAAATTACGAAACTTTGCATATCATAATATTTCAAAATATTTTAAAAAATTACAAAATATTACTCTTTCGCAAACTTGCGGCAGGTCTGGAAACTTATGAAATATTACGATACGTAATCTTACGCAACTTTTCGCACTATAAAATTTCCTGATGTAGGTGTATTAGGAAACTAATATTAATGTAAACTAGTAATTATTTTTTGTAAAAAAAAAAATTTTGGTAATAGTATAATCACAAAATACTTGAATATGATAATATTTGTCATTATATTAATCATATTTTCCCTTAAATTGTGATGAGATCAATGGAAAAAAAACTTTTTTTTCATATTAATTATTGACATAATAATGTAAGAAAATGATTAATTAATAATATGGTAAGATTAATACAAAAAAAAATAAACTGAATGACTTAATTATAGATATTACATGTGATAAGATTAACTAATACAAAAAAGAAATAAGCTAAAATGATTTATAATAAATAAAAAAAAAATTTAATTGAGTAAAAAAAAATTTTTTGACTCATATTTTTTAACTTGTAGAAATTATCAAAGTTTTTAAAAATATCTTCTCAAAATCGTAAACAGAACTTTTTTATTAAACATTAGTAACCTTCACAATCGCAATTTTAATGGTTACAATATCTTATAGATACCACCCAAATTATTTTAAGTAAATCCCAAATTAATTTGTATATTTTGACTGTCATAATTCCTAAATCCCAAATGTATAAATTACAAAATTTATATATGTAATTAGTAAATTAATTTGGATTTGTATATTTGAGCTGTCATAATCCCAAATTATTTTGAATTTGGGTGGCATCTATACAATATCTTCATGATAGTATTAATATATGTATGCCTTTTTCACATATGTAAATTGAAAATTACATAAAGTATAATTATTTTGCTAATGTATTGAAGAATTGTCTTTAATAAATAATACAATAATATCATGATATAAGAAAAATACAAAACAGTAATAAAAAATGATTTTTTTTTCACAATCAAAATATTTTTAGCAAAAAAAAAAATAAATAAGATTCACAATCAAATTATTTGTCTTTAAAGTAAGACTTATTGAAATAAATGATTTTGCAATTTTGAAATATTTATACTAATATTATACAATTCAAAAAAATTTTTTTTTTCTATTATAGCATTATGAAATAAAAAGTTAGTAAAAAACAAAATTTTGATGAAAAATATCTTTATTTCCCTTACCTTCTATATTCTTCCTATCATCTTCTGATATAAGATTACTACTATTATAACAAGTATTAATATAGATTTATCTTTCTCTAAATTTATACCGTTCACAAGAATAGTGATATTAATAGCAACATCATTAATATCATATCATTAATTTGAACAAAGAAAATGGAAGAAATCACAATCTTATTCAGAATTGCTATCTGAAGTAAAAATATATCTGTATTCAATATTTATAATATCATATTAATAATATATTAACATTATCATGTCACTTTTTCTTTATATAAATTCTAAGTTTGAACAACCATTTAAAATTATAGATGATATAATCAAGAGAGTTCAGAAACCAGTTAACATGAGGCATGCAATTGCAGTACATTTTGCACTAATTATATCAGAAATAATATAAGAATATTTAAACAACAAAATTAATAAAGCCAGAAAGAGTAATTGATCAACATCAATTTCTTAATTACTAATTTCAACTTCTAACAGGATTTCCGCTATATCTCCTTCTTATGATCTCATCTTTTAATTTCATTACAAACTAATGTAAATAAAATATACCTTTATATAATACCATATAATACCTATATATTATAAAATACTAATATTTTATTTAAATTAGGAACAATATCAAAAAAGAACTTATTGAAGCTGAGATATTGTTACTATTAAAATAATTGGATAATAACTATTTTCTACAATTCGATTTGATGAACTGCTCTCATTATATCATTTCTAAAGAATTTATTAACTTGCATAATTTAGTCATTTTTCAGGCTTAGATGGCAGGTTTACTCTCTGATATATATAAATCACTACCAACATAGATCAAAAAGATAATTCTCAGTAAATTAAAGCCATTATTTTTAAGAGTACACTACCTTAATGAGAGCAAAAAGAATTATATATTACAAAATTTTTTTATTCTTTTATTTCTAATATTTGCGAATAATAGTTATGAAAAGTTAATTATAATTTCAAGAATTTCATAAAACTTATAATAATTAGTAAAATATTCTTTAAAAAAAATTAGTAAAAAGAAATGATAAATATGAATTTAATAAGCATGATCATCTGAATTTATATATAAAGAAATAACATGTTAACTAAGAAGCGTTTGCTAACAACATAAATATATCTAACTTTATTTTCAAGATAAAAAATTTTATTTATTATAGCGATGTTGAAACGGCCATGAAACTCAGAAACAAAAACTTGGCAGGAGTCCTCTGGCTCGGCCGCCTTTTGAAGCGAAGAGATATGAACGCGAAAGCAGTTTATCTCAATATTGGGCTGACAATATCAACAAAACAAACCTCGATATCACCAGCTACGGTAACACTAATTACGATTTTGGAAGTTAACCAATCGACAGATCACACTCTGGAATCTACCAAAAATATTACCTTAACAGAAAATACGACAGCTGATCCTTCCATTCCCCACGATGACAATGTGACACCAATACAGCTGACGTCTGACACGGCCGAAAGTAGAAGGAAACCTCAAAGCAGAAAGCTGAAGAAGACGGACAAATGAACCTGACCAACGGTCTTAACCACAGAAGCCCACAGTGATGCAAGCGATGTAAAGGTTCATTTGCAGTCACAACCTCCACAGCAACCGGCTCAGAAGTTTAATGCACCCACCCCATGAAAGGAATTATTAACATTCCTGCGGTCTTTAACCCCCTTCTCCCACCTACGCATGAAACCGCAATTCCCATGGAATTAGATTTGATTGATTTAAAAGCCTCACAAGAGGACGATGCACCTAAACAACCACACCTTCATGGCGCCTAAGTTAACCCGTATATACAAGACCTTAAATCATTATCAGAAGATACTTTTATGACGAATTCTTTAACCAATGGCGCCCATGATCAAATCGCGGATCCTCCTGATAAAGAGGCTACTGATGATTACCCAATCACAGTCTCCGCAGCTTTGGATAATCTGATGATAATCTTAGATGAAACATCTTTGTCACATCCGAACAATGATAAAACGTCAGATATCCTCTTCACACCAGATCACTCTTTTTTGCCGAACTGCTAGAAAGTCCATGAAGAAACTCAAGACAACCAATATGACACCACAATCTTACCAAACGGCAACTGGCACACTATCAAAAAGATTAAAAATCCTAAGGCAGTCCTTGATGCGCTAAAATCTTCTACAACCTAGAGCTCTAACAATATCTCCATGCATGCTAGCACTGAAGAGGATGCACCTATTATCTACAATGCTTATGTTAAACTTTCCGACATAGAAGAATATTTTGCAGTAGATAATAAAATCGCATATATAGAGATATTGACCCGAGATTTTAGAGGCTTTATGGGTATCGATATCAACAAAGAGGACAACGAAATTATAGTCAAAAACTCCTCTTACAAAGGGATGCTTCACATGGTTAGATTATTCAACCACAAATATCGATCACATCCGTTCCTTAAGATACATCAAAAGACATACTTTCTTATCGACGGCTTACGAGTGTTCTCGAAGGAATTTAAAATTTTGAACGTTCCCAACCATCTCTCCAGAGACACTATAGAATAAGCTGTCACGAAATTATTGGGCTCATGTCATTTCTTTATAAAGAAATCGGGTCTAAAACCTTCAAAGAATAACCCCAATACTATCACAGTCTTTATTACCGTTAAAGATTTGGATAAGTGTTAACAACTGAAAGAAATATGGTCCATTAAAATAAATAGAATATTATATCGTTTCGTCCCGGCACATGCAAAGAAGCATGATATCTCTTCAAGGAAGAAATACAGCAGAGAATTTGTTGGTTTTGACAGTCAAACCACGCCAGCAGCGGTACAAGAAGCATATATGGCACAGAACCCTTGACATGTATTCCGGCAGTCAGACGACAAATTTATAATAGAATTCTTCACAGAAAGCGATCTCTTTAACGCATGCGCTATAACCGTTCACTTTAATAACTATAGAATTACAGGTTCACTGCGTGATTATAACATCAATTGGCCATCACGAAATAAGAAATTAGCCAAGATTCCAACCCCTCGACCCACTCCTCCGGACAAACTAGTCTCGATTACTCACCATGAAGATAAACATCATATCGAAATCAGACAGGAGGAACACCACAAATTCTCTCATATTCCCTATAAACACAAATCGAAGAACAAGCAACGCCATACTTCAAAGCCTCCTCATCCAAGAAATCACAATACGCATACCATGAGTGTCACAGGATTCAATGCGGTAGCTCTAGCCAAACGTGTCAAAGGCACTACCGACACTAGTGCGCCTTCCACGATTATCTCTGGTGGTTATGACGCTTTACTATCTTTTAACTCTTCAACTAATCACAATGATGGGATCGTTGAGGGGTTGGTGAGTTTGTGCTAATAGCACACCCTCTCCAACTTACTCGACTTTTCAGGAACCCTGTCACTTTGGAAACGGAACTATCAAATCAAGGTCAGGATCTGAACACTTTGGTTCCACATCACACTGACAACAACACAACCTCACTTATTTCACCCTCACTTACTCAAGAATTAGAATCATTTTTACAGAGAGAGCGAATAGAATTTATTAATAATAATTTAGATTGTATGGACCATAGCGTTAATTTTATTAATTTAAAGATTGGTTTCCACAACATCAACGGTCTATCAGCTAATCCCCAGAAATTGACGACCTAATTACAATGGAGTCACAACAATAGTTTTGATTTTATGGGGATCACCAAAACCAACGCTAACATTATCAATTTATAATATTACATAAAGGATACTTATGAGGACTGCTCATATGAATTAAGAGGATCTTCGAAACTCAATACAAAACAAAAAGGATCAGGAGTGGCTTTACTGATCCATTCAAAATGGCAAAGATTTCATATTGGCACTGAAATTTTCTCACCTTTTCTTATGGTTAGCAAATTCAGATCCAAACGCTGACAACTATGGATTTGAGTCTATTATCTTCCTCCCACTGATAAACAGACATTACAGTTCTTCGAACAAACTATGAATAACACCACGTCAGATTCACACATCATCCATATATGGATGGGTGATACAAACCGTTATTTTGATCACAGCTTAGATGTATATTCGTCAACATCAGACAAAAAAAAAGATATACCATTATGTTTTAATCATCTTAACTTAATTGACTCGTTTAGATATTTGAACCCTGACACAAAGGAATTTTTCTGGCATCACCGATCGCAAGACGACGCTCTCAGGATAGATATACGCATAGATCACATATGGATACAACGTCACATTTCCCCTTCACTCAGATCTGCTCATCACTATGAAGGTCACACCTTGACCAATAGTGATCATGATATTGTTACTATTAATATTTATTTACCTGATATCTTCCCTATAGCGTACAAGAACACACAACCAATAACACCTCATGACCCGAATTTTAGGGATTTATCAATCAAAACGGAAGATATCACTTCAGATCACTGGACAAATTTTGAAGCTCATATTTCAGACTCCGCGCATACATTTGACTCACTCATCAATACACTTAACAGCATGACGGACCCATTGGACTCATCAAATTACTCGCAAAGAGCCATGGAGACTATAGATAAATGTTGGGCAGACATAAAAGAAATTCTCATATCAGCGACTACGCACACCTTACCTTTAAGAAAACGGAACAAACTACACCCAAAATTGAAACCAAAGGATAGATCGTCTGACATGAAAAAATTGGATAAACATACTATAATGCTACTCACTTTTATTCATGATATTCATTTATATCAAGTTAATACTCACAATGACCCGACAGCCTTTTCACAGCTTAAGGATCGATGGGATTCTCATATTTCATCATTTAATAATGATTACATTGATAATCGAGAACTTCAATTTGACATGACCTTTATTCTGGACTCCCTGAACTGGCTTTCTCAATTAAAACAAGTAGCTCAAAAGAGGGTAAAAGTAGAACAAAAAGCTTACACCCTTTACCAAACCAGCAAGATCACGGCGGCTGTTGAGGCTAGATTCGCGACCATTCAATCTGCTCAGACTAGGTGGATCTCTTCATCATTAGAAAGACGCAAACCAAATGTCACTATTGACTGACTTATGGTCACAACGGAGGACGGACTCCAGGAACTTTTATTACACCCAGAAGAGATCAAACAAGCCGCTACGAATGCATATGCTTCTCAGTTCAAAAAATGAAATTCTCAACTGGACTCACTAGCCGCCATTCCACATGGAGCAAAGCTTATAAACTAATATTAGACGCTGACGAGCCCATTTATGAGTCAATAGATAATAATTTTACTTTGACACTTTGGGAAAAGATTTTACGAGATATTAACAAAACTTCAGCTTTAGGTACTTCGGGCATTACCTATCAGCTAATGTTTCACCTTCCTTCAGTTTTCATAGAAGTTATTTTAGCACTTTATCAAACCATTTTCTTAACAGGATTAGTTCCTAAAGATTGGAAATTTTTGACCATTTTCCCAATTCCTAAGCCGGACAGATTTGAATACAACATAGCCAACGTTAGACCAATCGCGCTCTTGGAAATAGTTAGGAAAATTTTTACAAAATTCATCAGTACGCAACTCACTGACATTTTACAGGACCACAATGTTCTCTGCAATGCAAACTATTGCGGACTGAAAGGTGAATCCACGGTGTCCCTCATCAGATTAATTAACAACCTAATAGAAGACGCCAAAGAGAACTCTAAGGAGCTATGGATTGTTCTTCAAGATATATCTAAAGCCTTTGATTCTATCAGTTTGGATTTTTTGGAACTGGCTTTAATACGCATCTGTCTACCCAATCACGCAGTAAGATGCATCATTAATCTCTTCAAGGGCAGGATAGTCCAAATCGCAACAGCTTTTGGGCTGTCGCCCTCTTTCCAAGCCAAGGATGGCATTGATCAAGGGGATAGTTTGTATCCCTTATTTTGGAGGATATATTACGACCCCCTACTCACTACAATTACCGCTGCACAGAATAAAGACTACAACATGGAGTGCACATGGCCTCATAACCTGTGTGACCCTGATACATGAAAAACATTTTCACACAGAGTTGCAGCGTCGGCTTACATGGATGATACAACCTGGATTGATTGTTCACGAAATCGAATCCAACACACATTAGACATGGCACGCAGCTTTTATAAATTGGTTGATATTAAAATCAACTATAAGAAATGTGAATTGATGGTCATTAACCCTTCGCTACCTAGACCGCTCCTCACAGTTTCCCTAGGAACTCAAGAACAGGACACTATTCACCCAATCCAATCTGAAACCTGATACCTGGGCGTTTGGATTTCCCCCAAAAATACCCAGTCACTCACCAAACAATGCATCATACGCACCAGGGACGAATTTCTGCACACCATCCGATTTAAAAAACTTTCGATAGCGCACGTAATATATTTAATTAACAAGATACTATACCCAAAGTTAATATATTTAAGCCAACTCACCACCTTCACCAAACCAGAGTGGAACGCTATAGAAAGACCCATTTTAGCATTTGTCAAACACACCATAGGGGTTCAACGTTCTTTCCTCACTTCAGCACTATATCACGAAGGCATTGTTGGGCTTCATTGTTTATGAATGGCCGTTTTCACCGCAGGCATCATGAATTTATACACGGTGCTGAACGATCATAACGACACTACCATCACCACCCTATTACGCCTGAGACAGGCGCAACTATTGATGAAATTACCTGATTGTTGTTTTAGTGTCCATCTGCAATTCAGATCACTATACATGGCCGCCAGCCAATCGAATCTTGCCTTATTTTATTTGTTGCTGGCAAAGGATTTACATATCAACATCAAGTTAGATCAGATGGATGAATTATCCTTTAGTATTAAGAACATTGAATTCCCTCTTCTAGACATTTGGATGAAATCTTATAACGCGGCTTCCATAATACGGATTAACAATAAGAATAGCTACTTTCCTTTAGTGGACCTAACCCAACTGATAGCGGGCGACAGATCCTCTTTGATGACATGGAAGCAATATCGTACTTTAGCGAGTCTTTCACAAAAGGGACCTAAAGCAAAATGGTACACTCAGTTAGAACGTTCTGTATTAGTTTCTCCTGAGTCTAGATACCTTTTACCGGAATACCGTTCGACACAATCGACTTTTTATATAACAAAATTCCTCACCCCACCTTCGCAAGACGGCCGTTAAAAGGAATGGATCGCTGTCCAAAAAGAATCTACTTGGCTCATAGGACGAATTACTAATAAATCTTTCAATGATTGCAAGAGATCATATGTTATTGAGTTATATAGAGAAGTCCTTTTTGACCATATTTGGAATTGTTATTATGTCAAAGATAAGGATACGTTTACTGTAGTTTGGCCAAAGGACACGCTCGTCATGTTTCAATTAAATGTTACTTTTTTGAATGCAAACAGAACTCCCTATTGGACCATTCACTCTTCTTTGTGGTTCAATGGATATAATCAGAACAGTTTTAATGATAACATATCGGTCATAGATGGTGTCTACCGCCATCCACTTAGCTTCACGATTCCTCGACATGAACCCATGGATTGTTTTATTTCCATCCCCCATGATCAAAGGGATGACAACATATGGATCAACTGATGGATTGGACCCTCAGATGACAAAGTTCACCTTATGGAGATTAAAGACGAATTAAGCAGTTTTGAAAAACTCTTCTTCTATACAGATGGATCTGTTCAGAATGGTGTTCCCTCCCATTTAAAACAACGTTTGGATGACTGTTTGGACCATCACTCCATGGTTATAAATCAAGGTGCTGCATTTGTGAAAACACGGTCCAACCTACAATTTTTTACTCAGATAGTCAACTAGCCGTCGTCTACAAGGACTGAACTTTTTGTGATTTTCTTGGCTCTACTTGTTTGTCCACGGGGCTGTAGGGTTAAGATTCACACAGATAATAATTGTTCGATATCGACAATTACAAGATTTTTACGTTCACGTAGTAAATTTTGTTCTCGTGGTTTTAATAATTCTCTTATTTTAATTTTTATTGGTATGTTAATTAGGGATAGAAATTTAGATTTAGAATTAATCAAGGTTAAAGCTCATGCGGGTGACCCATGGAATGAACTGGTAGATGAACTGGCGAAAAAGGGGACAGAAATCACCATACACTATCGATTAACCTTCAATTTTGGGTCTCAGGATTACTGATTTAGCCCGCACTTTGAAGATATTCCGATAGAGCAAAAACTCAGAAACTTTCTTAACACTATGGACAGGGTGCAAGCTTGCAGTGAATGGAGAGATTTACAAATTAACGAAGACACTTTCGTCCAGAGATTAATACAATACCAATGGGAAGTCACCTGGACGGCTATTCAGCAAGTAAAACACTTTAGGTGCACCTCTTCTAAACGGAATTCACTGTGGAGTTTTATTATTAAGATCCTCCACCAGCAATTACCAGTGGGCTGCTGGCTTCGCAAACGCAAACCTTCTCTCTATCGGAATTTTAATTATCAGTTCTGCAATAGTGAAGTGGATGAAACTATATCGCATTTGATAACCTGTCTTGACACGGTACTTTTACAGCAATCGATATATGAAGCACTTTGGACTTTCCTCGCCGATACTCTTCCTCAATTTTCTGAGCCGCTATCCTCAGCTTCACTGGTCGCCAGCGAAATCAATGGATGGATTGGCACGTCTGCGCAGTCTGCTAGATTTATGGATTTACTCACAGGCACAGCCGCTGGAAAAATGGACTCAGCTCAATTCACATATATACAATGACGCTTCAAATGGTCGTACCGCCACACAGTACTATTTTGTGCAAAATTGTTGATCAAGTTGATTTGGCTCTTTAAATCGACCATTTGGCTCCCACGATGTGAACGCATGATCGAATAGGAAAAACACAACGACATTTCGAAAAAAGACAAGATGTCCTCTCCTCCCATTTGCAAAGCACGAAGGCAATCTCCCTCTCAGGACCTTGGAAATAATCCTTTATCAGAAGCCTCAATTTTGGACGACCCATATCTGGCACCACCGCTAAAACCGCCCATTATTACGAGTAAAGAACGATTTTTAAAAGCACTCAGATGTACATTTATACAAATGAGGGCTTTGATTCATTCGGGCAGCAGTTTTTCGTGGCTGTTTAAGAAACTACCAGGTTATTATAAAGTTAATTTATTAGGTGATGATGGTGATGATTTATTGATGATTAGTTCATAGGGTTATATAGAAGAATTTTAGTTTAGGTTTTGTTTTATTTAGTTTATTTATTTAATTTTATTTTGGTTAATTTTGTTATAGTTTGTTTTATTTAGTTTATATATGGTTAGTTTATTTTGTTCATGGGTCACACTTAGCTGA
Organism: Rhizophagus clarus; assembly: GCA_015698045.1. Taxonomy (NCBI): domain Eukaryota; kingdom Fungi; phylum Glomeromycota; class Glomeromycetes; order Glomerales; family Glomeraceae; genus Rhizophagus; species Rhizophagus clarus. The sequence goes on along the minus strand of BLAL01000040.1, from coordinate 1,802,184 downwards.
GCTGGGGGGTTATTTAGGTATTGTATATAATATTTGTTTTTTGAATATTTAACAATAAAAATAACACGATCTTTGAATTAAAAAAAAAAAAAAAAAAAAAAAAAAAAAATATTTATTTATTACTTATATATACCGTATATCACAGGCCACAGTACTTCAGGTATTTTGCAAATTTTAGGGTTTTGGCCTATACCCAGGGGTACTATACACAGGTGAATACTATATGTAGAGAGGTACAGGATTTTTAAAATACTTGGGATATATGCTATATATAATATCCAGGTTTAATTAGATTGGTAAAATACCAAAACTGACTATTCTGGTGTTTCTATGTGTAAAGTAAAAAAAATGCCAAAACTGACTATTCTGACGTTTTTATATGTAAAGTAAAAAAAATGCCGAAACTGATTGTTCTGGTATTTTTATATATATAAAAATGCAAAAAAATGCCAAAATTAACTGTTCTAACATTTTTTACATGTAAAATAAAAAAACGCTAAAACTGATTATTCTAGCATTTTTATATATATAAAAATGCAAAAAAATGCTAAAACTGACTGTTCCAGCATTTTTTATATGTAAAGTAAAAAAAAATGTCAAAACTGATTATTCCAGCATTTTCATATATATAAGAATACAAAAAAAATGCTAAAACTGACTGTTTCAACGTTTTTATATATCTGGAATATACATTATATATAAACCTAGTATTATATCCTGGGTATTTTACAAAATTTTAAGCTTTAAATTGGAATTCTCTATGTAAAGTACCTGGGTACTTTAAAATTCTAGCAAACTTTTTGAGGGGAGTACTATGCATAGAGGGGATACTGTAACCCGTGATATACAGTATTTATTTTATTATGTAAATGTCATTAAATGAGAATATATTCTATTACAACTAAATGCATAGTAAAATAATTGTAAGTAATAAAAAAACTTTCCAATCGTCCCTTTCTTTTTTAGGTTACTCTAAATAAATTTGCAGTTTAGTCACTAAAGCAGAACCATTGGAATCATTATAACCTCACATAGGATTCTGCACAGATCAGATCAGATCAGATTTTATCAGATTTAAATCTGATCTGACAAATCTAAATCTATTAATTTCAAATCCAAATCTGAAATTCAGATATATATTTGAAATCTGAATCTAATCTGTAGACTCAAATTTAAAATTCAAATCTGATTTGTGTTTGATCCAAATTCAATCTGAATCTGATCTGAATCTAACTAAATTCAGATTTAAAATAAGCAGATAACAATAAAAAAAAATGATTTTACATTTTTTTTAAATCATTCTAATGAAACAACGATTTTATATTTTTTTATTAAAATCATTTTAATAAAAAATAATTTTACATTTTTTTATTAAAATTGTTTTAATGAAAAAATGATTTTTAACATTTTTTTAAAAAAAAATTGTTTAATCAAAAAACTATTTTACCATTTTTTTTAAAATCATTTTAAAAAAAAAAATGATTTTACGTTTTTTTTAAAATTGTTTTAATAGAAAAAAAAAAATGATTTTTACTATTTTTTTTAAAAAAAATTGTTTTAATGAAAAAAATGATTTTATGTTTTTTTAAATTGTTTTAATTAATGAAAAAAAATAATTTTTAACTTTTTTTAAAAAATAGTTTTGATGAAAAATGATTTTACGTTTTTTTTAAAAAAAAAAATTATTTTAATGAAAAAAATGATTTTACATTTTTTTTAAATCATTTTAATTAATGAAAAAATGATTTTTAACATTTTTTTTAAAAAAAATCATTTTAATGAAAAATAATTTTAACATTTTTTTTAAAAATCATTTTAATGAAAATTGATTTTAACATTTATTTTTAAAATTATTTTAATAAAAAAATAATTTTTAAGTTTTTTTTAAAATTATTTTAATAAAAAAAATGATTTTACTTTTTTTAAAAATTATTTTAATAAAAAAATAAATTTTAATGTTTCTTTTAAAAATCATTTAATAAAAAAAAATGATTTTAATGTTTCTTTTAAAATTGTTTTAATAAATAAAAAATGATTTTAATGTTATTTTTAAAAATTATTTTAATAAATAAAAAATAATTTTAACAAACTTTTCCTAAATCGTTTAATAAAATAAAACAATTTAACATTTTTTTTAAATTATTTATTTAAAAAACAATTTAGTATTTTTTTTATTAAAAAATAGAGTTATTTAAAAAAATGCCGATTTCAGCATTTTTTTATAAAGTAATATGAAATAATACTATTTTGACGTGTTTAATAGATTGCGATTCTATTCTGGCATTTTTTTGCAACTTGATATATAAAAAACACTGGTACCATCTGTTCTGGTGTTTCTTTTACAACTTCATATATAAAAAACGCCAGAATTATTTGTTCTGGCATTTTCTTTTGCAATTTTATAAATAAAAACATTTTGAATGAACAGATTATATAATCTGATTCAGATTCAATTTGATAGATTCAGATTATAAAATTTCAAATCTGAATTTGAACTTCAGATTCAAATTTGAAATCCAAATTCAATTCACGAATTATAATATTATAATCTGATCAGATTTTTTGCAAAACCCTAACCTCACATAGCTAAATATCAATAAGAAAATAAATTTAAAACCATTCAAGATGTTATCTACTATACCTAAAGCTTTCCATATAATTAAAAAAATAAAACTAATGGCATAACAAAATTTTGATCGTTAAAGTTGATATTTAAAGATTAATTTCCCATTAATCTGAAACCTACTAAAAAAAAAAAAATTGAAATTAGTAGTATTTGTCAAATTTTAAAAAAAAATGAAAGAATTTATTTTTACTTATCAGTATCTAACATATTTTTGCCATAATTTCACTCTATCATCATCTTTTACAAGTTCATTTTGAAGTAACCTAAAAAAAGAATGAAGGGTATTAATAAATACATATATAAAAAAGATCAAACAGGCTAAAAAAAAGAAAAATAAAAAACATTAGCAAATGTTTTATTAAAAAAAAATTTTTAAAAATTAACTGAAATCTACAATCACATTGAAAAGTTTATGTAAATAAAATCCCTTTGTTTTTTTAAACATTATTTTTAATAACAGAACAAAGATTAGCATGAACGTTAATGTTAAACAATCAGAGAATTGTATTATTAATTGTAAATTATAACAACAGATCCAAGAAAAAAAAAACAAACATTTAGTAATGTTTATTAAGATAAAAAAGAAAAAAAAACATATTTTTTTTACTTGCTATTATCAAAATCCCTACTGATCATATTAAATGTTTAAAAAAAAAAGAAAAATAAAATTTTTGTTAAAAAAATTAATCCAATATTCTAATATAAAAAAAGTGTTCTCCTTACCAAATTTTTAACATGTCATCTATGAAAAACATCTAAATGTTAAAAGCCATTTTGTTAAACCCAAAAAAACTGGCCATCTATAAAAAGAAAAAAAGAATAAAATATTAGAAACATTTCATTAAAAGAATTATTTATTTTAAAAAATTTTTTAACTCCTCTCATATGTTTTAAATCCTAATATCCCAAAAAACTGATATTTCATAATTAAAGAAACCCCTTGCTGGATATTTATGTCCAGGACCTGAAAAAATATTTAAAAAAAATAAAAAAAAAATCATCAAAATACATTATCTAATAATAAAAGTTTAAAGTAATAACAAAATAATTCTGACATTTCTGTTTTATTTTTAAGAAAAAAAGTACCACTTAACAAATTATTTTACATGTCTAAATACATAGAAAACTATCTACAAAAAGAAAAAAAACAAATTATTAGAAATATTTCGCTAAAAAATTATTAATTTAAAAAAAGAGAAAAATTTTTCTTTGATTTTTTCATGTATTCCAATATCTCAAAGGACTTCAACCATCTACAAAAAAAAAAATAAAAAAAAAAATTTTTTTTGAACTTTTCTTGATTTTTCACATGTTCTATTATCTAAAAGAACTTTGACCATCTATAAAAAAAAAAAATGAAACATTAGAACCATTCTGTTAAAAGAATTACTTATTTTCAAAAAGTTTTTTAATTCTCCTTACCAATTTTTTTACAAAAGGAGCAAAATAATAATCATTTTATAATTGAAGATGGACTTTTGCCAAATTTCTATACACCTGAAAAGCTGAAGAATATACCATCTAAAAAAAAAATGAATGTTAATGAGTCATGTATAGAACTAGAAATCTGTAAAATAAAAAACAAAAATTTTTTTTTTAAAAAAAATTAAATCAAAGAGTAAAATAATACAATATTTACCATGTTTCTAAAAATAGGTATACTTTAAATAATTTAACGTGAAAAGAATGGTAAAGAGAAAAAGATAAAAATATGTAAAATAATGTATAAAAGGAAGAAGAGAAAGAATGTGTAGAGAAGTGTGTGAAAGAAAAAAAAAGGATATACTGAAAGAATATATAAAGGAAAAAAAAATGAATATACGAAGAGAAGAGAAAAAGATTTGTTAAAAATTTATCAACATGCCGATTTGTAGATCAATTTATATAAGGGTTTAACATTAATTTTCAAAATAATTTAAATTAAAAAATATAAATTAGAGGTCCCTTAAAGATTTTTTTATTGGGAATTCTTAAGGATCCTATAATTTATGGAATTCTAAAGGTTTCTTAAAATTTGTTAAAGGATTTTTAAAAAATCTATAAAATGCCAGATCTTTAATAAGGATTCTATAGCAATTTATGGGATTTTTAGGAATTTGCATTCTAAAAAATTTACTGATGTTGAAAAATTTTTAGATGTATATAAGAAATTTTTTCATTTAAGAGCTCTTTTAGATATAATATTAGAATTCCAATGGATTTATCAAAATATAGTATAGTTCTTTTAAACTATAATAATTCTAAAGATACTGATGATTTTAATTAAAGAATTTATGTAGTTTATTTTTTTTAATTTTTTTTATTTATATGCAATTCCTATACTTAATTAAACCATCAAATATAAAGTTTCAGATAAATTACATATCAATTTTGATAGTATAAAGCAGTTTTGATAAAGATCTTTATAGTTTATATATAGTTATAGTTATTTGGTTATTTTGTAATATTGAAAAAATCAAAATTTTTATATATAGTATATTTTTGTGTTATATATTTTTATTATTATATATTTTTTTGTACATGAAATTATCAGATTTTTGTATTATAATAATATTTTATAGTAATTGTCCAGAGCGAAGCAAAGGATTATATATATTTATGAAAGGTGATGATTAATTAAGGTCACGTGGTGATATCTATTTGTCCGCACATGTTACATCCCAAATTTTGTGCTATATTAGTAAACAAAAATAAAAATAAAATTACAATATGCTAAATGTAATACAATAAAATAAATATTTCGCTCTAGACTCTCAACGGTTTCTGTTTCCTTAGTTACTACAATATCTAAATTTTTCATAAATCTTTTTTGCAAATATAAAAGAGAAAATAAAAAAATTATGGTGATATTTTTATGATATACTGTATTGATATTAATAACATATGTGCCGATCTTTGGAATTAGCTTAAATTAAGAATTTTAATAAAAAATTAGTAAACAGTGCAAAATACGATTATGTTACACATTCATCTTATCAATCTTATGTAGAATAATCAGAAAATAAAAAAATTTTTTACAACTCGTGCTTAAAAATTAAAGTAATAATGACTTTTTATAACTCATCAACTATTTTAAGAATCCATCACTTTTTAAACCAGTTGCAAATAAAAGTTTTGTGAATACAATAGTAGTTATTTGCAGTTGTTAATGGTATTATTTATTTTCCAAAAGCTTTTTCATGATGTAAAATAATTAAATAAGGCAGTAAGAATAACCAGGTTTCGTATGAATTTGCTATAATATTTAAAGAATTTGAAAATAAAGAAATAACCAAAATTTTCATTATCTTTTATTAATTTTTAATTTTAAAAATTTTGTTTTTAAAATATGGAGACAAAGAATCTTCCTTTATATCATTTACTGATGATGATTTTAAAACTAACAATGATTTTAAAACTCATGCAGGTTCCTCTTAAGGAAATCATTTAACCGACATTGAAATCTCGTGATATTTAAATCCACCAGTACGAAAACTTTGCCTTTTAGATAGATGATCATTATCACGGAGCCTTGCGAATGCCGTAATCTTCTTGATCATATACTCTTGATCTCAATTGTCCTTAATTCCAAAAGTCCAGTCATGCTTTTCATCCAGCAACACTATAAAAATGAAAAAAAAATAAATAATTAATTAATTAAAAAAAAACAATGAAAAAATTCACCACAACCCTCCTTTACCTTAATTCCAATAGCCCAGTTATGCTTTTCATCTGGCAACACTACAAAAAAGAAAAAAGAAAAAAAAAATTACTAATTAATTAATTAAATAAAAAAAACCCAAAAAACACCACCCCAACCCTCCCTTACCTTAATTCCAATAGTCCGGTCATGCTTTTCGTCCAGCAACACTATAAAAAAGAAAAAAAAATAAATAATTAATTAATTAAAAAAAAAACTGAAAAACATCACCCTAACCCTCCCTTATCTTAATTCTAATAGTCTGGTCATGCTTTTCGTCCAGCAACACTACAAAAAGAAAAAAGAAAAAAAAATAGTTAATTAAATAAAAAAAATTTGAAAAATACCACCCCAACCTTCTCTTACCTTAATTCCAATAGTCCGGTCATGCTTTTTGTTTGGCAACACTATAAAAAAGAAAAAAAAAATAATTGATTAATTAAATAAAAAAAAACTGAAAAACACCACCCTAATCCTCCCTTACCTTAATTCCAATAGTCCAGTCATGCTTTTTGTCTGGCAACACTACAAAAAAGAAAAAAGAAAAAAAGAATAATTAATTAAATAAAAAAAAACTAAAAAACACTACTCCAACTCACCCTTACCTTAATTCCAATAGTCCAGTCATGCCTTTTGTCCGGCAACACTACAAAAAAGAAAAAAAAAATAATTAATTAAATAAAAAAAAAACTGAAAAATACCATCCCAACCTCTCTTACCTTAATTTTAATAGTCTAGTGGTACTTTTCATCTGGCAATACTACAAAAAAGAAAAAAAAAATAACTAATTAATTAATAAAAAAACCAACAAAAACACCTTCCAAACCTTCCCTTACATTAATTCCAATAGTCTAGTCATGCTTTTCGTCTGGCAATATCACAAAAAAAAAATTTTTTTTTCAAGATCAGATATTCAGATTATCTGATTAAATCAGCAAATCACATGTTGGACCTTTATACCGAATAATTTGTTATAGTGTTGAATTTATCGCTAATGAAAAAACTGCCAGAGCCTAGAGCGCTATATTTTTTTTACGCGTTTACCACTTGTTTATCCAAATAATCAGATCATAATACCGGTTATACCAGTTTAAAAACTGCATTTATCCCTTTTTATATCAACTCATGAGATAAGCTTATCGTAAATGGTAAACAATATTACCTTTTATATTATAGATAATTAACACTAGTAGTTTTGTTCAGACTTAAGCTACTGTAGCGGAAGGAAATTTTTTTTTAAAAAAATAAAAATTATTTTTTTTTTTAACATTTTTGTTTAAAATAAAAAAATCATTTTTTTTAATTCTTTAGTTAACAGCATCACCTTTAGCTTTGGGATTGTGCTATAACAGGTAAGTTTTTTTTTGCTTTTATTCTTTTTTCTTTTTCTCTTATTAACTTGTTCTTTTTTTTAGGCGTGGCTATTTTTAATTCCATTTCAGTAAAAATTCAAGATGAGCTGTTTTAATTCTTTTTTTTGTTTTCTTTTCATTCTTTTCCTTGTTCTTTTACTAAACTTTCTGTCTTTTTTAGATGTGTATCATTTGAGTAAAAATTCAAGTAAGTCTTTTACGTCTCTTTCTCTTGTTATTTTATTTATCTTTTAAGATAATATTAATTGTTTTCTTTTTCTTTTTTCTATAGGTGGGTGTTCTGGCTTTTCTTTCATTTTTTTATTTCTCTTATTTTCGTGATTTCTTTGTTTCTTTTTTTCATTATTCCTTTTGTTTCTTTCCATAGTTCTTTCATTGATCTTTTGTGGTTCCCTTTGTTATTCCTTTCATTGATCTTTTATTCCTTTTGTCATTGTTTCTTTCATTGCCTTTTTGGTTTTTTTCATTGATTTTTGGTTTCTTTCATTGCTTTTTCCATTTCTTTCATTGATCATTGATTTCTTTCATTACTTTTAATTCCATCTTCGTTTCTTTTATTTTTTTTTCATTCTCTTTATTCCTTTTCATTTCCCTTTTATTTTCTCATTCATTTTTATTCTTTTTTTGTTTCATTCATTCCTTTTCACTATCCTTTATCTTTTTTGTTCCTTCTTTATTTCTCTTTGATTATCTTTGCTTCCCTTCATCCTTTTTCATTTATCTCTTCTTTCCTTTATTCTTCTGTCATCTTTTCTTACTGTATTTTCCATTCTTATATATTGCAGTGCATTTGCAATTAGTACAAAACTATAGCATTAATATTACAGTTAAAATTGTGCAATTGTGATTCAATTTTTTTATAAAATCATATATACATTGTGGTATAATTATTTTTTTTTTGATTAAAATATAGTTTCTTTCATACAATTTTCTTTTATAGTGATATTAATTATTATTCAACAAATTATTAAATGTGAAATTGTAAAGTTTTTTTTTTTTTGTTTGACTAAATATCATTACTATTATATTACCAGTTACGGTATATTAAATCTAGCCAAAATTATGTTAATTCTGGCCAAAATTAAAATCGTCCTAAATTGCATTTTTTAAAATTGTATGTACTTTTTTTGGATTATTATATTATATATCTTTAACTTTTATAATACATTGTATAACAAAATTTAATATATTTGGATGATGAAACAAATCCGCCGATATGATATCAAGATTTTTTAATTAATTGTAGAATTTGTATTATATAAGTTCATTACCAACTTTCAATATTAATATTATATATAATATCAGGAAATTTTGTAATATATTTGCATAAAGCTTTAAATAAAATAAAATAAATGATATTTAATATATATCTTATCTAATAATATCATAGCAGTAACAATATCAAATTAATATCATAATGTATATCTTTTTTTTTTATTACTATCATAATAATATTAAATTTTGTTAGTTAGATATTTCTTTAAATAAATATTGTCATAATATGTTAATGATAATTATAAGAATATAATAATGATATCACCTCAATATTATGAATACATCTTTTTTAAGGACCCCAGACATTACTAAAATAACTCACATTTTTTTTTTACCCATTTTTCTCAAAATTAAGCCAATTTGCTTTTTTAGTTTTTTAAGGATATCTCGCCATCTATTCAACCAATTTTGATAAACTTTTTTTTATTTTGTAGATCTCATTGAAAGCTACATTTTAAAAAAAAAATCATCCAATTTGGATCACTGGTTAATAAGAAAATTGCAAAAAAACATGTTTTTTAGCTTTTAAATTTCACATCAATTTGCTCTTTTTTATGATTATGAGTTGTATCAGTAATGTCTGGGATCCTCTTTTTTAATAAACTTACCAATATTGTAATAATACTGAAATGTTATTGACTAGATATTCCTTTTAATTAATATTATTATGATATGTTAATAATAATTGTAAAAATATAATGATAATATCAACTATAGATGCCATCCAAATTATTTTAAGTAAATCCCAAATTAATTTGTACATTTTGACAGCCATAATTCTCAAATCCCAAATGTACAAATTGCAAAATTTATATATGTAATTTGTAAATTAATTTGGATTTGTACATTTGGACTGCTACAATCCCAAATTATTTTGGATTTGGATGGCATCTATAATATCAACTCAATATCCTAAATACATCTTTTTTTTAATAATATTTATTAATATTATAATGATATTGAAACTTTGTTAGTTAGACATTCCTTTGAATAGATATCATTACAGTATCTTCATAAAAAATTATAGTGATGAAGTGATAATATCAAATTAATGTCATAATAATATCGTTATACAGACCAATATCATTACAACATAAAATATATATAATTTTCATATTGATTTAATATTGCTTTGATTTACAAAGTTTTTGTAAAGAATTATTATAACAAAAAGAATAAAAGAAAAAAATTTATCAAATAGGAGAAAAAGTTTTGAAATACAATACAGCAAAAGAAAAACAATGGTCTAAAAAATTAAAAAAAAAAATGAAAAACACTGGTCAAAATCGATGCTAGCGGATACATATCGGGTACCCGATATGTGTAATATATTTGTAGGATATGTGTATGATATTCGATAATAATACACATATCGGGTACCCGATATGTGTATTGTTTATGCGGAAATTCGGTGATACATATTACAGTTATCGCACAAGTATTCACACATATCGGGTAGTTATAATATCGGGCACATATCATTTATTTACTGTATACCCGATATATTGTAATAAATATCGTATAAATATCGTATACCAATCATACATTTATCAGATAGCACCGATAATTATTTTATAGCTGTCCGATATGGACATATTTTGGTACCCGATATGAACACGATAAAGTTCAAGTACATATACCGGGCAGTATAATATTTTTAATAATTCAGGCAAAAATTATAGAATTTATATTATAATTTGTAATTTATATATATTTTTTCAGATTAATTTATAATTTTAACTCAAAATTTATTTTTAATTAAAAACAAAAAATATGAATTACAATCAATACTACATTTATGTAAAATCAAATCTAAATTCAATAAATTGCGAATAAATCTATATTATATAAATCAATTATACTGTAAGTGGCATACTAACGAAATTAGATTTCACTTGTTCGCTTACTTATTTTCATTATATTCAAATTTGATCATTAAATGAAAGTAACATTATTAGTAACAGGTTGTTAGAAAAGGAACAATAATAAAAAAAGAATATTAGTAGAAGAAAAAGAAATAGTTAGTAGTAAAAAATGTTAGTAGGAAAGAAATAAAATAAATAAAAATTAGTAGAAAAAAATAATTAGTAGAAATTATAGAAGAAAGAAACAGTAGAAGAAAGAAAATAGAAAAATAATGTACAAGTACCCTACAACTTCATCCCTAGGTAGTCAAAAATCTCAGGTAGTTCCAGACCACAGCAAACATGAAAGATAACTATATATATACAATAGCAATGAAGAAAAATATTAGATAGTGGAAACGTTAGTAAAATTTAAGAAAAGTAAATGATAGAAAATTCAGATATGTTAATAAGAGAAGTATTAGTAAAAGGAAGAAAGAAACGTTAGCAAGAGGACGTTAATAGAAAATATTTATAATCATATGAAAAGAGAAGTGTAGCGTTAATAAAAAATATACCTTATGTGTTCTTTTCCTGAATATAATAAAGAAAAAAATGTAAAAAAACGTCGTTAAAGAGAAGTGTAACATTAATAAAAAAATATACCTTGTGTGTTTTTACGTGTTAATTTGATAATATTGTAAAAAAAAGAAAGCGGTTACAGACTTACAGTAAGCGAAAAAATTAAGAAAAAAAAAATAAAATGACAATATAAACAAATAATTAAATCATGTGATCATTAAATAATAAGTTGATTATAATTGGTCAACATTTGAACAGTTACACAAATTTTAAACAATATATTTTATCATATAGTACAGTATAATAACGAATGAAAGAATATAAAATATAGCAATAAAATTAATAAAAATTTTGCATTTTATGCATTTTACATATAATTCTGAAAAGGGTGTACCAGTTATCTATATATTTTATTTATCATTTTTTGCTATGATAATATTATCATCGTTAATATCACGAATCTTACTTTCACCTTTTAGCGTACAATCTGCAATAAAGAAGCAGAACTATTCTGGTCCGTAACCGTATCATGCGCAAAAATTTATTTTCTTGATCTTGTACGACTTAAAAATGAATTTCTTAAAATATTAATACTAATCTTTTTTTTTAGCAGCAAGTCATAGTGATCGTGGTGATCGTAGTGGTCGTGGTAGTCATAGAGGTCGTGGAGGTCGTGGTCGTAAAGGCGATGATGATATCGACGATGGGTAAAATTTTATTAATCAAATTTAAATTATCACTTAAAATATTATTATTTTAATTTTTTTTTTATAAGTACGACATTATCCTTTCTAACAGAGATGATGGCAACGACAATGAGCTTATAGATGACTTTGCGAAGCAGATAACATGTACATACACCTTTTTCAAAATTATATGTAAAATGCAAAAATGCAAAATTTTTATCAATTTGTATTGCTATTTTTTATTTTACAGATTATAAATATATCTTTTAATAAAATTCAAATTTTTCAGTTTATACTATATGATAAAAATTTATTAGCGAAACGAGTGAAATAAAAAAATTGAAAATTTGCCGTATTAGGTACTTTTGAAAGTTAAAACAATGCCGATGGAAACCTAAAAGTGCTAAAAGTGAGGTATATATATATATATATTAGTTATAGGAATAACTAAAGTAAGTAATTAATAGTTAGTGTTGGCGAATAGAGTATTTGCTGACGAAGAATTTGCTGACGAAGGATAAAAGGCGACAAAGTATTGACTGATGATGAAATAATAAGATAGTGTATAGACAAGTAACGATACTCAGTCCCATACATATCTTAGGAGGCTAGCCTATCGTGAATAACTCACTACAGAAGAATATGTATTTTATTTGCGCATATACCTATAACACAAGGTATATAGATGGACCTGCCAGTGAAGGCACGTATGTTCAGGAAAGGTGAAGGAAGGGAATAAGATATAAATGATATTAATTACTTACCCTATTTTAGAGTAAAACAACGTGAGATATGAAAACGTTACGAAAAGAAGGACAGTAGAAGAACAGTAGAAGAAGATAGTAGAGAAAACCTAAAAAGAAGAAAGGGAAAGAATAGGGTTGGCAAGCATTAGCAGAAGAATGGAAATACCGAGTATTTCAAATATGAAACAGTGAAATAACATAAAAGCGGCTGGGATCGCCCGACTGCTAACGCGTGATACGTATATTGCTTACAATCTGTCGAGGTGTGACGGCCTACCCCTTACATTAAAACCATTCAGCGCGAAGCATTGAATAGCGCACTTGCCTTATAGAGCCCTAATGATATCAACACAAAGAAATTAAAATTATAAAATCTGGCAAAATTTGAAAGAAGTTTGCGGAGGTTAATGACGAGGATCATAAGAAATAGAAAGAAAGGCTCGCTTTAGATTAACCAGTTCACGACATTCTCTTTTATTGGGACGAAGACAGTTGAGTGATACGTTTAACACGACCTATAATAACAAAGAAAGGAAAATAAAAGGGTCATCCAGGAGTACTAGATGAGCAAGTATAAACATCACAATATTCAACAACCGCGTACAAGTGTTTCGCAGGATCCTTTCAGGACTGGATGATAATAACCATCCTGAGCGTAAGACATTTATCTTTACAACGCGTCCGCAGTCACCCTTTAGAAATCAACTCAAGCAGCTATGACCAAATATGAACCACACTCACCTTTAGCAATATCCAAATAAACGTTGGCTTCTTTAACTTTTGTCTGAAACGGAGGGTAGATTTACGGCGAGAAGTAAAGGAACGTCTACAAGCCATGATTATTGAAGTCTGTAAAAAATATATAAATAAATAAAGGACGTAAAAGTTAGGAGGTGACATCTGGTTCGCATTCCATGTGACCCCAAGCCAACTATTCCTTGAACCCCACAGACTCCTAACTATCTTGTAAGCAGTATCATTAAAACTATGAAGCAATACTGGTATATCGTGTATATTAGATTATTGGAATATTTAAGACAGTTTATCTTTAGTTAGACCATAATCTTTATAATACGTGCAGTGACCAGCGTAAACTCAGGGAGCGCGTGCTTACCTTTAACAAAGATATACAAGAAGGATATGAAAGCAATAGAGAGCGGAAAAAGAGTAAGAGAGTTATGGAAAAAATAGAAATAATATTTGAAGAAAAATATTTGTTAAAAGAGAGAAAAGAAGTTATTTTATATTTTTAAGATAAAACGCGACAAAAATTCGGGATATTTCATGATAATCTTAAGGAAAATAACTTAATTGGTGATCAACAATGTGTTTGAAAACTAAATTGATATTAGTATAACATGACTAGTACAGTACATGACGGTTCCAAACTGGAATAAATATATCAAGTTGACTGTAATGTTGAATTTCAAACTGTAATTTAAATGATTTATAAAAAATTTCTTTTGAAGAACATTATCGATTTCTGTAAATTTCTTTTTCCATTCAAAAAGCCATCAAAAAGTTTATTTATATGAATTATAAAATATCATATCAAATGAAAATATCAAACCATTTAAAAACTTACTTATATAATAAAGCAATAAATAGTTTATTTATATTCATATTATATATATATTTTTTATAATTGATTAATTATAATACTAGCTCAAAAATATTTGCCCTGGCCAATTTTAAAATATATTTGTTAGCACAAATACGTCCAGCTTCTAATGCCTTGCTAGAAAGCTGTTGATGTTCATCAGAAAGCAAATGGATACAAAGAGGAAATTCATCTACATTTGAAAAAAAAAAATTTGTAATAAAATTTTGAATAATTGAATTTATATACACACATTGTTGTTATCAATTAAAATTTTGAATAATTGAATTTATATACACACATTGTTGTTATCAATCTATGTTGATAATGTTGGGTGGTGAAGAAGGAGGTGGTAGTGAAGAAGGAGGTGGTGGTGAAGAAGGAGGTGGTGGTTAAGAAGGAGGTGGTGGTGGTGGTGGCGAAGTTAGATTGATAATATTAGGTGGTGAATAAGGAGGAGGTGGTGGTGGCGGCGATGAGAGAGGAGAATAATTTAAGGGAGTTGTCGCCTGGGACGTCGCTCTCGACCTTTCGTTAATATCGTGAATTATATCATAATTCGTTCCTAATAATAAAGAACAATTAATTAATAAAATTTAAATATAAAAATATTTAATATTTATATTTGTGATATTTACTTGGTTTTTCCCAGAAATGTTCTTTAAATTCTTCGAAAAACATTTCTCCTAACATCGTTTTCTTACCCTTGGGATCGCCATCTACATATTTTTTCATTTTCTGATAAAATCATGTCATGTTTAGTATTTATATTAGTGATACGAAATATTTTATTTATATACCTTATAAGCACGCACTAATCCGTAGAATTTTTCTTTACACTTTTTTCCTGAATAATCTGTTCCAAATTTAATATTTATTTCACTCGCAAGAGTTTTCCAGTAATTGTATCTCATGTTATTATTTAATTGATGATAATTTTCATTTTCACTTTTTCTTTTTTCAATTAAGTAATTTAACTGATCTTTGGACCACATTGTAGAAAAGATAAAAAACTCGTAAAAAAACAATTGTTAGGTTGATAAAATTTGTTATCCTTTTAGAATAGAAAAGATAAAAAATCTTGTAAAAAACAATTGTTAGGTTGATAAAATTTGTTATCCTTTTATAAGAATTTGATCGAATTTATTACTGGTCTATATCATTTCTTCGTTGTATTCATTAATTTGTCCTATTCTTTTGCGATTTAATCATATGAATCATTAAAGTCTAATAAATTACTACGCCTACAACCTTACTATATTCGTTATAATAAACAAAAGGATGGAATGACATAATACTTTGGAGACATTATTCGTTTTGCGATTTAATCATATGAATCATTAGTCTTAAAATAAATTACTACGCCTACAACCTTACTTTATTCGTTATAATAAACAAAAGGATGGAATGACATAATACTTTGGAGACAATGTTACATCAAAAATTCCCTATTAATTGTAACACGATTTAATATAATGAAATAACTAGACATGTCGCGGGCTTGTCACGGTTGTATCGCGGTAAACTATTAATAAAAAAATGAGTTATATCGTGGGTGTGTCGCGGGTGGGTCAGTTGAAGGCTTATATTCGAAGATTTTAATGTGAAAACTTATTACAAATAATACAATATTACAATATCAATTATTCTGAGTTACGACAACTTTAAATAAATAAAATTTATTCGTTTTCATATACATTGATGAATTCGTTCAACAAGTCCTCTACATCTTAGTCGAAATTTCCTCTCTCTCCCTCACTTTCATCATTATTAATATTATTTTTCGTAATCGTCATTTTCAGAATCGTCATCCATTATATAAAAAGGTTTCGGTTTTTGCCATTAGATTTCGTCACAATTTTCCTATCAAATGATCAAATTGTACTATGTTTCACCACATTTTATCGTCCTAATCACATTTTATTAAAAACAAGTTTGAAATTTTTTACACCGTTACGTAATTTGCATGGCTGCATTTTATTTATAAATTAAATTTTCTATTTAAAGGTATTATTGATAGGTAATTTTGTTTTCCAATTGTAACATATTTAAATTTTGTAGCTCTACATAATATTCTATGAACCGATAGCAATGAATCACAGCCTTCCTCATAGTATTCAGTTCTCCACAATTCCGTATTTGATATGTCTGGTCTCATAAAGTTATGTTTAAATCGAATATCAGAGGAAGGTGCACATTTATACCATTTCACGTATGCTAGAAGATGTGTTTTGGGTCTTTCAGGAAATCTAAGCGTATGCTCAAAGTAATATTGTACTTCACCCGGGTATGCATCAATTGATTCATCATTAGCTGCTTTCCATTTTGCAAATATGGTCGCATTTCTTTCTTGTAGACTTGATATCATAGACCCAAATATTTCAGCGCCAATTTGCAATCTTGCGTGCTGATTAACTACCAGGTCCATAAATCCTAATATTTCTCCTTGTTCTTTTTCATATAATATAGAATTCCATTCACATAGAAAATTGCGCAATTCTAAAGGCATAATAACTTTGAAATATGAAGGCTTAAGCATTTGACCTGGTAATGTCTCAGTACCATATATCTTGGAAAACGTAGATATATTGTGTCTCATAGATAGAAAATGCTGCAATTCTTCCCTTTCTTCTGTGAGGGCCAAACTACCTACAGTCTTTCTTGCCATAAGAAGGCAAAGAGATTTATCAAGAAGACCAGATGTCCATTTGCACGTTAAGTGATAATCTACAAGAGTATTCTTGAGGACGATTTTCATAAGTTCAGGCTCTATTTGTCGATTACTGTTAGGATACGATCCTAAATAATAAGAAATATACATTTATTAAAAAATTTAAGAGATATCGATGTAAAGTCAGGACTTTACCTATATATCCATTAAGTCTCTCAAATGGAAAAAGCCAATAACTATATATAGGACCATAATCACGACAACAATCAGGAATGTGAAGCGCCAAATGTATGTTACTTGTTATGAATTCTGGCCCATATGTGTTTTCTATGAGGTGAGCCATGTCTTTTAACCTTTCTTGTGCTTCTTTTAAATCATCTTCGGTAATGAATCTTGCTGCCAAAAGATTACATGCCCGAACAAAATGGCCTAAAATCTTTCTATCGCTATTGTCTAGCATATCCCATAGAATATTAGTCGAATAGATCATGATGAAAGTTTTCCATTGATCAGCAGTCAAATTAGAAAAGCCATCGTTTCCAATAGCAATTTTTGGAGGAATGCGACCGATGTCAGAAGGTAATTCAACGTGATCCATTCTTTGTTGTGCTACCCGAAGTTGTTCCATACTTAATTTTCCCTGATTCACAAAAATTGATTTGATTATCCATTTTGCTACACCAAGGAAAAGGCAATGCATTGGATCCACTGCAGCAAAACGTATAGGATCCATATACGGAAGACGAAGCAATTCAGACCAGCGCACACCATGCTTTTTGAAATGATTATCTCTAGAATTCTTCGAATTACATTGCAACCATTCATGAGCATATTTCTTATGTGATTCTGCGGTACTTATCTCATAGTTGTGATCCCCTCCATAGTGAGTTTTATTATATTCTCCACTATAAATACTACGTTTCTCACATCTATGGCATTTCATTACTGCAGATCCATGACCAAACAACTTTCGTGTAGCTGGTATATCAGATGATCCAACAATCAATGCAACCTTTATATTTAAACCACCAGGACACTGGTATGTCTTTGGTACTTTCCAACCCTTCCAAAGTTTTAAAAATTCGTCTACAATAGGGGCCAAATAATGATTGATACGTTCTAATCCTACCTCTTTTGGTCCTGGTAAAAAACCCAAATATATAATGTTTTCAGGCTTATTTCTTTCCGATCTTGGAAGGTTGCATATAGATGCATATATTGCACCAGTACTGTGTTGTGTGTAGGTAAATGGCTGGAACCAGTCAAGATTAAAGAGAAGACCTAGATGGCTTGTGGCAGTTTCTGGCGTAAAAAAGGTACTGCCATCAAATGGAAATGTTTTCCATACTTTTCCATCATAAATATCTGAATAGATATCTCCTTTTCTTTGAAATCCTGATGGTTTTAACATATTTTCAAAACCAGGTCGTTGATATAACATACTCAATTGCTGACAAATGCTTGGTTTAGGATAAAGACTACGTGGCACAGCAATTGTTTCTCCTTTACGTTTTTTAAGAACAGTAAGCGGATTGTTGCATTGGTTACGACGACTTGGTGTTGGATTATCTGGAAATTCTTCATGTAGGCAATTCTTAATGGTGACTTTTCCTTCTTTCTTATATGTGACAATATCTTCAACATTATGCATTTTATGACAATTATTGCATACAGCTAACTGCATTTTTGGTTGCAAAATATTCAAATATCCTTTTGCCTTAAATAAGGAGTTAGGAAATTTTTTGAATTGTGAATTATTTAAACGAGTAAGTACAATATGTAAGAATTTTATTAACGCTTCAATTGCCGTGTCAGTAAGGTGAAATCTTTGTTGGAATTTAAATAGCCATAGAATTATTTCAGTTTCCAACGAATCATTTAAGTTTTCCATCACAAACACTTCATCGCTATCAAATTTGGGAGATGTGAAAATATTTTCACCTTCATTTTCTTCTTCCTGATCTGTATTATCATCCGTCTCTTCTTCATTTTCATAATTATCATCATCATTTTTATCAAGTTTAGATGCAGGAACACGAAAGTTTGATGAAAATGTGTTTATATTTTCTTCTTCATTTAATTGAAAAGAATCAGGGAATGAATCAGGAAAAGAATCAGGCGGTATACCTTCTTCATTATCTGAATTATTTAATTGGAAAGAATCAGGGTCATCTATTTTCCGCTTTTTTGAATTTGTTCTGGTGAGATTTTGTTCACTTGTCATAATGGCATTTTCTTGATCTTTTCTATTATGGTTTAACTTCCATAGGCGTTTGTCTTTTGCATGTTTCTTTAGAGTACGAGGGTCAACTTCTTCACCATTACAAAGAATACAATTACATGCATACAAATACTTCTTTTTGGGCTTTAATAAATCAGCAACAGAGGTTTCATTTTTACAATTTTTATTATGTTTTATTAAATCGGCTACTGAAGTTTTATTACTCATTTTGCTAAAATATATTTACTAAAATATATGAAAAAGTTTAGAATATTTAGACAGCTATTCAAATAAAGTATAATTCTTTCAGGATCAGATTCGCGTTGAATTCTTTTAAATCGGATTGCGTAATCAGGATCAGGTTCGCGTTTGATCAGATTCGCATGAGGAAACCTTCGGAATCAGATTCGCGTAAGGGAATCCTCAGAATTTTCCAGGATCAGGTTCACGTAGTTGCACCTGAAATCTATATAAATATGCAACCTTTTCGCGTTCTGAAAACTCTTCTTCTCATTCAAAGTTTTGCACTCAACTGAAATATAAGTAATGATGGACAGGGACAGTGATCAGGAATCTGTAAGCTCTTCCTCTTCCTCTTCCTCTTCCGCTTCCGCTTCCTCTTCCTCTTCCTCATCATCATCGTCAGCTGCTTCGTATAAAACGATTAAAGCAAGTATTATTTATTATTTATTTATCATTTATGGTTTTTTTTTTATTCTATTTACGTTTATCTATTATTCTATAGAAAGAAGTCTATATATGGGTAGACTCGGAATTAAGAGATACTTATAAAATAGACGAGGAACGGACTTGGGTAGAGCAAAAGGAAAACATAGTAACAAAACTATTGCCGCCTTTGTACAAGCTCATGAATAAAAAATATAATATTACAAACGGCAAGTTACTAAAAATTTTGTACGGACGATGGCGTTCTCGGCATCGTGTGAATAACATTAAAAATCAAGGAGAAGAAAGAATAAAACAAGATAAGAGAAGGGCAAAAAAGAATTCGAGGATGCAAGACGTAAGTAAATATTCAATTAATGTGAAATGAAAAGTTAGTAGTTAACTATCAATTACATTACTAGAAAAAAAAAAGAAGAACAAAAGCAACAAACTATTTGATAGAAGGTAAAGATAAGTATATTGTCAGGTATCCAGAAGGAGACCTTGTAAAAATTCTTAAAGATTCAGGTTACCACTCGGAAGAGTGGGAAGAAACAGATCCTGAGGAAGATTGGACTGTTATCCGACCTGCAGTAGTTGAAGATGGTGAAGTTATTGAGGAAGCCGTTAAAGAAAAGTCAACATCAGTATACATTTATGATAAATGGTGGCGTTCTTCTGCAGTATGTATATTTATTATTTTATTAGTTTATTTATCAAAAACACTAATAGTAATTTATTTATTTAAGCTTTTACGATTATTACATGACCGAATTGATCTGACGGTCGAATTATTAAGGAAAAAACCACCAACTTTAAACCCTAAAAAAGCTGACAACATATCTGCATCTAGCGTACCACCTATGGGTGCACCAAACTGGTGTTTAAATCAAGAGTCGCTCAAACAGTTTAACCGTTCAAGTGTTGATATTCCGATATACGATTATGATACCGATGATAACCACGATAAAGACAAAGAAGAAATCCCAAATAGAACTAATTCAAATAGTAGAAAGAAGAGAAAAACTAAAAAAAACCCAAAACAAAAGAGAACCAAAAAACATAAATCAAAATAATTCAATAATTTTTTTTTCTAATTCAAATAGAAGAAAAGAAGAGAAAAACTAAAAAAAAAACAAAATAAAAGAGAACCAAAAAGCATAAATCAAAATAATTCAATAATTTTCTTTTTACTCATTAAATCTAGTCTTAAATAGATTTATGTTATTTGATTATATAATAAATTGAATCAATCATCCGTATGCAGTTTAATTAAAAGTTAATCAAAAATTTAATAAGCTAGGTTCAAAATTGATTTGTGTTTATGTTTATTTTTAAAAAAACTTTAATTGAAACAAATTTAATCTAATCCGTTCTGCATGCGAGACAATGTATTTCTATTTTATTTGTTACATATCAGATATATTAGAGGATTAATTTATAATTTGAAAATACGTAATGACTAATAACAAACATGTGATCCGATTATTATCATTTAAAAAATCGTACAAATATCGGGTAACCGATATATATTAGCCAACATATCGGGGACTAAAAGTTTAAATATCGGGGTCTTTGATAATTATAATTTTAGACATATTTTGAGATGTGACAAATCGGGTGTCCGATATGTATAAAAACCCGATATGTATCTGATTAGTCACTGATATATAGACGCCCGATATGTACCCGATAGTATTGATTTTGACCAGTGAAAGACCTTATTATTATATATATAAGATTTTATTAAATTGATCATATAAAATTAAAGTGAAAATACTATAAATGGAAACCTATTGAAGAAATATTACAACAGAGAAATCTTTGAGCCAATAATTGTAATTTGTAAAGATACAAATTTTTCAGAAGAGGATAATTTGTAGCGTGATAATTGCAGTAATAAAGATAATTAGATGGAAATATAATAGATATAAGAATCACATAAAAATCATATAATTTAACCAAATGGAAATACTGTATAAATTATTTTTTAGTTTAGATTTTATTTTTAGTTTCTATTTTTATTTTTACTTTATTTATTTTTAAAATAGAAAAAATAGTATTAGAAAGTTTAATAGAAATATTTTTTAATTACTATTTATATAAAAGAATTAGTAAACAATAATATAATGAAAGTATTTTTAATATTCTGGGTTTTTCTAAATAATGTAATGTCAAGTAACATCAAAGTACAATTAATGACTATTTTTAAAAAGAAAAGGAAAAATAGATTTTAGTAAAAAATATTTTTAGTATTTTTTATAACTACTAGAATTGTAGGTTAGTGAAACATTATTTTATATAAAAAGATGTATTTTTCAACTTAATTTTGAGAACTTTTTAGCTTTGCAATTAACAATAATAAAGGGAAATTATACTTAAACAAATTTTGAAAGAAATATTTTAAATATTGACTTTTAGTAATTTTATTAAAAGGAATTATTAATTTAGATTTATTATGAACTGATAAAACTAATCCAACTTAATTTTTTGTTTAATATAACATGGAAGATCACAATCTAAGGGAAAGGGAAAATATAAACATAACAAAATTATAAAAATTTTGGCTAGAATTATAATTAAAAATGTGTATATTATGTGATTTGAAAAAATTTTTTATAATTCTGGCTAAAAATCATAATTCTGACCTAAATTACATGCATAATTTTTCTCCAATTTTTTAAAAACTAGGAGGGTTATGTTAAACAAAAAATTAAGTTAGATTGGTTTAATTAAAGATTTTTAAATATTTATTTTGATATGTTAAATAAAGAATGAAATTATATTCATTTATGAATCAAATAATATTATAAAATTGTGGTGGAAGCTACTGTTAAGGGGCATGCCAGAAATCAGTTGATTTCCTTTAATTAGTAGCTATTACCCCCACCCTCCACCTGATCATATTTTGATTGGCTAAAAAATTATATAATAATATATATAATTATATTTATATAATTAATTTGGAATCTAGTAATCTAATGTTTATAAATTTTTTTTTATTTTATAGCCTTTATTAAGCCCTACAAAACAAAAAATAATTTAGTTAAATTAAGTTATTAGATGGCTAGATAATTGTAAAATACAATTTTAATATATAAATAATAATAATATATTATACAGTCAAAGTTCTCTATAACGAATTTCTGTATTCCGAATTTTACGCCATTGCGAATCACATGAGTGGTACCAATTTTTTATTAAATAAAATAATTAAAATATAACGAATTTTTATAGTAAATCTTACCATTACGTATAACGAAGATGAAGATCCGTACAATTATTAATAAAATGAATCTTTAATTAACGAATTTTTTTTATAACGAATTTTTATAATGACTATACCGAATTTTTTTTAACGAATTTCACATTAAAATGTAAGGGATATAACGAAATTTCCATTAATAGAAGGTTCACGTTATAAATTAAACAATCGTGTGAAATTTTTTTGATCAATCATTTTATTTCAGATGCCTCAAGAAAAAAGACAAAAAATTTCTAAAGGTAAAGAGAAAGCTTCTGATATAAAACGAACCAGAGCCTCTCTTACAGGTGCTCAAAAACAAGAAGTTTGTCTAAAAAAGTTGCAGAAACCAACACCTAAAAATAAAGAACTTGCTAAAGAATATGACGTTTCACAAGGAATGATATCTGATATTTTAAAAAAAAGTGAAAAATGGTTGGCTTTAAAATTGGATTCTTATGAAGCTTCACTTAAAAAACAAGTTAAACCAAGTTTTCCACAAGTTGATGAAGCTTTGGGCTTTTGGGTTGAAAAAGCCATAAATAATAATATTACTATTAGTGGCGAATTATTGGCACAAAAAGCATGTGATTTTGCAACATTACTCGATGTACAAGACTTTAAAGGATCCGATGGATGGGTAGCAGGTTTTAAAAAACGCCACAATCTTGAATCTTATGTAAAACATGGAGAAGCAGCAAGCGCTCCTTCAGAAGAAGATTTGAATGAGATGCGTAAAGATCTTCAAAATATTCTTAAAGAATATTCACCTGATGATATTTTCAATATTGATGAAACTGGACTTTATTGGAAGATGGAGCCAAATCGAACTTTATCAACTGGTCCAGGTAAATTAAATTTTAATTAGTATAAAATTAATATAAAAAATCATATAAAAACTAAAATAATACTTATCTTACAATAGTTGTAGGTAAAAAACAATCTAAGGAACGGGTTACTATTGCATTATGTTGCAATGCTTCAGGAACTGAAAAAGTAAAACCAGTTTTTATTGGGAAAAGTCAAAATCCACGCGCCTTAAAAAATATTCCAAAGTCATCACTACCAGTACAATATTATTGGAATAAAACAGCTTATATGCAAGTTAGTATCTGGAACGATTGGTTAAAACTCTTTGATTCACGCCTAAGACTCCAAAATAGACATATAATCTTACTTTATGATGGCGCATCCACTCATAAATTAATTGATGATGTTGAATTTTCCAATATTCGTCTTCATAAATTACCTCCTAATACAACTTCACGCCTCCAGCCATGTGATGCTGGAATCATTCATAGTTTCAAAGTAAGTACAAAAATGTTTTATAATTTACAAAAAAACCCAATTTATTAATAAAATAATAAATGTAGGCCCAATATCGAAAACTATTTTTGCGGAATCGTATTAAAGCATTTGATAATAGTCAAGAAACTGGACAACCCATACCTGAAATTACGATAAAAAAAGCAATTAAATATGTAGCAAAAGCATGGGAATTAGTTCAACCAGTAACTATTACAAATGGTTGGAGAAAAACTGGCATCCTTCCACCAAGTACTGACGATGACATTGATTTTGATTTTGACGAATTTGAAGAAGTTGACCAACTACAAGATCTTATTGGCCAGCTGGCTTCTAAAATATACAGAAGCCCAATGTCTGCTGAAGAATATTTAGAGTACGAAAAGGATGAAACAAATCACCAGATGATGACTGATAAAGAAATTATAGAAATGATAAAAGAGCTGGAAGAACCAAATGTTGAGGGGCCAGAAATTCCAATTATCAGTAACTATGAGGCATTAGCGGCACTCAATCAAATAATTACATATATAGAACAAAAATCTGATAAAATGGAATTTTCAAATGATCATATTCGAACCATAAAAAAATTGCGCAAAGTAATAGAGCGGGAAGAATTCCATTCTAAACAGCAAGTTACTTTGGATTCATATTTTAGTATAAATATATAAATAAAGAATAGCGTGATAGTTTATTATAATGAAGTAATAAAGTTCGTGCCGAATTTACCATTTAAAAAATTGATTACTAACTTACTTTCCGAATATATTCAATATACCGAATTTGGATATGATTTTCGGTATTGCTTATCATAGCGAATAAATGTTTAAAATTCGATAACAATTATTACCGAAATTTTCACCATAACGAATCATAACCTCCAGAAATCAAGATTCGTTATAGAGAACTTTGACTGTATATATTATATAATTTATAACTAATCATAGGAACCTGATTTTTAGGTTAACCTCCTATACCCCTACTAAATCAGCTGATTTCTGGCATACTTCTAATTGAAATTTGAGAGAATTATATATGAAAAAAAAATATAATTTTAAGACCATATAAGAAAAGAAAGATGTTATAAAAGATAGAAAATTTAAACTAAGTAATATATTAAGTTTTCATGAGGAAATAGGCATGGCTAGTTCAAGAAGACTGTTTTTTATTCTATAATATGATTTATAAAAAATAAATTAGATAGAAATTGTTAAATCAAAAAATATGTAAAATTAAAAAAACTTTATTTATTTTTAAAAAATATTCATTTTATTAATACCTTTAAGCTTTAGTAATAAACTTTTTTTTTCTTTTTTTTACTATAGAAAATATACTAACATTCCTTTTCTTTCTTTTTTAAAAATGTATTTTTGGGTATTTATTAGCAAATTAACTCAAAAAATAATTATGTAGATATGCAAAACTGTTGTCTCTGACAATACTAATTATGACAATTATTATTATTCATTGATAAGCTTAATTTTGAAATTCTTTTTTAAGAATAAACAAATAATTTATAAATTTAGTCAATATCAGAATTTTAATCTTTTTTTTTTTCAGAGTTAGTAAAAGAATCTGATTTTTTTTTCTTACAACTTAAGAAAATTATTAACATTCTTTTCCAATTTCTTTTTGTAGGGATCAGTTTGGATTTCTAAAATTAATAGTAAGTATTACTGAAAGGAAGAAGTGATTTTTTTTATTTAAAAATGTTTATTAATAATATTTCTTTTAATTTCTTTTTTGTTGAAGTAGTTAAATAGTGAATATTAAAGGATGAGTGATTTTTTTATATATAAATATTTGTTAATGTTCTTTTCATTATTTTTATTTGGAATGTATTGTGTGATGTATAAGTATATATATAATATATAGAAATGATAATAAATACAGTTTAATTGATATTTACCAGTTAATATATAGATAAATTCAGATTCTACCCAATTTAATTTATCAATAAATAAATTATTATCACATGCAGTCAATATTAAATACTAAAATTTATTTAATTTCTATCTTTATAAAAAAGTGATTTTAATCATCATTTTTATATCTTTTCCTTTACATTTTATATAAATATGACCTTTTTTTTTATATTATTTACATAACGCTGTATATCATCAAATATTATAATTAATTGTATTATAATTACTATATCTATTATTCTGTAAACTGCTTTACTCATTATTATCTTGAACAAAAGTATTTAAACCATTACTTTTAGTACCATTTTAACAGAATTTTTATATCTTTTATTTTATGATTTTTCTTTAATTTAACTATATATAGATTAAGAGTTTTGTTTGATTTATTAGTTATTTCATTTGTATTATTATATAATTCTTCTAAAATTTTATTAAAAATATTTAAAATATCTGATCTATATTTTTTAGAAGCAACTTGAGCAATTTTTACATTAATATCATCAATAAAGAAGAAATCATGAGTTTATTAATGAAAAAACTGTGATTTTATTAATAAAAAAAAGCTACAATTTTATTAATAAAAATAACTATGATTTGTTAATAAAAAAAAGCCACAATTTTTATTAATAAAAAAAGCCACAATTTTTGTTAATAAAAAAAGCCACAATTTTTGTTAATAAAAAAAGCCATGATTTTATTAATAAAAAAAGCTGCAATTTTATTAATAAAAAAAAGCTGTGATTTTGTTAATAAAAAAAAGCTATAATTTTATTAATAAAAAAAGCCATAATTTTATTAATAAAAAAAATTGCGATTTTATTAATAAAATAATTTGTTAATAAAATAAGAGTCATGATTTTATTAATAAAAAAAATCATGATTTTATTAATGAAATAATTTGTTAATAAAAAAAGAGTCGTGATTTTATTAATAAAAAAAAATTATGATTTTATTAATAATCTCATATAAAATAAACTAATCATAATTATAGCATAATTATAACATTACAGCACAATTATGGCATTATAATTTTTACACTTTAAAAAAGCTAAGTTGCAACCTATTACTTACAACACTGTGTCTTATAATTACAGTTATGAGTAATATCTTTAGTAACATCAATAAAAAACAAAAAGTCATTTGATATTAATTTATTCTTGAAATGTTATTTATTATTATAACATCATAATAATATTAATATAAATCTTGTTAATTTGAATTTATCTAAAAAATATAAAATAATCTTCCTTATATATTTTTTATTTTTTTTGCAATAAACATTCTGTGATCATTTTTTTTGTTAAATTTTAAGCTTTTTTAATAATTAAAACACATCACTATCTGAATCATTAATTTCATTATAATTATTCTGTTTAAAGTGCTAAATAGTATTTATTACATCTTTTTCTAAAAATATTTGTTATAGGAATTCAAAAATTAAAAGTTTTTAGATCATAAAACTACTTATTCCAGATGAATTATTAATATAAAACTTAATTCTGTTCAATACAAATTCTGATAAACTGCGATATAATAGAGCAAATATTGCTATTATAATATTAAAATTATAATTTTTGTGATTAGATTCAAAAGTAATTATACGAGGATTTGAATTATATTTAGTTAACAAATATTAATATAACATATACAATTAACTTGAGAAGATGTAGTATTACATGTTTTATTTGGATTATTACTTTTATGCATTCTTGATATACCAGCATAATTACATTTAAATAATTTTTTACTAATATCTCCATTAGTTTGATAATGAATATTTTGTAATCTTAATACAAATCCTTTTACTTTAGCTTATGCATATAATATTTAATCTATATGCTTTCAACTTTCAAATCTATATTTAACTGCTAATTTTACTGCTTGTTTTTTTAAATTTTCACTAATTTAAAATTCCTGAAAAATCTTTTATCATTTTTTTTAAAATTGCAGATTTGAATGTTAAAGCTAAGGTGTTTTCCTTATTTGAATCTTCTTAATCATACTCTAATTCAAGATTATTAATAATACTATTTATTTTTAATAGATTTTAATAGTAATAATACATATTATAAATAGTAGTACAGAAGTTCTTTATTTTGTATTATATTATTTTTTTTTTTTTGAGATATATAATAGAAAATTTGTGTATCATATGACAGGTAATATAATTATGTTTACAATATCACATGATATAATACAGGGTGGCAAAAAATCAAATACTACCTGGGATGGTACTAATAATTTTTCTTATAAATAATATAATATAAGAGATTCTTATAATACAGTATATTTTTTTTTTTTTTTTTTTTTAGTCAAAGGAAGTGCTTTTATTCAGAGAAAAAAGATAGAAAAGTATACAAAAAATCACTGAAACCAAACCTACCCATTCCCCACACTAGGGTCACAAATATATCCCATGACTACTATATCCCTAGCCTATTCTCTTTAATATAATAGGAAGTCTAGTTATAGAATTGTTCAAGGTATAAAGGTAAACGAAAAAATAAAAAGAAAAATTCCACGATCTAATAAAACAAAAAACATTACATAAAGCGAATGCTAAGCATGACAAGAAGTTAGTACGGAATCTTCTATCTATCCCTCCCAACTAAACTAAACATAATGTTCTAATAATGCCTTCAGCCCAGCGATTAAATGTTTTACATCTGGCTTCTTAGACTGGTCGGTTCTTGAGTGATCGATCTTCTTGGTAGAACGTCCAGATTTGGGGGTTTTATTTTGATCGTTCTTGCGGTTGTTAGTATTAAAACCTGAAAAAGAAAAATTAGGCCCTTTAGGTGTCTGTGAAGATTTGTCTGCATTGCCAATTCAAGCAGGTCTACGTAAATTCTTGAAGTTAGGGGTGGAATAACAGCACCAAGAAACTCTAACGTCATTCCATAGCTGTGGGTTATTTATGCGAGTGGAAACATGATCCCAAGTGTCAAAGTAACCTATCAGCTTTCTAGATCCATCAACTTCTTTAACTAATTTAAAGGATTTTATGCCACTGTCCAACAAAAATTGGTGAGGGCGTCCATTCGGGAATAAGGAGGCATCCGTCATGTCTTCTGGAAGATTGTACACGACAGCTTGAAACTTTTTTCGTTGTTTCCTTTCTGAAAGGTTCCAGGAAGCAGGAAACTATCGAACTGGAATTCCTCCCAGGTTGACAGTCCAGTCCCCTCCGTTGTAACATTTCAAGCACTCATGGTCAGGAATCAGTCTAACCCTCGCAGATAAATACTTCTTGTGCACCCTTGTGCTGACTGATATGACCTTACCCCATCGTCCTAAATTGGCCAACAGAGTATAGTTATCCCATTTGGCCAGAATATCATAGACTACAAGATCCAGTAGTTGTGCTTGTTCTTGATCTTGAGGAATATACCCGGTAATAATAACATTTCCATTTTTCAACTTATTGTCTGTCTCTTTCTGTTTTAATTTCTTCCCATTGTCTATAGGAGTGGATTGCGGTTTAGAATCTCGCTTCAACTGCTGCTTATAGGGTGTGGAGGGGGGAGAAAGAATACTTTGATTAAAAGTAACCGTCCTTGAACCAGAAGGTTTGGAAGGTGTGTACTCAGGAGATTCAGCGCTAAAAGTGGGCACTGTTTGTTCATTCAGTCCAGAAGGAGTTTGTAGTTGCAAACCTTTCTTCTTCTCCTTACGGGCCTTCTTTTTAGCGCTCCTTTTCTGAGATTTGGTCAAGGGCGTGACAGGTATAGGTGTGACATTACGTGGGGGTGTGGCGAGTATTTCATCGTCAAATAATTCAACCGAGTTTGTATCAGATCCATCAAAATTCATCGACGTATCTGATTGGTGCATAGAATCCCCTAGATTTCCCATATCGGGCGTTTGTTTACTTGCAATTTCCAATGCTCGGCGAAATTCGGAATCCACGAGAAAAATTTCCCGGTGTTCGTCGTCCAAGAGAAAGATATTGAAGAGGGTAACTAAAAAGTGAGCTATAAGGTGAGAACTCTCGACGTTATCAAAGCGTTGTGCCAGGAGTTCCCGAGGGACTAGTTGGTCCCTATGTTTGTAAAGAAAATTCCCTAAGGCCCCGCGGGTCATGGGTGTTAAGGAGCCAAAGAGAGGAACAATAGAACCGATGTGTAGCGCAAGAAAGTCTACTATAACATCGTGAAAACGGTCAGAAGGTACACTCTTTAATACAGAAGTAGGAGTAACTTGGGTTGTAGAAGACGTTGATGCTGTTTTTGGAGCTGGTTTTGATAGCAAAAAACCTTTCTTCATGATGAAAATAAAAAATTTTTTCTTCCGTGAAAATTTGGTTCACAGATCTGCCATAATACAGTATATTAAAATTAAATGTTAATTATATTAATATATTAATCCATTGAAAATTTATTAAAATGATACTCTGTATTATTTTAAATTGTTCTATAAACCAAAGATAGATTTATAATAGCCTGAAAATTAGAATTATTGGGTGATAATATTTTTTTTATCATTATAATAAATTTGTCATTTCAGAAAAATGAGATTGTAAAACTATAATTGCTTCGGAATATGACCTTTGTTTATTTTTATCAAAACATTCATAATTAATTTGGCAAATATAATTAGTAAAATCATGATAAGTTTTATTGTGTATGGTAATCTTTTTACTTTGAAAAGAATTAAAACAAAACGTTATATATAATATAAAAAATATGTGTATTATTGGGATGTCTACAATAAGTTTAATCACAAACATAGGAGAAGCCACATAGTAAAAATGATTAGTTCAGATTTTTTTGTGTACAAGCTATTTTGAATACCTTCCTCTGACATCCTGAAATAGACGATATAAAAAATATTAATAAATTCTTCAAATAAATTTTTACACTGATGTTGTAATTAAATTCTTTGAGAAATTTTCAAATTCGCGATTGTAATTTTATAAAGATACCAATCTGTCCTAATCATTTTTACTAAGGAGCTTCTCCTATGTTTGTGATTAAACTTCTTGTAGACACCCGTGTATTATGTATGATTATACCACAGAGTGACAATACCACATAGATGATCAGGTTTCGAATTTTCTAATTAAGATTAGATTATTGATGTATTTCTAATTCTATATAGAACGTTTTTTGTGTTTATTTTGAAATTTCACAATATTTAATATCCTTTATTTGGTAAAATGTTTTTATATTTACAAATCTAATTCATCTCGTAATTTTCGAAATTTTTTGTAAAGTAACTTTTTTGCCTGCAATATGAAAAATTATGTGACAAATGTGACAAATTGCAAAATAGGATTTCACACCGAAAAAGAACTCTCTAAGTCATTGGAATATTTAATAAAAACTTACAGTAAAAGTGGAGGGTGGCAAATAATTGTGGGTAACGTTACAAAAATTTTCGTGGTGCCCTTATGCTTATGCGGAATGAAGTTACAAACATAATAATAGTATTGTGGCTTAAGCCCGGAAGCAAAAAAAAGTTCCTTCATTGTAGATGATCTCGTCGATCATTTTTGGTATACTCATTGATTGCCCACTTTTACTCAACTTTCTCATGTTCGAATTTTTTTTCTTCATATATTGAATTCAGTATTTAAAAGTCCTTTAAAATAAATTCATTATGGTAAATGCACAAACCTGGCTAGACGAAAAATTCCCTAATCAGGAATCTAAAATAAAGGTCAAGCAACTATATATTTATTCTTACGGCACCTATGAAAGAAGCGATGAAAATAAACGTGTATTCGACAAAACTCCATTAGAAGGAGAATTGTATTTGAATAATTTCATTAATCTTAATGATCTCATCATTATTGGTAATGATTCCAATTTTAACAAGCTTAATTCATTGAAATTTGAGGATTGCGGTAAATTGAATAATTTCACTTTACGTTATAATGATGGTGAACTATCTTTTAGAGGAAATAGTGCTCCCAATGACGTTAATATACAATATTGTAAAAACTTAAGTGATTTACAACTTTATGATCAATTTGCTAATATTACGAAACTGGATATTCACTATTGTGAATTAACTACTCTCAGTAAACTAGATAGATTGGTAAATCTTAATAAGTTGAATATCTCTAATAATCATAAGCTGACTAGATTAGAAGGTTTAAATGGAATGGAGGAATTACGAAGTTTTACCCTTTCTTATTGCCCTAAACTCGAAGAAATAGTTTCAGGCATGTTGCCTAGATTAACTGATTGGAATATTTCTTATTGCTCTAACCTCAAAGAAATAATTGTTTCGGGCATGTTCCCTATATTAACTAAATGGAATATTTCTTATTGCTCTAATCTTAAAGAAATAATTATTTCAGAAAAGTTACCTAAATTAACTGAATTAACTATTTCTATTTGTCCTAGCCTAGAAAAAATTAATGGCTTAGAGCATGCTCCTAATCTATATGAAATTAATTTTTCACAATGTCCTAAATTAAAACCTTTTGTACATAATGGAGATTGGGAAGAAGAAATAAAAGAATTTAAAGAATTGTTCAGTTTAATTTGCCCCAATTCAGCTTATAACTTTGCTAATCTAAAAGAAGAAGTCAAAAAGCTAAAAATATCTTTTTCTCAAAACAAAGCTAGAGAATTAGAAATACTTGTTGCCAATGCTAAAAATAAACTCAGTGAAGAAGATCAAGAACTTCTTGATGCATTTTTGGAATTACATATTGAGTTGGCAAAAGATAATAATAATAAATTTCTTCAAAAACAATTAGAAAGAATGAAAAAAAGTTTCACTAAAAAATTAAATGAGAAAGAGATCAATGATTTGGCCAATAAACAAGCAGAAGTTATTAAATTGATGTAATAATTAATAGATTTTAAAGAACAAATATAATCACTTTAATTTTATAAAAATTCTAATGCTGTTTATCTTAGAATTAAATGTTACTTATAATTAAATGTTATCCAGATATTACTCTTTACTTTTTATATTATTAAACTTTTATTTATCCATATTTTAAAAATTTTAATTAAAGTAAATTATATTTTACTTTAAAATATTTTATAATAAATTTTCTGGCAATTAAATTTTGAAATTTTTAATAATTAATTTAATAATATTTTATATTTATATTTTTATAATTTTGAATATATTTGAATACTATATATTTAAAATTAAAATCAAGATTATAATTATAAATAAATTCTCCTTTATTACAATTTTAGAATTCTGTTTATAAAGTATTTGATAAAAAAATTATCAGATTATTAAATAATTATTAAATAATTATTAAATAAATTATCTAAGTTTTATTTAGTAATTATTTAGTAATCTAAAAATTCATTTTATTAAATACTTTATATAATATAACAGAATTTTGAAAACTATAATAAATTAAATATTATATTTTATAAAAACTTATAATTTTTAAATAATAATAAGTTTTTAATTCTTTTAGAAGGAATAAGTTTAATATAATTTTATTGGATATAAGAACAAAATACATAGTAAATATAAATTAAAATCTAGTAAATACTATAAACTTTCTATTATGTAATAATAATAAATTAATATAATAATGATATTAATTTTCAAATAATATTATAATGATATTAATTTTCAAATAATATTATAATGATATTAATTTTCAAATAATATTATTATAATAATATAATATTATTGATATATTATTAAATTTAAATGCTAAAATATTTTGACTATATACTAAATTAAAATATATTCAACATATAATAATTTAGAAATCTTAAATCCCAAACCATTTCTGAAATTCCAAATTCTAATATTTCTGTAATTAATAAAATTGTAAATTAATTAAATAATCCCATATAGATAAATAGAATTACATTTAATCGCATTTTTTATAAGAAATAAAAATAAAAATAAAAAAAAATAAAAAAATAAAAATAAAGAAAACAATAAAGAATTTGTTTACCTGGTCTAAACAAAAACTGCTCTCATTAAAACTAACAAAAAAAAGATACAGAAACTATATGTATAATAGAATTAGAAAAAGGAAAACACAGTCAGACCCTTGACATTCCCTCCAAAAATAATCAGAACAAAAATGTGATATATACACAATATACAAACATTGACTACCCGCAACAAAGTGCAGAAACATACAGATACAATAGCAACATAAAAAACAATAACAAATATAATCTAAAATTCATGAGATATAACATTGATGGACTTGGACAAGACAACTTTAAACTCAACTTACTAGTAGAATATTATTCAAATAAAGAAGCTGACATTATAGGCATATGCGAAATAAATAGGAATCAAAAATAGGGAAAATACTGAAATAAAAACAACTTAGAATATACTTGTAATCTATATATATATTATTTAGGATTTTTTTATTACATATCTATAATTATGATTTTTTTTCATATTTTATCTTTTAATAAGCAAAATTCATTATAACTTAAAAAAAAATTTTATATGATAAATAAGTAAATTTTTTTATTATCTATATATATATTATTCAGAATCTTACAGAATCCTTTGCTATTCTTTTAATTATATTAGTTTTTTCTTATTTATCAAATATATAGATGGCTTTTTAAAGATATTGGGAGGATCTCTTCCTGTAGATCTGTAAAACCAAATTTTTGTGGAAGAAAAAATTTTAGTTTTCACTATGAAAAAAGGATTTTTACTAACAAAACTAGCTAAGAAAATAGAAAAACTGGACTCGTTACCTTTGATTACTATAAATTATGAAGACTATGACTTGAAGACTTTATCTTTTGACTGTTTTCATGACATTATTACAGATTTTTTGTTAGACCTTATCATTAAGAACTCACCCTTTTTCAACTCCATAGTATTTTTAGATCATAATGGATATGAAGGATTTTTTAACAAATATAAGCACCAACAAGTGCCTAGGGAAAAACTGATAATAAAGATAATATTAGATAACTGTTACCCTTAAACTGCTCGCTTTCTTACTTGCTTGCTTAATATTTTCCTTTTGGATGATGAACTTATGAAAATATTGTCCATAGATTCCAAAATTCGCTAAGAGTTAGAAAATTATGATGCGCAACATCCAGATATGAAAAATCTAGAGAATCTTATGCACCAATCAGACATGTCGATCAATATTGATATAATTGATGAAGATTTAAAAGAATTATTAGACGATAAGCCAGGCATTACACCCTCACGCAATAACACATCTTTACCTATCACGTTCTTGACTAAATCTTAGAAAAAGAGCGCTAAAAAGAAGGTCTGTAAGAAAAAAAAGAACACATTGCAATTATAAACTTCTTCTGAACTGGATGAACAAGTAGTACTCACTTTTAGTGCTAAATCTTCTGAGTATACACTCTCTAAACCTTCTGGTTCAAAAATAGTTACTTTTAACACTGGTCAAAATCGATGCTATCGGGTACATATCAGGTACATATCGGTTACTTAATATGTACCCGATATGTGTGAAATATGTGTATGTTATTTAATAATATTATACATATCGGGTACCTGATATGTACCCGTCAGATGCAGAAAATCGATGACATATAACATACATATTGGGTACATATCTCATACATATTAGGTAGTTAAATATCGGTTACATATCATAGATTTATTGGGTACCCAATATATTTTAAAAAAATATCGGACAGATATTATACACTTATCGGATAGTGCTAATAAGTATCTTATATATACCCGATATGTATCCTATTTGTATTTGAAATATAAGCATAATTTTATAATTTTCACACATATCGGATAGCTGAAAAGTATATCATTTATGGGGGTATTAATAGTAGTAGATTTATAATTTAAATACAATTGTAATTTAAAAGTAATTTAATTCATTTAATTGTAATTACTGAAAGTTTTATTTATATTTTCAATTGATAATAAAAAAAAATATTATACAAAAAATATTATAAAAAAAATTCACTACTCTTTACACAAATTTACAATTAATGTTCACTTGTTTGCTTGTTTTCATTTCATTATATCTATTTAATTTGAAAGAAAGTAAAATATTAGTAATAAAAGTGTTAGTATGAATATTAGTAGAAGTGTTAGCAAAAGAAAAGGAACGTTAATAAAAAAATTTTTACATTAGAAAGTGTTAGTATTAATGTTAGTATAAAAGTTAGTAGAAGTAGAAAAGGAATGTCAATAAAAAAAATATAAAGTATAAGTATTAATGTTAGTGTTAATGTTAGTAGAAGTATTAGTAAAAGTAAGGAATAAAAAATGTTTAACAGTAGAACATTGTTAGTAGGAACGTTAGTAGGAGGAAACACATTAGAAAAAAATATTAGTAAGAGTGTTAACAGGATGGAAAAAGAAATTTCAACAAAAAATGTACCTTTGTATTTATTTTTTAGAAAACCAATAAAGTAAAAAACTCGATAGTAGAACATTGGTTAGGATGTTAGTGAGAAGAAATACATTGGAAAAATATATTAATAAGAGTGTTAAGAATAACATAATAATGAGAAAAGAAATTTCAACAAAAAATATACCTTTATCTTTATTTTTTAGACAAAAACAATAAAGTAAAAATTTGAGAGAGAG
This sequence comes from Rhizophagus clarus, assembly GCA_015698045.1. Classification (NCBI taxonomy): domain Eukaryota; kingdom Fungi; phylum Glomeromycota; class Glomeromycetes; order Glomerales; family Glomeraceae; genus Rhizophagus; species Rhizophagus clarus. Next base: position 1,765,220 of record BLAL01000040.1, on the reverse strand, counting down.
AGAAAAAAGTTTTGAAAAAAAAAATGATAAATAAATAATTAAATTGTGATCGTGCAATCATATGATTAACAAAATTATCAATTTTTATTGGTTATTTGGATAATATTATAAATAACATAATAATAGGAAAAGAAATTTCAACAAAAAATATACCTTTATCTTTATTTTTTAGACAAAACAATAAAATAAAAATTTGAGAGAAAGAGAAAAAGTTTTTGAAAAAAAAAAAAAATACGATAAATAAATAATTAAATCATGATCGTGCAATCACATGATCAACAAAATTATTAATTTTTATTGGTTATTTGGGTAATATTATATTCAGCCACATCAGCCACAAAATCGGTCACCTATCAAATGCACAAGTCAATATTAGCGAAGAAGCACAAACTTGATTATTCACTATTTGTGCTCAACTTAAGTTGATAAAATTATTAAAAAATCACTGATTTTATTAAATTTATCAGAATTTTTATACCTAATTAAAGATGATTAAATTAAGTTTTACTACCAATTTCATTATAACGTTACCAACTTTTTTGTTAATCTTGGATATTTTATTTTGAATTTAAATTGTTCACTTTGAACTTGAGTTCAACTCGAGTTTAATTCGTTCGCTCAAGATCTTTGTATAATGTATTGTAGATTCGTAATTGTTTTATTTGTAGTCTATAATTGGCAAAAGCTTATTATAAACCAAAATAAAAAACACTATTTATTTACGTATCTGTATTATTAGATTTTACCTTTTTTAGATTTGATATATAATTAAAAAGAAGACCTTTATCTTGATATTTTGGAATCACAATCATAACAATTGAGTTTAGGTCGAGTTTAACTTGTTCATTGTGATTAATTGTATTGTAGATCCGTATCTGTATTATAATTAATATAAAGAAGACAGATCATAATAATCATGACATATTTGAGAAATTAGAACAATTTACGTAAATTAGTGAAGCGATCCAGATTGTTTGCGAATATAAACAAATATCCGTCAGCTAAAAAAGTAATCCGGATGACCATTATATGTCTGCAAGAAACTGAATAAATGATTTGCAAATTATGTGACAAATATCTGCGAATGATCAACAGATCGCTAAATAATAAAAAATCCGCGAATATCTGTTTAATCGCGGATAAGTCGCGGATTTCTCCTTTTTCCCATAATGAAAATTTTTAAATATTATAATATTGTTATTTCGTGAGACATAACTTACATTTTTATTAAAAATAATACCTTATTATTTAATTTTCAACTTGTAAATTCTTATTTTATTAAAATACTATTGTATGAAACAATCACAAATTTTTTGTAGAAGGATGAATACTTTTAACAAATGAAGCATTTTTCTTTAAGAACATAAGCCTATTAAACAACTCAGGATTTAAACGCGTTCTTTTAGCTGTTAATAAATTTCCAGCATCACTAAATAATCTATCACTTGAAGTAGAAGTAGCCGGGATAGGAAGGTAAATTCTGGCTAATTTTGAAAGGACTGGAAATCGTTCCTTGTGATCATACTACCAAATAAAAGGATCTAAATCAAAATCCAGTTCAGGTAAAGATAAGTAAGTAGTTAATTCATCATCTTGTGAGGAATTTTGTTTAAAGATCGAAAATAAAGAAGATTGGCCAGATGATAATGTTGCCGGAGTAGTAGATGCTGTTAATGAGGAATTAGCTTTAAGTTGATCATATTTATTCTTTAATAGATCCTTTGTTTTATTACAAACTTCTTCATTATCAACAAATCCAAGAGATTTAATTCTAGGATCAAGTAATGCTGAAATAAGTGTCTCTTCTTCTTCTTTATTCCAATATAATTCCATCGCATTGTACAAATGAAGCTTTACTTTTTCCAACATTCCAGTAGTATTAAATGGCACATTTAAGTTTAACCTTCCTGACGCACTTTGTCTATTTTCACGTTCAGCCATTTTCCCTTCTTCTTCCTTTGAAAAAACATCAACAATTTCTTCTATATCTACATTTTGGAGACTTGTATTTTCTGGTTTTACACGTTTTTTAATTTCTTTTAATAATGGACTCATAATACTATGAGTTACATATTTACTTGCACCTAAATAAGTTGTGGCTTCAGCAAATCCTTTCAAAACTTCACATAAATCACGTAATAATTCCCATTCATCTTTAGTCAATATAATTTCTGATAATCGTTCGCCATCTCTTTTTGAATCAGCATCATTAGCAATTGATAAAGTTGTTGACAGAATATCAATATATGGCTTAACTTCTAACAGTCTCTTCCAAGCCAAAAAACTTGAATTCCACCAGGTGGCAACATCTGTAATACAATGGCGCAGGTATGTGCTTGTTTTTCCAGGATTCTAAAAAAATCCAATATTAGTTATTTTTTTCAGATTATTTAAAATTTACTTTTTGAAAATACATCATACCACTTGATTTCTAATATTTATTTGAATGTTTTCCAGTCTTTCTGATTGTTTGGGTCACATAAAAAAATCGATTAATCGCTTAGTTCTTAATACAAGTAATTTTACACATGCCAGTCCTTTTCCTACAACTAATTGTAATGTGTGCGCGGTGCAAGGTTGCCAGGTAATATTTGATGAAATTTCATTCATATCTTTAATTGCCTTTTTTATATTTGATCCATTATCTGTAGTAATTACATTAACTTTCTCTCTTAACAACCAGTGATCTAATAATTCGAGTAGAGTATCACTAATATGATCTGCAGTATGAGGATATCGAACATAAGTAACTGCAAGAACAAGTTCATGTAACTGAAAATTCTCATCTAAGAAACAGCATGTTATTCCAATAAGGCCTTGTCTATTACGAGCAGTTCAAAGATCAGTTGTTAAATTAGCTGAAATTGCATGATCCTCAATATATTGAACGATTAGAGGAAGTGTATAATTATATGCACTATGAATAATTTTTTTTATCAATTTAACATCAGGTACAATAAAACCTGGGTCTAAATCATGCAGAAATTTCTTAAACATTTCACTCTGAACAAGTTTGAGCAGCATTGAATCAGCTATAAACCAATCAACAAGTGATTGACGAAGCTGTACTTGCTTGGTCTCATTATGTAGTAATATTTTATTGGTAAGAGTCGTTTGAACCTATTTTTTTAAAAAAAATATTAATATTTATTCTAAATAATTGATATGACAAAAAATATTAAACTTACTGATTTTCCTTTTAAATCTGTATTTTCAGTAATTTTATGTGATCCGGCAAGATGCATAATTAGATTACTTGTCGAGTTCTCATTTAAATAAAGTTTTCCACAGAGTTGCTCATCTGTTATTTTAACCAAACATTCTGCACCAGTATTTCCGTTATCAAGTAGTACAGGTTCCCACCATTTCCACACTCAGCTTTTATATTTGTGTGTTTTTTCAAGTGTTTTTATTTTTTTGGGAACGTGTGTTGATTTTTGTTTTTTTGAACGTTTATTAGAAGGTCTAGAAGCAGTTTGATTAGATCCTTCGATTTCTTCCTCTTCACTATCATGGTCGCTTAAAGGTGTAAGTGGATTAATTTCTTCAGTCATTGTGGGAAAAAAAGATTAATTTGTTAAAAAAAATCGCGTGGGAATATATATAATCATGAATTTACACGATCATACTTATGATGTAATCATTAATCTGATTTTAGATTGTAAAGTATTTCCAAAATGGGTTGGAAATAGTGAGACAATGATCTGGAAATGTAAACAAAAGTGAATGTATTATACATATATATGAAATAGGGGTGGTTATACAAAAATATATTTTCTGGCGCTTTAACTGCTTCGTATTTGAGTATTGGATCATTGGGATGTTGAAAAAAAAAGATAGCTTATTGATTTTATTCACTTTATTGGCTGAAATTTAACTGTTTTTTTTTTACAATAAACACTTACTTTTATAACAATTTAAGTAAAAATTTGTAATTTTATATAATGCTTTATTATTTAGTGTTTTAAATAAAATATATAAATCCGTGAAAATTCGCAGATTATTTGCGGATAAATTTTATAAATCCGTAATACCTAGAAATAATCCGGATATCCGCATTATCCGGATATTTGCATTATTTGCACAGATTATCATTCACAGATCGCTTCTCTAACGTAAATGTTCTTGAAGAGTAATTAATATAATAATACAAGGTGATAAAAAATTATTTATAAAAAGAGGTTTCATCTTTTTTTTTTTCTTACAATAAATTTGTTGTTGTTATTTTTATTATATTCTTTTTCTTAAAATTTGTTGCCGTTATTTTTTATTATTATATATTCTTTTTCTTAAAATGCTCGCAAATTGGACTGATGTAATAACTGAATATTTAATAAGATATAGAAGGTAAAAAATTAAATAAAAACTAATAAATAACTTTGATCATATTCTAGTTTTTTTTTCTCTTACGTTTCCTAATCTAAAAATTAAATAAATAATGTAAAGGAGAAGGAACAACTACTACCATGACATATCTGGGAGGGACTGCTCCAAATTCTGGAAGAGCCTAACTCAAAGAATTCAGAGACAGTTTCGCGTGAGGTTCACTGGCCAACAGGTAGAAAGAGAGTGGAGAAACTTGGTCAGGAATTTTAATGTTAGTAAAATAATAATAAATCATAAAAAAAAAATAAAAAAAAAATAAAAAATTAATAGTATTAACATTTTTAGAATTTCTGTGAATAGAGAAATGGTGCGCGAAATGGAAGGTGATTACGAGAAGGAGAAAGATATTATAGGCAGTTCCGCATAAGGTTTTGGGACAGACCTGGTAATTATTAAGAATTTTTTTAATTTATATTTAAGTTATTTAAGTTCTAAATTTATATATATTTCTTAGGGAACCACCACAGTCGTAGGCGGCATAGAAACACTGCGCATCGGCGGCCTCAGAATCCATAAATTATATTTTTTTTATTTTTATTTTTTTTTTATTTTGTATTTTTTATATTTTATTTTTATTTTTATTTTTTATTTATATTTTTATATTTTTATTATTTTTATTATTATTATTTTTTATTTTTTATTATTTTTTATTATTATTATTTTTTATTAAATATATATATATTTTATATAGTCATTTAATTATTATTTTAATATTTTTACTATTTTATAATTTGATTTAATATCGGCCTATATTCAACTGAAATTAAAAAATTTGACCTCAATTATAAGTAATTAAAGCTTATTATAATAAATTGCTTTTATTCAATAAACATTCATTTTTTTTTATTAAAGTATTAATTAAATAAACAATCTGTCATCATATATTATAATATATTGTAATGATGAAATGTCTCCAATAAATTTTTAAAAAAGGTACATTTAGACGTGACAGATCTAATACCGCTGATTCTTCTAAAATGTTACTAAAATCTTTCCATAGATCAAATTGAGAGAACTAATCTATTAATTTACAATATAAAATCTTGAAATAATCTTTCACATTTTCAAAATACGTGATCAAACTCATTTTTGCTAAACTGCCAAAACCTTTTGGCGTTTACATGCAATAGTTTTGGCATTTTAATTTAATTTAACAATCATTGATTATCATGATCAATCTATTTTTATGGTTTTCTAAACCATGATTTTTTTTATTTTTTTTTGGACTCCCAGACTTGAAATGTAAGTTGGAAGGGGTGGGGGAATTTTTTTTTAATATTAAAAAAACGTTACTAACGTTTCTTTATTTTTTTTAGGTTGCCAGCCTTCTTGGATGAACCAGACTTGGGAAATGTAAGTTGGAAAGGGTGGTAATTTTTTTTTAATATTAAAGAAATGTTACTAACATTTCTTTCTTTATTTTTTTTTAGGTTGCCAGCCTTCTTGGATGAACCAGACTTGGGAATGTAAGTTAGAAAGGGCGGGGGATTTTTTTTTTAATATTAAAGAAACGTTACTAATGTTTCTTTCTTTATTTTTTTTAGGTTGCCGGCCTTCTTGAACGAACCAGACTTGGGAATGTAAGTTGAAAAGGATGGTGATTTTTTTTAATATTAAAGAAACGTTACTAACATTTCTTTCTTTATTTTTTTCAGATTGCTGGACTCCAGACTTGAAATGTAAGGAGGGAGGGAGGGATATTTTTTGAATATTAAAGAAACAGGTTTAACGTTTCTTTTATTTATTTTAGGTTGCAGTTTTCCTTGTTCCTCTTGATCCTAACGTGATCACAATTAAGAAAAGTTTGAGCAAACTTTTCTTAAAATTGTATTATAAATGACTGTAACTTTTTTATTATTTTATTGTAATTAGGCATATTTTGAAGTGTAATAAATCGGGTACCCAATATGTAAAAATACCTGATATTTATCTGATTAGCCGCCAATGTATAAGTTCCCGATATGTACCTGATAGAATTGATTTTGACCAGTGTAATGTAATACAAAATTTAAGTGACGTAATATATGTAGACAAATGGATATTATTACATGACTTTAATTAATTATCATCTTTCATAAATATATATAATCCTTTACTTTACTTCAGACAAAAATAAGTATTATTAAAACTATTTTAATTTACTTTACATAAATGATATTTATAATCTATATTATATTTTTAAATTCCTATTAAATTATTATCTTGCAATAAATTAGCTATATATATATCAAGATTTCTAAAAATAATTACTTTATTTTTATTACAATTAGTTATAATAATTCCATTTTATAATTTTTGCATTTGTTAAATAAATAATTTAATAAAATTTGCAAATTTTATACTAAATTATTAAAAAATAATTTTTAAAATATTATTTTATTAAAAGTAGTATATTTTCAATTTATATATAAATCAGAATTTGGCTTATTTTTATATAGATTTCAAAAATTCTGTAAAAAAAATTTATATTAAAAATATAATTTAGATCTCATAATAGTCAAAAGTAAAATTATATATATAATAAATAAAGGTTTTTAGTTTTATAAAATAAAATTTACTATATATTTACTATAGATATTCTATATAAAATATTCTAAAATAAACCTTCTAATTTTATAAATAAAAATAATATATAATTTGATAATAAATTTAATAAAAATACTTATAAATTAATTTTTTAATTTATAAAAAAAAATATGAATTTTTATAATAATTTAAACGTAATAATATAACAAATTAAATAAATTTAGATATAATATATTAGTACAACAGTTCTATAAAAAATTTTAGATATAATAATTTTAAACATAATAATATAATAGACTTTAAAAAATAAAATTATATAAAGATCTTAAGAATAAAAGGTAGTGATAAGATAAAAAGAAAAAAATTGTTTATAAAATTTTAAAAAATTTGTAAATTTTACAATATTATTTTTATATTAAATAAATAATTTTATATCATTTTAATATAGAAAATTTTTTAATAATTTTTAATTAATTAATAAAATTTATTAATGAATCTTATTTTGGTTAATATTAAATTTGAAAAAATGATTTTACTATTATTAAAACTATCTTAATAAGATGAATTTAATGATATAAATTTTATTAAAATATGATTATTAAATGTTTAATAAATTACAAATTTATATTTTTGTATTTTTTTTAATATTATAATTGATTTTATAATAATTTTTTATAATTAATAATTAAAATGTTAAAATAATAAAGATTATTAATAAATAATAAAAAATGTAGTATAATTTTTTGCAAAAGTAATTTTTGAATTTATAAAGAGTTATTATAATTTTTAAATGATTTTTACTTCTCTAGTTTTTTATATGTGACTAGTTTTCTTTTTTATAAATTTTAATTTTATGAATACATCATTATTTGTAAGTATGATTTTATTATAGTTGAAAATCTGATAATTCTAAATTATTATATGGATTTCATAAGAAAAAATTATTTCAGATACTTAAATATAACTTTATTTATATTGGATAAACATAAGTTTTTTAAAATGAAATTTCAATCTTCTAAAACTGCTTAGTATTTGATTTTGAGTAAAGATAAATTGAGATTATACTTATATAGATTTGTTTATAGAAATATAATATGATAATAGTAATGAATTGAATAATTTCTTTAACAGAAGATGTTTAATAATTTATAATAATTTCTATTGCTTATAATTAACCATCATATAAATTTAATTCTATAGAAATGGAAAATGTTTAATAATATTATATTTTTTGACTAATTTTAATACCATTTTTTTTAGGCATTTTTGTTTGCATATTTGTTTTCTTTGAATCTTTTTTGAAAGTACATTTTGCAACTGATGCAAGGTAAAATTAAAGTCAAAAAATGTTTTTTAAATGCATATTTGGTTAATGGCAACTGTGGATCAGTTGGTAAAGCAAGATTTAGTTCTATAAATTATGGTACCTAATAAGTAATGGAAGATCACAGTTTTTGTTTTATTATTGAACTATTTGTGATTTGTTATAAACTCTTTTAGTGCTATTTATAAATAAATCTTTAGATGCTATAGGATTTTCAGAGTATTTTTGTGAATATATTTATGTCAAAGAATGAATTTTGGCGATAACAACAATTCCGTTTGCTGATAATATCAGTCTATAGGGAAAAGTCTGATATAATTATAGAGCTTAAGGTCTTACATGCAGGCTTTATGCCAAAGCCCAGTTTATAATAAAGACAGGGTACATAAAATTATAAAAAATTTTATATAACTATTAAAAAGTTTTAATATAATTGGTTAATAATTTAACTAGCAAAATATAAATTATTTGTAAATATATGATTTATAAAAGAATAAAGGAAGGTAATTGTAAGTACTATTTTATTAGTAAGTTATATTTTATTAGTTTAAAAATACAGATTTACTAAATAGAAATTTTAAATTTAAGCCGTATTAATTAGAAGTTAAAAAGTAAAAAAGTTTAGAAAACATTGATAAAACTTTTACTAATATTGGGTTGATAGAAAAGTTAATCAGTATTAACTTTATTAATATGCAATTGTTCATCTAAGATCCACCCGGGTTGAAAATGATTGCTTCCCACGGTTCAAAACTTCAATACTGACAAGTTTGTAAAAATTGATAATCCCAACAATGCAAGAGTATATCAGATGACACGCCAAGCTTCTTAGAAGTTATATATTTTTTTGATGCTATAAATAATTTATGGTGGGCTAAAGTAAAGGTTCACACGACACCGTTAATGCATTGTACGACTTGCTTATTTTAGTTATGACACAGGATGTACGTAATGCCTTATACCCGATAATGTATTATTGATAAAATATTATAACTTTTTGACATAATCATAACGTGGTAAAATTTTTCCTAGTAAGTTTCCAATTTAAGTCATTGGTATACAGGTTCGGAGATGGACCGCAATCCTATCTAAGTACGGATTGCTGTTTTGCGTGATGGCAATCATTTATTACAGTAACACGTACGCATACTTGTTTAATCTTGAAAAAAAAAAAAAAAAAAAAAATTTTTTTTTTTTTTTTTCGTTTCAATTAAGTTTTTTTTTTTTTTGACATATCATAACATATCATGCCAGAAAAAAAAAAAATTTTTTCTTGATGAAAAACTTGATCGTTATTGTAAATTTTTTTTAAAAAAAAATTTTTAATTAATCTAGAAAAATGTTCATTTATTTCATTGGTTCGTTCTTGCTTTAACATACATTAATGCATCTTTTTATAAAGGTTCATTCAAAACGAAATGAGACAACATTTTTTTTAAGGTGACCTTGCTTAATTTGGTTCGATTTTGTGTTTGTATAAAAAAAAAAAAAATCGTGTTGGAAAACGTGTTTTAAATCTTTTACTTGCAACGATTTACGTCGTACATACAAACAAAAATCAAAAAAAAATCCATCAAACCAATAAAATCAAATGATATTTCCGGGAACCAACTTTTAGATAATCATCAGTAAACATTAAAACATTTTTAAATGAAAAAAAAAAAAAAAAAAAAAGTGTAAATAAATAAATAAATAATAACAAACATGTAGTTAACGATAAGCGGCTTAATTTTAAAAGACATATGAATGTCCATAATTATATTCATTCAATTTCGCAGTTCCGATTTATATAGTTTGTAATCAAAAAAAAAAAAAAAAAAAAAAAACAACGTGATCAAATATTTGTATCATTAATCATAAGATGATATTTATAACAATGATAATTTTAACAATGGAAGTTCCACACATTTAAAAATAGCTTTGATTTTACGATTGTAATGAAGACATTTTACTGCGGGTAAATACGAAAGAACAAATACGAATTTTCGTAAGAGAAACGTCAAAATTAGAACAATGCTAAAAGAGTTCAATGTAAAATGTGGTACAAAGGATTTAAGCTGCAATTGGAAAGTTTGTATAATAATAAAATAGGATTGGGAATACTGTACATACAGTAATTATAGTATGTAGTACTAAATAATTATAATTGTCATTAATTGTCATTTATTTTAAAAAAAAAAAATTGTGGCTAAAAAAACTAGGTTAAATGATTATTATTTTATATATTGTTTTAGGATGTTGTTTATCATAGAATGCGTGGATGTTTCTTATGGATCCTTTTTGTTTGGATTTTTTTGTGATTTTTGGTAAAAAAATGAAGTTTGATCATCCCACGAGATTTTTAGATTACTTTAAGTTTGGTTAGTTAATTAGTTTCTCTTCCCGCCAAAAAAAAATTTTATTATTTGAAGTGATGATAACGCATTTAAAGTTTTTTTTTTTTTAATAAAAATATATATTTATATAGTTTTTCCCGCCAAAATTTAAACAAACCGGCATTAAATATTTTTATTAAGTAAACATGGGAAAAAATAAGTTAAAAAGATTAAAATAATCTTATTAAAAAAAACTCATTTATTTTTTTTTTTTTGACAAAAATAAAAAAATAAAAAATAAAAATAATTAAAAATATATATTCGAAACATTTCATTCAACCTTTAAGGTCAAAAGCCGAATTTTTGTGGATCCCGCAACATTGTTCAAATATTCTGGGCCTGAAATTTTAAACTAACCAAAAAAAAAGTTTTTAACATTAAACTTTGTTAATGGGGTACGATGAAAATATACATAATTCTGGAAAAGAAAAGTAAAACCTTCCCCTTTGGATTACTCACAATTCATAAAACAAACTCCATTATGATTTATATGCATCAAAATCACCGTCGTGTAACAATCCCCATTATTTGAATCGTTAGTATTATCGTTGCTGCGCCAACAAATTTTTTCTCCTAATATTCGCGAACTGCGAACAAAAAAAAAAAAAAAATATTTTTTTTTTTTACTATATATGAAAAATAAGATTTTTTTTTTATTATTCTTATAAAATTTAATTAATTCATTTTCATGTAATTTAAAAGAAGGAGAAGAGGAAAAACATTTCGCCTAGATTATGCAAATTAACCGATAAGTTTTAATCCAGATATCGGATAAATTATTTAAATTTTTGAAAGAAAAATGTTTCAATCTTTACATTATTGTTTCTTTTGTTAAATCAAAAATTATACATACATGCACATTATTATATATGCAAAGACGCCAATACCTCCTGTCCAATTAATAATTGACTCGTTTAGAGAAAAAAGAAAAAAAAAAAGATTTTTTTTTCTTCTTTTTCAGCTGAACATTTTTACAAAAAAGATAATTATTATAAAAAAAAAAGAATTTCTTATGCAATGACCCAAAGATCTCATACTCAAGGGGGTTAAAACCAATGAGTCATTTTTTTTCTAAAAAAAAAAAATTATAACGTTAAAATTACCCAACATTATCAATACACACGTAATATAATATAAATGTACTGATTAGAAGCTGCATAAAAGAAAAAATAAAAGTATCGGTATTAGAATTATTCAGGAATTTACATGCATTAATCACTTTTTTTTTCACACACAAAACTCTTAAAAAAAAAAGTGTTTGAAGAATTGGAAAAATCTTCTTTCTCCTCAAGAATTTCCTTGTCTTTTAATTCAATTGAGTGAGTCATTCTTTCTCAGAGATCAAATAGAGAAAGGAATATTAGCAATTAGCAACATTTGGTACTATTTTGTAAGAAATTTTCATTAAATCATATATATGAAAATCATATGATTACAGAAAGATAATATATTAGATTGTTTTTCCGGTAAGTTTCATTTAACGGTAACAATGCAGGGCATGGTGATCCTCTACCATTACTATTACTATTAATATTCATCCTAACAACAATATACATAATTTGAATGCAAGCAAGCAAGCCACACTCTTTTCATTTCTTTCAATTTTTTTCTTCATTTTTCCTTCAAAGTTTCATAAAGTTATTTCGATTTTGAAGTATTTAATATAAATGATATCATCATCATCTTATTGCTTGATGATGTGCGTACAAAAGTTCCTTTTAAGTCACGTTAATTCCTATTGTTCAATTTTCTATGAAACATCATCAACATCGTTTGAAAAATTTTTTTTTTTTTTTTTTTCGTAATGGCGTCTATACATGCATTTTTGCAGAATCACATGCATTTTATTTTTATTTTTATTTTTATTTTTTTATTTTTTATTAATTAGTTTGTAGTACTATATTAAAACTAAATTAATAGTATATGGCGTATCAATTATTAAAAAAAAAACTAGATTTTTTTCCGTTTGAACTATTCCTATTTAAGTTATTCATCATCATAAAAAAAAAAGAATAATCTTTTTGACAATATGGACATATTGTAAATTTTTATATACTCTACTATATATTTTTTTGAATAAATACTAGCCGAAATTTTTCATCGTCCTTTCAAAAAAAAATCGAAAAAAAAATACTAAGTACATTATTATATATTTACTCCACATTCTCACCTTTTAATTTTTTTTTAAAAAAAAAAAAAAAAAATTTTTTACAAAAAAGTTATGTCTTTTGCATTAAAAAAAAACGACGATATAAATTTATTTTGTAGTTTAGTTTATCACGTATCATTTTGCATTTTTCTTACATTATTAGTTTTACATAACGCGCTTATAGCTATTAAAATAACCATTTACGTCACAAGTGACATTGTTTCAAAATTTACAAAACAATTCATCATGATGACAACTGAAAGAAGTACTAGCATTGCTAAATCCTGTTTGGTCTTGGTTGAATTCTTGGCCATGAATTATATTAAATATATCGACTTCGCTCTTGATGAAGAACAAAAAGAAAGATTCTCTTCTGAAAAAGGTCCTATTAAAACTATCTTGGCAAACGCCTCTAAAAAAATACAACCTCCTGTAAGGAATGAAAAGAATCATGTCGTCACTCCTACTCAAAATACTCCCATTGTTTCCGCTGAAATTTTAAAGAAATCTGAAGCTGTTCGAAAATCCACTCCTACTAATTCCGTTAATAAAGAGTCCGATGCTTCTCCTTCTTTTTCATTACTTGCTGAGCTCTCTTTAAGAAAAGCTGGTATGTTATTCAATTCTTCTCCATTTCTATAATTTTTAAAAAAAAAAAAAAATTTTTTTTTACTTACATTTATTATAATATTATTAGAAAAGGAACAATTACCTTTGGAACAACGTCATAAATCTTTAATCCCATCATCTCTTGGGGGAAATCGTCCAAGTAATTGGAAATCAACGAATTTTTATCCAAGTAAACGTTATTCAACTCCTGCTTCTGATAAACCAAAACGCACGACAACAATGAAATTAATGAATTCAACTGCTGCAAATCGTACATTAAAAAATAAAAGAAGAGTACAAGAAAGTGATGATGAAGATGATGTCGTCCGATCTAAATCAAAACAAAAATCAAGAAAACAAACCAGACCACAATTAAAAGAGATAAATTTAAATTTATTTGATGAACGTCCTTTACTTTCTCAACGTCCTCGTACTTATCATTTAAGTAAATCTCCTGAAATGAATTTACAAATTGCCAGAAGATATTTAAAAGCTATGGTTAAAGTCAGAAAACACAGAAATACCATATAAAAAAAAAAAAAAAAAAAATTCATCCCATTCCCATTATTTATTTAATTAATTTTTTCATTTTGTAAGCTTTACAAGAACTTTTTTACATAATAATTTTGCATTATTTGCATTTATGTAGCATTTTATTATTTTTTTTACTTTTGCCTTTTTTCTTTTTCTCTTTGTGTATTATAGTACAGTACATCATTTTTACAATTTTTTTTTTTTTTATGAACATTTTAAAACATTAATTAATTATTTCTAAAAAATTAAAATTTTAAAAATTTGTAAATAATTTGCTTTTTCATAGATATTTTTAGAACAATTAAGACATTTATATACTCTTCTCTTTATTTATCCTACTCTTTCTAAAAAATAAAAATTCAATGATGAAATATTAAGAATAATGTAATAATGAAATTAAATAAAAAGATTTATTTAAAAGAATTCACAAAAATTCAAAAGTTTAACAAAAATTGGTCTGTGCGAATGAAATGAAATGAATAAAGTTCCTTCCCGCCAAAAAAAAAAAGAATGCTGACATCACGTTTCGCTTGGTTTCCCGCCAAAACATCACCATCACGAAAAAAAGTTACTACGCCATCGAGACATTTTAATGACGTAAATGGAATGATATAATTAATTCTGATTTGGTAGTTTCTTTAGAACAAAAAAAAATAACAAAGAAACACCTGATTGTATGTGGCTCTTTTTCTACTCGGAAGGTGGCAAGACAATGAACAATACGTTTTTTTTTATCAGCTGTGGCTTTCTTCCTTTCATACGTTCTATATTGTGAAATCATTGTACGGTGCTTTACGTAATTTCACAGCTAATTTCAAGTGTAAATTTTCATGTGATTCGGTTATTCTACCTGAGATCCAGATGATCCAAAAGCAGTAAATCATGCACAGTTGCATATATTTTGTTATATACAATTATTCGTCATAATTATAAGTATATAAAAAGTATATTACGCTATTAGTGCTTAACATTTCCTTAAATATTTTAACATTTAAAAATCCTTAATTAGAAAACAAATGTTATAGTTTACTTTTTATTATTATCATAATCAACTATTTGTATATTATTTTTTAATAATTTTAAAATTAATGTTATTTATTATTAATGTATTAATATTTATATTATATTATATATATAAAATCTGTATAGTATAGTATTGAATTAGCTGAAAAATCAGTATATTGGAAGTTTTTTATTAATTGTGAAATGGAAAGCATTATTATAGAAAATATTGGTATATTTTAGATAAATTTCTTTTTTTTTTTAAAGAAAATGCTTAAATTTTTAGATAAATAATATATTGTAATATATAATATATACTGATTATAGATGCCATCCAAAATATTTAAATAAATATCAAATTAATTTATATATTTTAACTATTATTATTTTCAAATCCCAAATATATTTATTTTAGTTAGTAAATTATCATATTCTATTATACAATAATATATACATATAATTTAAATTACTAATTCTTACTATACTTTTTTTATTTATTAAAATAAAAATTTATAATAAAAAAAAGAAATTTTAAAATTTTTTTATTAATTACAAAATTAATTATAAAATAACAATTATTTTCTTCAATTAAATAATGACCTATTTTTAGATTTTTTTTTAAAAAAAAAAAAATTTAAAATTATTATTAATAAAAATTTGATAAATAATAATTAATTTTATTAAATTTATTATTTATTTAACTTTTTTTTTTTTTAAAAAAAAAATATATATATATATATATATAAATAAAGTAAATAAATAATAGACATTTAAACTAATCCTTGGGTTAGAAATATTTTTTTCAATTTTTATATGCAATTACTAAAATATTTTAATTTTTTTTTTAATAATTATAATAATTAATTCATGATCTGTATAAAAAGTAAAGAGTTATATATTGAAAATCATAACTAATTATTATATAATAGTATAGAATTTAACTGATATTATGGTAAACTAGTCAGTCTGTTGACCAATTTTTGACGAAAACAAAAAACTTTTTATTTTGTTTAGAAACCATTTTTACAGTTAGAAAACCTGCACTTCAAATATCAAAAATGGATTCTGCATCACAAAAAACTATATTTGATAATTCAGAGTTATTCTTTCGACGCTATAAAGATGATATTTTTTCGCTTATAAAGAAAGCTGTATCTGGCATAATATCAGATAACCTTGACTTCTTTGCAACAATAGATATAGACGAGGAAGCACTGAAGCAATATGTCCACAACAATAAAGATGTTATGCAACTATTAGAAGGTCCAAGAAGATTTCATAAAGGAGCAATGATACCTATTCCTCTCAAGACTTCCCTTCTACCCACTTTTCTTGGTATTATTTTAGGGCGTTTTATCAAAAGGTCTGCTTACCATGATCTCGACATATGCATAGCAGAAAAGGCTAAGCTAGCTATGCAACAACAACAAAATCAGCCTGTCCTAAATAAGGAAATATTACATGATCAACAATACCAATCAGAATCTATGATTCTAGATGACTCTATAGGTGATGCAGAAATTAAGGTACCTAGTACCCCACGTCGTCCCACTCCAATCACACCACCTATTACACTGCTTTTCAGATCCCAGAAAAAATCTGCTAGGAAGAAGCTAAAGAAGCTCTGACAACAATAACAGCAACAACTGGATAACAACCCATTTATTACTCCTAGCGGCCCCTCTCTTGAGAATACACCCTCTAGATCACGAGTAGTTACATTCAGCAACAGTGAACTTCCTCCCCCCAAGATTTTTTTGAAGAGTAAAGAGGATATGATTAAACCTTCAGAGGATTCTACAAAAGATAAAGGTAAAAAAAGGAAACAAGATCACTTAACAGATAACTTTAGCAATTCTAACCTTGTTCTTACGTAATATTGTCCTCAGCAAGAAGAACAGGTACAGCTGTTGGACGTGATAATATATGATATACTGGCCAAATGGGATAGTTATACTCTCCTTGAGAACCTTAGTTTCTGGGGAAAGATTGTATCGATCAGTACTAAGGTGCACAAGAAATACCTCTCAGCTAGAGTGAGATTGATACCAAATCATGAGTGTCTTAAAGCTTATAATGGAGGCGAATGGACTGTTGGACTAGGAGGTATTCCAGTCAGATAGTTTTCAGCTTCATGGAATCTCGCAGAAAGGAAACAGCATGAAAAATTCCAGGCAGTCATTAACAACATATCAGATGATATGACTGAGTTCTCCTTATTTTCCAATTGTATCCCTAGTTCTTTTATAATTACTAGTGAAATGAAATCCTTCAAAATTATCAAAGAAGCCTCAGGAGTTCGCAAGTTGATTGGCTATTTCGCAACATGGGATCAAGTTTCAAAATGTATAAATAGCCCACAACCTTGAAATGATGTTAGTCTCTCATGGTGTCATTATTCCACTCCTCGTTTTGGACTTCAGAAATGTCGCTCTGCTAGAATTGGCAATGCAGACAACTCACAAGGCTCATTTAGAGCCACTCCTCACATGAACACTAAATTTTAATTTTCAGGTAATCCTAGATTCCATAATCAAAACAAGAAAGATAACAGTATCCCAAACTTTGGTTTCTCTAACAAGAAGGACTCTCACTTTAAGACAACCCAATCCAATAGGCCGAATGTGAATAATTTGATTGCAAGACTGAAGGCCCTATTGGAATAAATTATTTGACTTAATTAGGCTAGTTTAACGACTTTTAACTTAAGAATCATTTTGATTTAATTAAAATTTTGTTTTGTTTTGTTATTTTTCTAGTATATTTCTTTTTTTTTTGTTTTTTTGTTTCTCTTATTCCTTAAATCTATGATTAGACTTCCTATTACCCCGTTGAGAATAGACTAACATAGTGGGACATGATATATTCTTGTCAATAGTAGACTGTGATCCTATTAGATGAGTTGGCCTTATATTTATTAATGTGTATCCATTAAGATCTTATTAATAATAAAATATCGCACTTGTTTTGATTTAAAAAAAAAAAAAAAAAAAAAAAAAAAATATTATGGTAAACCAAAATACTAATTGTTAAAATATAATATAAAAATTAAATTTATTGACATATTGAAAGTCCAGTAAATTTTTTGAGCATTAAAAATAACTTATTTATGAATTTAAAAGAAAAAAAAAAGTCTTGTTTTTAATATTATAAATAATAGATTTTTACTTTTAGATTTATAGAAAAGTTAATTTTAATAATTAAAAATTTTACCAGACTTTTAGTTTTTTTTTTTACTTTTTTATTAGGAATGAATACAATAGTTTCAGGACTCGTATTGCCATACTATTAATCTCTATGATAAGACAGCTAATGACTAAAAAATCATCAATATGCTATTTCTCGGTGAAGTACTTAAGATACAGTAATGTTTTCCTCATAAGACACTACGACTCTTTATTAAAATATGCAATCATACTGTACATACTAATTCACCATAGTGCAGTCCCATTGAAGAGGGAATAACGCATACTATGCCCTTAGTCTGTCTGGAAGCACCCTCACACAAACCCCATCCTTTCAAAATTAACCAATAAAAAATTTGTGTAATAAAAAAATAAACAAAAAGAAAATACAAACGGAACTTTCAGGGTAAACTAAAAGAAAGAACACCCTATACTTCTAAAATAAAACAGCTTAAAAATAAGCAGTGCAAAACATAACTGCAACTGCACTATGTTTCATAAAAAAAGGACTACGCTATTAATAAAACCCAGTGGAAAAAAATTAAAAGCTTTGATAATATTCTAAAATATACTTTACATCAAAAAGTTCTAGTAAGTGCTATAACTAGAACTTATTTCTTGTTACTTGAATGACTCTCTCTACTTGTTTCCTATACACTTATTGAACAGTAAGAACTTCTGTAGATGTTTGATTTTTGAATCCATCATCAGCACCTCTTTTGTGATGTTTGTGAGCAAAGAGTCCTCAGTTTCCATCTGTTTTTTACCATTCTTGTTTCTAAAAATTGTTTCTATCGAATAGCTAAATAAGTATGTAAACAAAAAAAATTGTTTTCTATACTTTGTTTACTGTTGTTTTAACTGTTTTTCAAAATTATTTTTGAAAAAATTTTTTCTGAAAAATGAGCATAATGATCAGCAGGAAGAATTCATCATCTTTACCAGACTTTTAGTAAAAAGTTAGCCAAATAGTATAATTTTATGCTAATTGATTTAGTTTCTACATTATATTTAAAAAATTAGTATTTTAATTTACTATATTTTCAGATTTCAGCGCTATTATATATATTATTATATATAATTTTAATTCTAGTTTTTAATAATTAAATTTTTTACTTTTTATATAAATTATAAATTTAATAATTTATTTTTAATTTTTTAAAAAAAAAAATATAATTAATTAGTATTATTAATTATAATGATTATATTTATTATATATAATATTTGATAAATATAAAAATTAATATTAAAATTTATAGATAAATTTGGGTTATTTATAATATTATATATTATTATAGAATTCCAAATATCTTCTATATAATTTATATATAAATTTGCATAAAGTTTATTTATAAAATCTTTTAAAAATTATGTATTATAAAAATATTTTTTAAAATTTCTTAATTAATATATTTTACATTTAAGCAATTCATAATTTGATTTTAATGATTTTACTATTATTGAATTTATCTTATTAAGATAAATTAAATAGTAATAAAATTATATTTCTAATATTAATATTGATTAAATTATTATTAAAAATACATTTTATTATATATTATTATGAGTTAAATAAGAAGTGTTTAGAATCTTATTATTATTAAACTATTCTAATTAAAAATTATTCAAAATAATTCTTTACTATAGTAAAATAAAAATAAAAAGTATTTTAAAAGCAAATTTTAATTTTTTTTTAATTTATTTTCAAAAATATTATTATTAATTATTTATATTAAAAAAAAGTTAAAACAATATTATTTATAAAAAAAAGTTAAACCAATATTTTTTTTTAAAAAAAAAAATATAAAAAAAAAGAAATAAAAAAAAGAAAAAAAAGTTAAAATTAAAAATAATTATTTATTATAATTAAGTATATAATTTATAAAATAATTTACTATAATTAAATAGATATTAACTATATTAAATAGATTAAAACAAGTTCTTATATTATTAAGTTTTTTTATTTTAATGTAAAATAAAATCAAAAAAAAAATTTTTCAATTAATCTATAAATTTACTAATCTAATATAAAATCTTTATATACTAATGATATAAAAATATTATTAAATAAAAATATTTATTTATTTATTTATTTTTTTTTTAAAGAATATGTAATAACTTTATTGTAATATATTTTAAAGTAAAATATAAAATACAAATAATAAAATCCATCTAGTATAGCTAGATATAATCTATGAATTAAATATTTATAATTGTAATAAATAATAAACTATCAATATAAAAATGTAGTAAATCATAATATAATGAATATATTTTTTTAAATATTATTATTAATAATATAAATTTTTTATTTAATGTAAATAAAAGTAGATATAAAAAAAAAATAAAAAAAAATAAAAAAAAACAAAATAATAAAAACATTAAAAATTAAAATAAAATATACATTTAATTTTAGTTACAAATCCTTTACTTTTAAATTACAAATAAATATTTTAAGTTAAGGATTTTAATAATTTATCTATTTACTTATATCTAATTTAATAAATCAATTATTATTGATATAAACTTACTAGTTTCACAATTGATAATTTTGAATAAAATTATAAAAAAGATTATGATTAAGTCTAAAGATATATTAATAAATAGAGATTATTTTGATATTAAGGAAACTTCAGAAAAAATACATTCTAGTAAGAGTAAAACCAAATTAACTGATACTACAAGATAAGCTTTAATAAGTATTTCATTAGTTTGTTAGTAATAAACTATGTAAAAGCCATTATACAACACTTTAAGTATTGAGATCAATCATTATTATCCAATATTCAAGACTTCATTAATGATATTAAAATCAATTAATATAAATACATTCATGTTGGATAGTAAGAAAATATTTTTAAATTAAATTAGTTATATTTAAAAGGAATTAAAGTTTATTTATAATCAGTGATTGATATTGATGAGAAAAGAAAAATAAAAATAAGCACAAAAAGAGAAGGAAATTAACTATATTAATTTGCGGATGCTATTTATTTTAAATCTGTGTATTGTTGAAACAAACTTGTATTATTGTAATGGTGTATTTCTCCGAGATAATTACGGAATTCTTAAACTTCTGAGTTCGTATGAACAAAACAACGATATGTAAATTTAAATGATGAATATTATTTGTTTGAGAAAATTTTTATTCATGTGATTAAAGATATTACCAGAACACTCATTTGGCCGGCATTCTTTAAAGTTATTATGTGATTTTCTTAATCCTAGTCAGAATCACTAACCTAAAGTTTTAACTCTGGCCAAAATCAAAATTGATGTCAAATCGAAAGAAATTTTCACTTCAAATAGAAATAAATTTTACGGGTTAATTTTACCACTATCATGTGTCTTTTTCAATATAAATAAATGAGATTATCTGTTATTGTATTAAAATTTTACTTTAATCAATGGCGCTTGATGCAATTATTGCAGTATTTAGTAAAATCCAAGAACAGCAGGAAGAATTGGATGCTACTGTGCACTATCTGACTGATTTCTTATTTACATAGTGATCGTAAGCCTGAGTGAATATTTATACCCCTTTTTATAGGTCGGCGGAACTCCATAAAATATATATACAGAATCAACAAGTTCTGCCTTTTTCACGCTTATATGACAAAGGTAGAGTTAAAGGAAGCAATCTTTTGACATATTACATATTCGAATTTATTTTAGGCAAAGCAGAGTCATTGAACGCAATGCATGAAGTAGTTCCAGAGACTATTGAGGAACTTACCTTCATTAAATGATAGAAATATTTTTTAATTCTTTTTTTTACAGATTTGCAGCTAGTCTGTTCATTTAATAAGGCGATTAAACTCATTGGCCGAAAATCAATCTTTACGGTAAATATGTAAGGTTATTTCTGCCGAAGCAACTGAGGATGGCGTTAGAAAGAAAGTAAAGATGATATGGTTTCTTGTGAATGACTTATTTCCACAGTAACTATCTATATCATATCAATGTTTGAAATATGTACGTCTACCCTTTATATTTAGGAAAAAAATTCGGATTTTTCTAATCTTGCACCTTTTCTCATCGGTTTGATTTGATTAATTTGCATTTTTGCTTTGATCACAATTTAAATAATACTTTTCTGTTTTTACACAATCGAAAATAAAACTAATAGTTTGATTTGCAACTTCCGAGTGGTAATAATACATGTTAAAAATAAATCCGAAAATTCATAACAGATAAGAATCCAAAAATCCGTCATCTAAAATAAAATAATCTTAAATAAAATTAATTATTTTTACTACTGGTATTTTTTTTTTTTTTTTTTTTGCAACGTTTCCATGCTTAATTATATATGAAGTTCTTTAACACATCCAAGCTATTCATACTATAAGTCATTAACTTATTTCATTTTATTTTTTATCAAGTCCGGATACATCTTATTAATGTTATAGCGACATGGCTTGCAAAATTTCCATATATAATCAGTTACTTGAACAATTAAATGAAAACTCTAGTTGAATATAGGTTTTACAATGTTATCTTTATATTTTTCAAAGTTTCAGTTAACAAAGAGTAGACCAATAAGAATTAATATGTTTTAAAGAGCTGAATTAATGGCCTTATAAGTTATAAATTAACCATAATATGATATGAAATATTTTCGTTCACCATTAAAAAAATATTTATTGGACGAAAATCATAACTGATAATCTTAGTGAAAACTTAATTTTAAACGTCTACAATCTATCATTTTAGTTCTTCGCAAACATATCTCATAATGGATTGATTTATTTGTTGGTAATAATAACTGCGTGACTCTAAGTAGCAAAGAAAAGATAAAAATATATTAAGAAAAGAAATTAACTAGAACCTATTATTTTAAATTTTTGAAATCCGACTTATATTATATATACCGGCAGTTGTAAACATTACAGAATACTCGGGAAATTTACCTTTCAAAGTGTTTGAAGTTTGCCTCTGCGAATTTATCCTTTTGGAATGGCTTACGTGCAAACATTTATTCAATAATTCGGAGAATCAATATAACGCAAGAATTTATTTGAGAACATTTTTTATTCATTAAATAATACACTGTATTACTGTCTCAAGGACAAATTTTTTACTCTCAAAAATTCTCAACTTTTTTCTTCCTAATCTGATAATGTTTCAGATGCTACGTGTTTAAAAAAGATTGCCTGGGCCTGGTAAGTATCGGAAGATTTAAATATATTTATTTAATATACTGGCATTTTACAATATTTTACTCTATAAAAGAGTATAGAAGGCATGTGAAACTTATTATACCTGGTTAGCCACTTGCAGAACCAATAACTTTGATTCAATAAAACTATTGACACTTCATATTACCTTACTAAAGTCACCTTTTTATATAGGCCAGATAGAGATCAAGTAGGAATGATCTATGCGTTCGATAGAATATTTGAGAAGAAAAAGGTATGGAAGAATCGAATATTCTCGGGCCCTATATGAATGATTTGTACGTATCTTATTTACAGAGTGTGTGCTTATGTCACTTTTTTATAGAATGATGCAAAGCCAAGTTCGTCTGTATTCTAAGCCTTAATTATTTTATTTAAATTGAACTTATGTTTAACATCAATAGTAAAAAAAATAATTAGCTTTGATGAACTTGTAAAAAAGTTCAGAAAGATACACGTTTTTAAATTACCATCATAAGAGAAGATGCAATACCAGAGAAGATTCCAGTGCCATAATCATTGAAGTTAAAATTAGAAGTGACAGTCTTTTGATATATCACTTATGATAAATCATGTTTTAGAAGCAGAATTATTGAGCGCGATACATAAAGTGGTAGACTAAACGTAGAAAAAAGTTGGAAGAAGAATTAATTCACTACGAGAGGATGACATGGTTCCTGTGAATAATTTATTTTTAGATATTTGCGTCACATGAAATATTTTTATATGCAGTGTGCTCCCGGTCAAAGTTGATAAATCTTGTAAAAATATTTTTATTATGATCTTTTCTTTTTAAATTGCTTTTTTACTGATATTTCTAATTTTCTATGTCCTTTTCATTTGGTTAATTTGTATTTTTTTTTTTTTTTGCTTGACCACAATCTTATTAAACAACAATACATATATATACTGTTAATCTCTTATTACTGTATATATTAGTTTGATTTACAACTTCTTCCGGATGATACGACCCATTCAAAGACTTTCTTGTTTCTTTAAATAATAATGATGAAACATGCTCGATGTAAAATTCCATATCGCTTTTTTGATTTTACATAGGGACAATAAACTGATTAATCAAGGCAATTTCATCATTTTTCACGTTCGTTCGGTGCATAACCCGAAATTTACAGATTATCACGTGATATTCTAAATATGTAAATATGTCCGGTCTTGCCACGTTTTCGCTTAAAGTTTACCGTAAGTACATTAAAAGTGCATCGTAAAGTTTGATATATGTTAGGTTATGCAACATAATAAAAACCGATTCTTTTTTTCGATTCTAGATTTTACGCATCGTGGTATTTCTGAAATTACCGATAAACGTGGTGAACACGGACATTACATCAAAAAGAACGTTCAAAAAAATGAGCACGCAATGATGCAATGGACATAATGTTTCATATTTTGCATGAAAAAATGCGAGTATACGTAATGTGGGCGTAAGTTAAATGTATGTAGATTCTATCACGAACTTCTAATTAGATTCTTATAGATTTTGATTAGATTCAGTTTAGACCTTCACATATATTTATGTACTGTGGGCTTATTCTTTTCATAATGCATCAGCCCAAGTATTTATTTAACAAATTACATAATACCAATTTTATACCGGGTATTATAACGATGGATATCTGATATATGTGATATATGCAAACCAACACTAATTTGCAGGATTATGGGAATTACCAGAATTAAGGTGGGATTTACAATACTTTATAAGATTATTATTTATTTCTAATACAATATAAAAAATATATATATACAAAAGATAGTGGCGCAGAATTTTAGCGGTTTTCATTAATGAACTTGTTTTTTTCTATACACAAATTTTGGACAATTTATTCTGTAACGTTTGTAATAAAAAAAAAAATTTATTTTAAAAAAAATTAAAAAATTAACAAAAAAATATATATATATTTTAAAGTTTACTTACGACGCGGACATTTCTTACAACTAAGAAGCGTATGAACTAAATAAACTGTTGATTCTTTATTAATATCATATTCTGATAATGATCTTGTATCTTCAAGTTGTTTGCAACGGTAAATCAATCTTAATCTTTGCCTTTCACAATTAATGCCTATATAAAAATAACAATATTTTTTTTTTAAAAAAAAAACTGTTAACATGTAAATCATGTGTTTTATATTAATGATTGTACCTGTTTTTTCATAAAATTTTTCTTTAAGAATCGCAACAGTATCATGATATTCAACTTCGATAGTATAAGTCCGACCGGCATAAATAAAAATTTGCATTTTTAAAATGGTTAAAAAATATTATTTCTCAGGTTAAGGAAATCTCGTATATAAATACATAATCTGTTTTTGTTTCTATAAAAAGTAATCTTTTGCTCTTTCTATGAGTACTTGTTTATATTGTGTAATCAAATTTTACTTTATTCAGTTGGGAATTCTACGGAAATTCACGGATTTTAGTATCCGAAATTCCGTCAATTTTGCTTTGCTAGGAATTCCTTTTTTTTTTTCAGAAAAATAACTATTTATTTCGATACTAAAACGTCATAATTTAGTAAATGCACCGCGCTTATTATGTACCCTAAACGGCAAAAGCTATAGTTATTATGAATGTTATTTAGGTTACTTGCATATTTTTACAAAAGACAAAAAAGCATGATTGGCATGCAAAGGACGAGAGACTTTCTTTTGATAGTAATTTGACCCTCTAATCAAATATTAGCCTTCGTTACGTAATTCAAAAGTTCAAATTAATAACAAAGTTTTAGAAAAAAAAAAAAAAAAAAAAAAAAAAATCCCTCTTTTTTTTTGTTTAAAAAAATAAAATAAAATCAATCTTTCATAATATTCTGCTTTAATATTTTCTCATGGTTTTGATGATCAGGCAACTGTGTGACGTTAAATCGGAGTGGAAAATTATTTAAAGCCGCGTTCTTTATTCCATAAAGTATCTGATACATTTAGAAAGTTATATATTTAAACCGGTCTTTATCAAGTATTTAACCGGTCTACAATGATCATGGGCTAAAGTCATTGCATATGATAATATTTCCTCAAACAGCTGATAAATTCTGAGAGTCACGTTACATATCGTGCATCTGTCACGAAAATTAACCGAACTTCTTTTTAAGGACTTCTCTAAGTAGTTATAGAACTACCTTTCCTTTCGTTAATCATACGAATTCAGCGTCAAAAATAAAAATTTGAAAATGATAAAATGATATTCACATGAAAACACGATCGGAGAGACATGTTTGAGTTTCGGAATGAAACGACGAATAAAATTTGACATTATAATTTATATACTAATAATCCTGTTATACAATTACCCGCAATACGTATAATACCGACCTTATATTTTCAATCATAAAATGATTTTCAAACAAATCATGCAAAAATTTTTGCACATGTTACGGAACCATTATCCTTTTCCTTTAAAACTATTTAATTTGTCTAAAAGATGAAGATATAATTTATTTATAGAATATAAAAATGGCTTATTTATAGATTATACCTTATTTAGAAATTTTTATTTATAAGGAAATGGGAAAAAGTTTCCAAAGAAAACTTCTTAAAAATAAATCGAGAACTTTTTTAATGCATGACTTAAGAATTCTAATATGGGAATCATTCGATGGGTTGCATTTCACCGTTATCCGTATTACCGATAATCACTTGGCTGAACGTCATACTACCGAAATTTTTACCAAAATACCAATAAAAAATAAATGTTATTGTTTTTATATTCAAAATGAAATGACCGATTCGGTTTATTCATTATGAAAATGGCCTGAGGTATTAATTTAAACATCGAATGAATTTATACAAGTAATAAATCAAAAAAAATATGCATAAAGATAATTAAGTAAATCAATATATAATTATTAATAAAATAAAATTTAATAGCAAATCAATAATGTCCTATCGGCAAAACGGTATTCTCGGCCAAATATCCTTTCAATAAATCGGCCTTTCTTTGCGGGATATCGGAATTTATACAATTTATTGTAATAATCGGCAAGAGTCTCGACCGTTAGAAAAACTTCGATACATTATTGTACTACGGAATGTTGAAACTGACCGTATGTTGGAAAAATTTTTCGTGAAATATATATTTAAATAACAGTTAAGAGATCAGTTTTATTAAAATATTTAGATTAATAATAAAAATAATTATTTGTCATGTATACATTATATATATTGATCAAGTCATAATCACATATATAGAAATTTATTAATTTATTTAAGCTTTATTATATTAATTCTTTTATGACAATTTTTAAAAAAGAAATCGTCATATAAAGGATTTCTGTTTTGCCAAATTAGGAAGAAATTCAATTACAATTTAATCTTAGTACGTCTTAGTACGGAAACCTATGAAACACGACTTTGTTAACAATCGATTATGATTGGTGATTGAATTAATAAACTTATCAAACAAAAATTTTTTCTACCTATTTCGTCATTATACACCCACTGTATAAATCCGATTACATTTTGTTTTTCTTTTTTTTTTTTTTTTTTTTTTTTTTTTTTTTCTTTTTAATTTCTATTCAAACAAAAATTCTATTGATCAATATGACTGCAAAATCACAAACATCAACCATACTTTACTATCGAAATATTCCTCGTAAACATTTTCGCAAACAACCATATCCAATGAGAGCTCCAGATTCATCGGGTGATGGTCTTGTTTATCGTATCAATATTTATGAAATCTATGCAAAAAATCCAAGTCTTCTTTTAAATAATAATAATAATGGTTTTCATAATTTAGATACACAAAAGATTGATAATTTAAACGAGCTTGTTAAAGATATTGACCAATTACCTATTGATCATCAGAATTTAAATTACAAAACTCCACGGATTAATTGGGATAGAACCAAATCATTGGATATTTCTCAAGAAGTTGGTTATAATCTTTTACATGAAAAGGAAAGAATTTTATGTTCAAAATTAAGGTTAACACCTTCCACTTATTTAAAAGCTAAATATAATATTTTAAAAGCTGCTCAGAAATACAAGATAGAGGGGAAAGATTTTAAAAAGAGTGATGCTCAGAAAGCTGGAATTAAATTTAACGTTAACAAAGCATCTGTCTTGTGGAATTTCTTCAATCAATTAAAATGGGTTTAATAATCTTTTTAATATTTGGTTTTCAGTTTTGAGACAACAATATTATATACATATATATAAATATACATAATTTTTTTTTTTTTTGGTTTCTTATTATTTTATTCTCTGATGAAGTTTTTTTTTTTTTTAAAATAAAAAAATGTGTATTATATTAGAATTATGCCATTTAAAAATAATAAATAAATTATCTAATCCATGAAACATTTCTCGTATTCGATATGTACAATAAATCGTAATATTAAATAAATCCATGTAACTCTCGTAATTCTAATCCTGAAAAATATAAGGAGCATTTCTATTAACAATTCTACAACCTGAGCACTAAAACGATCGATATTCTAAATAACGTTACTTATTTTCAAAATCTCAGAATTCCAAAGTGACTAAAACTAACCAAGATGCGACTTATCTGATTGATAAAAACAATTATTGTTAACATCTAATGATAAAAGAAATCATAAAACACGTTTAGATTTTAATTAGATGACCTTAAGTTTTCCTGAATGTCATCATAATATTAATGATCCCTAATGATGTACAACTCTGTTATCAACATCAGAAATGTTTTTTTTTATACATTGTTGCCAAAATTCAACCCATTAAAATCCAAATCTTAAAAAAATCTGACGATATTCTCACCAAAAAGCATAAAATAATTCGTGTGAAAGATTTGTATTAATTATTGCTGTAAGTCTGTAACTGGAACGAACTTGTGACATTATGATTCTATTTGTCAAAAACATAGATCTCTTCGTAGAATTGGCAAATTCTATGTATCGTTACCAAAATTCAACCGCTGACATCCAAAATCAATCGACGATCGAACGTGGGTTTTTCCGAGCATCATCATTAAATTATTCAGAATAGAACTACAAAATCATAGACTTTTTAGCTTTAAATTTTAGTAAACTACTTACAAAGAACTCGTTCGCTTTAAGATCAAAATGGAACGCCTTATTTGTTTATTACATAAATAAAAAATGATTCAAACCTGCTTGCTATATACTCAACAAGAATGAATCTACGATCAAACAAACATTCTTTCTGAAGGAATTCTTTTT
Organism: Rhizophagus clarus; assembly: GCA_015698045.1. Taxonomy (NCBI): domain Eukaryota; kingdom Fungi; phylum Glomeromycota; class Glomeromycetes; order Glomerales; family Glomeraceae; genus Rhizophagus; species Rhizophagus clarus. The sequence goes on along the minus strand of BLAL01000040.1, from coordinate 1,735,772 downwards.
AAACCTTATGTTAATATAATGATTGCGTAGTTTTTAAAAATAGTAAAAAAAAAAAAAATTCCAAGATTTATTTTATAGTTACGAACTATTGATCAATTATGTTTATATTTGATCTAACATATAGTTACTGCTTTTCAGTTATGCGATATACGGTATCCGTTTAATAAAGGTAATTAACGTTCTTAAAAAATTCTCATAATGATAATAATAAGCCAATTCAAAATTTGTCATGATTATATCAGTAGCCCACTGCGGTATATGCTTAACCTTGTCTTATTGCGTCACGCGTAATGAAATTGTTATTAATATTTTTAACATAAGATATGTAATCTCGTGATATGTCAACTTTTATTAAAAATATTTATATATATTTGTTAATCTATAAAATTTATTATGAAATTTAGTAAATACGTTTCGAACATGTGGCGTAGCGTAACTATAAATACAGAAACTACTGTATATACCGGTTTACTAGTAAAATTAGCAATTCGCATTTCATTTAATTAATTACTCAATTTACTATAATCAAAACAATATACCGGTAAATTTACTGGTCCCATGTTAATCATTAATAATTACCCCCCTTTTTTTCTTTATTTAAACTATTATTGTTGTTAATAATGTTAATAATAAATCTGGTTTGATTTATTTGATTTACAATTAAAAGATGATTGGTCTTTGTTTTTTATAATGACAGATAAATATGTATAATGAAAAAATCATATATAAAAAGAGTATGAAACCATGTGATATAAAATTAAGTTTAATAACAATTTTTCTTAAAAAAGAATTAAAGTGCTGTAAAAATTAAAAAAAAAAAAAAATTTTAAACGTAAATAATTGACATAACAGAGTAACTGCATTATGCACGATACTTAAAAATCATATCAGTACTTTTAGGGAAGAAAGGGGATAGAAAACTGGAATGAAATGTACGTGACACGTGATAAGTACGTCATCTCGATTTTTTTGGTTAAATACGATTCTCACGCGTTCAGCAAGAGGCGTTCATTTATTAACGTTTAAAGAAACTAGACCTTCAGAATTTCAAAAAAGATTTTATGATTGTCTAAAAACCCTTTGATTATTCACAATAGATTCACAATAGATGTGAACGGAATTGGCATAAAAAATGATTCGGAAAATGATATCCCTTTATGGGAAAGTTTACAAAGAAAAATAAAACTAGTGAAAAAAAAAAAAGTGTAAATCATCTAAATTTGGATAATCCTTTCCGACATTTTTTTTTCCTTGTAAAAAAAAACAAAACAATAGTCAATACATCATATCACCTTTTAATAATTAATTCACTCGTGAAAAATCAGGTTATAAAGATGGACGTAGATAAGAAAAAAAAAAAAAAATGTAATTTAAAAATTTTTGTAGTAATTTTTTTTTTTTTTAAAAAAAACAAAAAAAAAAAAATAAAAATAAAAATAATTTTTTTTTTATAAATAAAATAAAAAATAAAAAATCTTTTCAATTAATTATTATTCCATTGTTCGAATTAAAAAGAAAAAATCGTTAAACAAATTGGTTTAGATCCAATTCAAAATTAGTTGTAAAAATAGATGGATCAAATAGACTCTCTTCGATGGTCCAACCATTATCTCAAGAAAGGAAAGAAAAAAAAAAAGATAGCGATTATTTCCTTTTGATTTCTGGGTATGAAACAATTAGGGAGTTAAAACATATGAATATTATGTGTGTATTTTAATTGTATATAATTAAAAAAAAAAAAAGCAAAACAAAATACAAAAGAAATTAACCAATAAGTTAATTCTCATTTACACAGTCTCTTTGTCGGTTAGTTTATAGTTTATAGCGGAAAGAAAATTGGTACATTCCGTAACCTCAATAAACAATTATAGGTTCAATTAGAACAAAGCAATATAATTAAAACATTGTTCATTTTTTAGAAACCTGATTTTTAAAGAAGTTTTTATTGTGTGAAACTAAAGATATCGCAAAATGGACACAGTTGGAAAAAAAAAGTAGTTAAAAACCTGAATATTTTCTGCGCTTTTATCATAATTGTTGTGGCTTGCATTTAAATTGGTGTTGCCCGTTATTTTATTATTTTAAAAATCACATGAAACACAATTCGATTTTGTTATAAAAGTGTAACTCTACTTTACCCAAATTTATTTTTTCTTTCAACAATGATAAAAACTCTCATTTTTTTTTTTTTTTTTTTTTTTTTCATTTACCGACTGCATCATTAATAATTTCTCTTACCTCATCCAGCGAAAAATAAGCGCGCCGCGAAATTGTCCTACAATTACACTGCTTCTTACTTAAAATAATAAAAAACTTTATTGTTTGTTATATATAAAGCTCTTTCATTTTGTTTCAAAACCATGTCTTCTTTCGTAACTAATTCTTCCTTCACTTTCTCATCATATTTTTCAAAAAAAGATAATAAGTACGATATTTCTGTATTAATTATCTCTTTTATAACTTTTTGCGCTTTATCAACTTTTTGTGGTATAATTTTTACTGTAAATTTTACTGGTTGGTTCGTTATTACCGTAATTGGTGGTTTTATAACAAAGTGTCGTCAAGAATTAATTAAATCTTTAACTGGAAAAAAATTTGGACGTGAAAAGGAAAATATGTTGGATCATAGATTAAATTCTCTTCATCATATTAATCATTTTGAAGAATTTCGTTTATCTTCTTCAAAAGATTTACCTTCAATACCAAGTTATCGTTCTAACAAATCAAATATCAAGTCAAATAAACCAAATAAATTAGATTCAATTTTATCATCATTTGACTTTTCATTCTCCGGTTTAACCGGTGGTAATAATAATAATAATAATAATAATAATAAATCAAATAAGAACAAAAAAAATATTCCAATATTACCCCCTTCGGAATATTCTACAAAACGTAATGGTAAGTTATTTTTTAATTGGAATTTTTTTTTTTTTTCTTATTATTTTATTTATTTATTTATTTGTTTTTTTTTTTTTTTTTTTTTTTTTTTTTTTTTTTTTTTTTTCAGAAAAAAGAATAAAAAATTTAAAACAAAGACATGTTCCTGATATTCCTTCACAATTGGGTCCAAATCGAAAAGAAGAATGGAAATCAAATGTAGATTACTATCCAAGTGAACGACATTCTCATCAACCAAAATCAAAACGTACTGTTACGGAGAAAATGATTGAATCAACGGCTGCATATCGAGTTGGTAGAAAATGTAATGGTTGGATAAATGGTTATTCTGAAGAATATGCTATTAAACAAAAAGATTCCAAGTCTGGTTGTACAGGTTTCACTTCATATGATGATCCGTTCTATTCAAGGTATGTCTCACGATTCTTTCTTCTACAAAGAGCATTTATATCGTTGTGTCGATCCTAAATTGTACATTACATGAACTTTAAAGAACAATCTGTGTAATCTTTGTATTTTTTTTTTTTTTTTTTTTTTCTTTTTTTTAGAGAACCAATAAAAGAATTAAATGTTCGTTTGGATCAAGAAAGGCCGACAATATCCAAACATGATAGAAATACTTATAATAAATCACCCGCAATGTCCTTACAATATGCGAGACAATATTTAACCGTTTTATTAACTTATAAAAAAGAAATGAACTTATAGTGTACAAATTGGAAATTGGCGTAGCAATCTTAATTTAAAGTTTAGTTACTAGCGAATGTTAGGGTAGTACCATTTAATAATTATAATTATTATTACATAGGGAAATTGTTACGCCACGGTAATTATTCGTTACAGTTGCGTAAAAATTGTCACATTAAGCAATTTTTCTTGTAATATACAATTTTATTTTTTTTTTTCTTTCCCTTTTATTTTTCTTTTCTTTGTACAAAGTTTTTTTTTCAATAAAAAAAAAAAAAATGAATAATTAAAATCACGGAATTACTATTAATTTTCGGGATAATGTTATAATGTTTGGCATCAAATGGCGTTTACACCGGTTTTTGACGTTAAAAAGGCGTTTTTTTAAGGCGTTTGACGCTATTGTTTAAAATGTTTGTTTGATCGTGTGCTTTACCTTTGAGCAAAATAGATCAACAATTACAAATTTCAAATGTTCCTTTCGGATCATGTTTCTTTGGTGGAACGACGGATGCTCCTGATTCAAAAATTCGTATTTTATTGGTTCATTTTCTTAAAGTATTTATACCCCTTTTTAAGTCGCATATAACTATACAAGTTTTTTTTTGATAAAAATGGTAATCGTAATGGGATTGATTTAGAGATCCGATTCGAGAAAAAAAAAACGAGTATTAAATCAAGAAAAAATTTTTTCAATCTAACTTTATCCAAGAAATATTATTTTAAAAATAATAATAACGAAAAATTTTTAATCTTTCTTTGTGTTATTAAAATTTTTTTTTTTTTTTTTTTTTTTCTTATCAGAAAATTCTAAATTCCGATCAAAAAAAAAAAAAAAAATAAAAAATAAAATAAAAACTCCGTTAATCATATAATTAAATAATATATTAAATACATGCAAAGGAAATTTAAACTGTAATACGATAAGGAATAAATATTTATTTTAATATTTATTTTAAAAAAATTCTCTTATTAAGTGATCTACAATGATTCTAAAATTCTAAGAATTTTTTAATAATCAGGTTTTATGCCTAAAAAAAAAAAAAAAAAAAAAAAAATTTAATATTTGTTAATCGTTATTTTTGGAAATAAATGTCAAAAAAATCATCAGTGCGTTTTTTTTTTTAAATAGAGATCATAGATTGTAGATTGATAATAATAACGAAAGAAAAATGCCAAGAATTTCTAGTGAAAAAAAGAAGAAAAAGTTTTTTCTTAAACATTAATCATGATATAAGTTATAGTTTTTTTTTTATTGCGACATTTGCGACATTATAAATCTCGAGATTAAACAAATAACTAATTACTATCTAACGTGAAACTATATCTTATGTTTATATTAAATTAATTTTATTGCATCTAAAGTTATCATTAAATTAAAATTTAGAATATTTAAATAATTCGGAATTAATTTTTTAAAACTTGTAAAAACGCGTGAAAATAGTCGCAGCAAATTTATCAGAATGTAAAAAGTATTGGATCATATTGTATCATATATTAAAAAAACAATAAATTATATAAGTCATACGAGGGAAATTTCTGTTTCAGAACAACCCGAAATTTGAAACTCGTAAAACGAAGCACAAAATAAACACTGAGATCATTAAACTTGATTAAAACTTGATTAAAAAACGAATTCCAATTTAAATTAGGCTATATAATGATATCAATCTGTCTAAAATAAAAAAAGCTTTTTGTTAAATTGTTTATTCCAATTAAATAATTTATGTATAATTACAAGGAAATATCTTTTGCTGTGACTGTAATATACCTTAACATTAACTGGTATTGCTTTAACAGAATCTTAACATTTATTAGTAATTCAGTTTAATAAGGCTATATAAGAAATATAAAAACTAAGTAGAATTTGTTCTTAGTATGCTGCATAATATTGGGTTAATTATATCAGACATATATTATAAAGATTATAAATACCTTTATTTTAATAGATTTATTAAAATTATATTTAATTTCTTATAGATTAGATGTAATTGTTATATAGTTCAATTTTTTAATCTAATAAAAAATTATATATTTTAGGATATTACAAATATTTATTAAAAATCAAGTTTCTAATTGCCAAAGATAAATGCAATTTAAAGATTATTAACTAATTATTTTAAATGAATTGAGATAGAAATAAAAACCTTTAATACCAAAAAAAAAAATACTTTTTTATTTTTAGTTAATAAATAAAAAAATTTTTATTAATTTATAGTTGAAGATATAATAAATTATTAAATTATTTATAAATACTATAGTTAACAATATAATTATCTGGAATTTTTATTGTTATGCAAATAAAAAAAGCTATTATATCAAAGTTTTATATATTTAAAAATAAAAATTAAATAATGTTACTTTAGTTATTTTTAGATATAAAAATAAATGACCATGTACTTATCTAATTATTCATTAGTATTAATATAAACTTATGATACTAACATTAACGTTAAAATGTATAAACTAAGCTGTAGAGGAACTGGAAGTTAATAACATACAGAAATAATTAAAACAATTGTTAATCACAGTTTAATTATGTGAATTATAAAAAAAAATGCTTAGTATGAAAAATGTAATTTTCTGGAATAAGATAATACTAATTAAGACATTTTTTTTTAATTTCACAAATTCCATATTTGGTTAAATTAGTATGGTCATAGAAAGAAAAAGGGTATATAGTAAATTATTAATTCTTAAAGTATATATATATATTTTTTTATTTCACTTACTTAATCGCTCAGTAATAAAGATTTAATAGCATTACACAAATACATTTTGGTCAAAATCTAGTAGGAATAGCTTATTCTAATATTGGAGGAAATAGACTCATAAATAAATGTTATTCAAGTAGATAGAGAAAAATTTGAAATATTTTTGGGTGATCAATTTCTTATATGAAAATTAATTTATCATACAAGCAGTCATACAAAATTACAGATGATTTGTGGTATATCACTCATTACATCATATACACTTTAACAAAGATCAAAAATGTACTAATTTATATCATATATACCTATATGTAGCGAAACAAAGTAAAAAAAATAAAATCAAATATTAAATGGTTACTGAATACATGAATACTGAATATATAAATACTATTTTAATAAAGATTCTATATTTTAGAAAATTCGTTGTATATACTCACAATTATTATTAAAATCTAAAAAATCTACGTTAGCATCTTTTTTCTAAAAATAGAAATATCTAGAATGGAAATAGTTAATTTTTAGCAAATCATATGGATATGATTTGTCATGCATTTTACAATAATATTATATATACTCTGAACTTCTAACAATACTTTTATTACTAAGTTCATTAATATGGTAATATTTAGAATTGATAGCCACTTTACCATATAAGTCCATCCTGAATATTTAACAATTCTGTAGCCTTGCTGATATAATTCTATAAAAGCAACTATATATGATACAAGATGTAATTGATTATGTAACTGATTTTACTTCTTATCTACTTTAGTTGAAATATAATATTCAAGAGCTCTTTTAATACTAAGATCTATTTCTAAAAACTTTTTATTGTCAGGAGTTCCATCATTCTTTACAAAATTTCAAACTTGCTGTGCCAATGTTTTAGATCTCAACTTGAAAGTTCTTTATGCCTGTTGGACAACTTTTGCATTATCGATTAAATGATTTACAATCCTTTTCCTATCTTCATATATATCGTATAGCGCTGCATACAGTACCCCTCTCAAATAGTACCCCCCATAAATAGTACCAGGGTACTATTCAACTACAAATTTTGATATTTTTGATTAGTACCCGGTGCTAATTTAGGCCAAAATTTGATTTTTGGCCAAAGTTATTCCTTGTATAGTACCAGGACCGGGAAAACTTCTAATAGAGGTCACCGGAAATATTGGTTCAGAATCTTATAGAATTTAAAAAAATGTCATCGGATTTACATGATTCGCATTCATATGATATAGTGCGAAGTCACAGTATTTTGTGGTTCATGCTGATTTATGTCACCGTTACTAGATGATTCGCAAACCTTAATAAATTAAGGAGGTTACCGTATATAGTATGGTTCGCAAACATATGCATGTGAGATATATATATATATATATATATATATAAAGAGATATCGCGGCATTTTTCAAAATTAGAAGTTATTTCATTTATCTTAATTTGGTCTAATTATTTGACATTTCGTAAGCAGTTTGAATAAAATGGAGACACGTAAGATAAAATTTAGCGACGCGTTTAGCTTTTAAGCCTTTTTTTACTGTTATGTACTTTTTTTTTTATTCTTTTTACAATGCCACCAACTCGTCAGAAACTAAATGACCCTCGTATTGCTCGCTTTCGATCTTTAAAAAATTTTGATAAAATTATTGATGAAAAAACTGTTCGTTGTAAATGTGGAGTGATAATTCGGCTAGATCGTCCATTTAGAACAACAAATTTTGAACGACACATTAAGAGTAAAAACTGTATTCTTGGTACTGACAAACAGCAAAGCTTATATCTTTTCTTTGATCAAAATCAAGATTCAGAAGGAGAAACTGAGTCACATGAATGTTTACCCTGTATTGGTTTATTTGGTGATTCGTACACAAATTATGCTACCGGTACTCCATCTGGTTATGGTGGTGGAGAAAGGCCTGAAGTGGCTGGAAAGAGACTTTTTCCCAAGAAGTTTCCTCAAGATATTCCTTTTTCTCGTAAGAAACTTAATAAAGATCAAATTCAAGAATTTAATACAACACTACAAGCAACATCTCTCTGGAAAATAGATCAATTTGAAGGAGTAATACGAAGTGCAAAGTGTACAATTATGACAACAAATTTGTCGGGTTTATGTGGTGAATGTATTGATTTGAAAAAGAATAATAGATTAAAGGATGCACTAAAATCTGTAAGTTTACCAAGTTTTTTCGTTAGTTAATAATTGAAACTTATTTTCTTTTTTTGTATAAAGAGACGGGCAACACCATCGACAACCAAATTCATACCAAAATTTTATTTTAATACCCGTTTGATTGGTCTTATGAAAAATCAAAATCTTAGAAGTCTTTGGACTTGTATAATTACCAATAACAATGATTCTGCAATGTGGGCTTCTTTAGCTCAAATGGGAATGAATGGTGCTTTTAATGGTGAAAAAACATTTACAGAGTTGGCTTCTCTAATGTTACAAATTAAGACAAAAGAGGAAGCAGGTATTAGTATGAAAGGCTTGCGATATTCTGAGCACCTTACACATTTCTTTAGTTTGTTATCTGAAAGTAGTCGTGAATATGAAGTTTTTCGTAAAGAATTAGGTGGAATGTCTATTCAAAGAATTCGGTATTTATGCATATATTTATTATCTCTTTGTTATTTGAAATATTATTACAATTATTTATACATTTAATTTATAAAAATTTGTTCAGTCAAATACGTGCCTCAAATACAGAGTTAATTACAGATCCTAATTTAGTTCTAGATAATGTGACAAAATTTGCTTGCATAGCAAAAGAATTGAAGTGGGAAGGGCCAATTTTATTAATGACTGATTGTACTAAGATCCGTTCTAAATTAGTTTATTCTCAAGAACTTGGTTACATTACGGGATCTACTTTACCTTCAAGTGAAGTATCAGTTTCTGATATTAATGATATACATGAAAAAATTCGTAATATTTATGAAAATAATGCACTTGCAACACAAGTTCGGGTTATTGTTCTTAAGGTATTTTTTTTTAAACTTTTTTTTAATTAGTAAGGTTTCAGTGTTTGCATTATTTTAATGTTTATTATATTTAGATTCCAATTGGAAAAATACCTCCAATAGTGATTGCTATCTTACCTACAAAAGGTGATGAATCTGCAGAACAAATTTTTAATATCCTCTGTACTGTATTAGATTTTGCACGCCAAAATAACTTAAATATTCTTAGTATGGGTGCTGATGGTGCGAGATCAGAATTTAATGCTCAAACAAAAATTATGAATTCATCGTCAACATATTTTACATTTGATGATCCATTTTACAATGTACATTTTAAAGTACCAGTTATACATGGAAGACCGTTGGTTCGTGTCCAAGACCCGAAGCACGCTAAGAAAACAGCAAGGAATCAATTATTTACTGGAGCAAGACATCTTTCATTAGGAATAGATACTGTACGATATGATCAACTGTATTTACTAGCACATCAAGATAAACATACTTTATTGAAACGTGATGTTCTTAATGTCGATAAACAAGATGACGGTGCGGCGTATCAGATGTTTCATTCAGATAATCTATTACAAATCATTCAAGCAGAAAATGTTCCTTCTGATATGATCGGACTTTTTATTTACTTATTTGTTCTTAGTAAGTCAAGTTGTCTTATATTTAAACAATGAAATTATTTATTGCAATAATTAATTATTTGATTATCAGGAGAATTATGTGATGCATATCTTAATCGAAAAATCGATCATAAGGCAAGAATTAGGATGGTTATGCGTGCATTTTTTTTCTTAAAGTATGGAAAGATTATATTCAACGTTGTGGCAGTATTCATTCATCAAAATGGTATAATATGCAACACAGTATTATATCTATGCAAAGTTTTGAGATTTTTATTAGTATGGCAGAATCTTTGATAATGCTTATTATGATTCATCGAGAATACTATCCTCACTACCCCTTATTTTTATGGGAACATGGAACTGAGGCTCTTGAACACATATTTGGTATATCTCGTCAAGTAATAGCTGATTTTAACTTTTATGAATTTTATAAAATTCAAAAACGTGTAATGTATCGAGATAAAATTTCACGTGCTGGACTGATTAATACATCAAGGGATCGAACATCAGCTGGAGGTAAGAATTTGTTATATTAATTAAAATATATTTAACAAAAAATTCACAAATTTTGTATATTTAGGTTATGTATTTGATATTGATGGTACTTCTCTTTCCCATGAAACTATTGAATGTTTACGTACTTGGCCATCTGAAGATGATTTTAAAGAAGCAATTCGCATTGGACATAGTGAAGCGATGTCATTTGCAGAATATCTTCAAATTGATAATCGGACAGCGCCTTCAATGCAACAACTTATTCGTCGCGATGAACATTCATCAGATGATCAGAGTAACTTAGAAATAATTGATGATGATGAACAAGATGATGAACAATGTCAAAATTTAGCCGGTATAAAAATTATTTTGATATTTATTAATGATTTTCAACTTTTTAATTCAAATTTTTATTTTAGAATCCATTGAACCGCAAAAAGAAATTGAGAATATTGGAACTGCTGCATTTGAGGTTTCTCGGCTCTTGTTGGATGAATCAGATGATGAGTCAAATATGGGGAATGAAAATGAAGCAACAAATATTTCGTTGGTAACTTTTCCTGATTTGCATTACATTCTTAGTCAAAAACCAGTTCACCAAAAGCAATTTGAAAAGTTTGATCTACTATTTACACCTGAAGGATTTGTAAATTATAAAGTTATAATTGATACTCGAAAAAATCATGATGCCTTTACACGACATTCAAAAAGTGCCTTCAACAAACAAGCACAACCCGAAACATCTGAAACAACTGAAAAATCTGGTTTACTCAATCTTAATAATGCTAATCGATTAATTACTGAATTAACAATTGATTTAAATGTTCAAGAAAATTGCAGAAATCGATGAAAAGAACGTTGGGAAGGACGTAAACGACTTGCAACTATTCCAATAGCTGTTGGAACTAATGGTAAATATTTCTTTTATTGCCATCGTAAAATTCAATTATGTTTAAAGCTAAAATATTTAAGTGATTATTTTTTCTTTTAAGTGCACAATATTATTGATGCAAATGTATCTGATATTCATAATCTAATTTCGGGTGGATATTTGATCATTTATTCAGACAATAAACTTTGTATTGCTCAAATTATCTCAATGTATGAAAAGTGAGGTCAACGACATGCTTGGATAGAAAAGGCGAATTTTTTGGATTATTTATCATATATTTCAGTTAATATTTACCTGAATGTTTATAACAATCTTTGGACAAATACATGCGAGGCAGGAGGAAAATTATTTGCCCACGTTCCAGCTAAAGAAGTTTTATATTACTTTAATTCACCATCTTTTGTTTCTCAAGGTTCTTTTTATACTTTAACAAAAGAAAGTTTGGAAATTTTTCAGCATTTTTAAAACACCAGAAATGACATCAAATCTAGCAAAGATTTTTCATAAATAACAATTTTTGATATTAAATTTGTAATTTTTTTTTGCTAAAATGTAATATTTTATGAAATAAAGGGAAGTTTTAATAATTAAAAATAAAATATCTCCCCGTAATTTTATGATTCGAATATCTTGTATTTTTCATACTTACCGTAATTTTGGTTTGCATAATTAGTAAAGTCATGTGGTTCGCAATCATATGATTTTTCTATATTTTTCCGGTGACCTCTATTAGAAGTTTTCCCGGTCCTATAGTACCCCCCTCCTCATATAGTACCCCCCTCCTCATATAGTACCCCCCTCCCCCCCCCCCGGGGTACTATTCAATCTAGGCTGGCTTTCTTGAATAGTACCGGGGGTACTGTATGCAGCGCTATACGGTAGGATCATAAGTATAATTATTTAAGCCTTTACTGAATATAAAACAATATGTTTGATATCTTATTAGAATTGAGTGAAGATACACTCTTTCAGCTTAGTGCAATCCTTCTAAGAACTGCTCCTCCTTTTTTTATATTCTTCTGTATAGATTTACTACGCCTTTCAGCGATGCATTTTTCCAGATGATCATTAGCATATTCAATGGTATTTTTATGGATAATTACTAAGGAGTTACATACAGTGTAATAAATATAAAGTAAACATCTCCTAGTTTTAAAGTCCCTATTTATATATACTCTTTCAATCATTTGGATAAATCCATTCTTGGAAAAGTGGTTTAGGTTATATTTAAGAAGTTTCTTAAATGGAGAACGAACATTAGAATACTACATTTCTAACATTTCATCTATACCTATATTACAGATTGTTTAACATCTGCATTACTATAGAATTTAAACCAGAATAGTTAGTTTTAATCATTTTTATAGTTTATAACTGATCTTAGTGATTTAGCAGTTTCAGTGTGTTATATCAATTCTTTATCAACTTATACTATATATAATATAGGATTCATTTTTATGCTTATTCAGATGGAAACAAATTCATAACTGATTAATTTTTCTTAAATTTTGTGGATCTCTTCATGGATAATTCAGTCTGTGACAATATAATGGCTAAATTATTTTCAGATCTATTAGTCAGAGGCGTTTTACATGATGTAATATCATATTACCCTAATTTCACTTGTAAAATTGGAATAGTGAACATGTATTTAAATTATAGATCTGGAAAGAACATGATATTATGAATAATTGCTATACCTTTATTTCTGAAAAAAGAGAATTATTGAGATCCAATCTGTCCCCTTTCACTTATTTTATTTAGAATATAAGTCATAAAAGAGGGTAGATGAAGAAGTGCGTCAACAAAAGTTTTAAATGATACTTTCAGGAAAACAACATAATTAGATCGTAGAATCAATAGCATTTTTAGCAGAATTGGTGAAGATAAAATCGTTCAGGTGAAAACATTTGGTGTATAGGACTATTAATCTGTAAACTCAATTCATTCTCATGTAACATTACAATTGAAATATTGAATATGCTTTAGATGTTGTTTATTTTTAGTGTAAATGATAAGATAAAATACAAGAAATTTAATTATATTTGAATTGTTATTTTATATAAATTAGGTACATTATTAATGAATTATACATGCATGTGATTGACAATTTAATAAAAGTGGATATTAATAATTAATAACTTTTAAATAAACATCTACGATTGTCAAAGCGTTCAAAAATTACTTGGTGAAGGCTGATCTGATATAGAACAAATCCAATGATTTTTGTATTCTTAAAATGATTATTACTTTTAAGTTTGAGAGCATTTTTTTTCAGTTTACTACTTGCATTATCAAACCACTTCTTAATGTTATCAAATTTATTATAGTTATTGGTCTTTAATGGTAAGTCTAGAAGGTAATTCTTATTGTAATTAAGAAGGTCTTTAGACTTCTTAACTTGATCTTGTCAGATTGATGGCATATTTTTTAGATCAGAAATATGAGAATTCTTGAATTCAATTAACAATGTTATTTCATCATTAGGAATTAACACAGTATCTGCTTGATCAAAAAATACGTTAGAATTATCAAAGTAATATTTGTTAATCAGTTATTCTTTCTTATGTGTGGAAAGGCCAGCCAGGACAAGAATTTGAAAACGAGTTTTAAAAATTGATTCCATCAAGTGAATAATATCTCCATAATCTTCCTTAGGAAGCAATGTGCTATTTGAAAACAGTTATATAAGTGGATTGATATCATATTTCTTAAAAAATGATTCCACTGCGGTGAAAAGTTGTGTTTGTTGTTCAGAATTTATTCTGTCCTGCAGTTTCTTTAATAATCTTTAACAAATACTATATGAGCCACTTTGTTGAAAATTTTTGCATAAAATTTCTATATAAATACCACTAAAAATTTCATTATGAGAATAATACTATGACAAGTTATACATAATAAATATTTTACTCACCTCACCAGTTTTGATACTTGTCAGTGCCTCATAATATATTATCAATGAGAAGAGTATATTAGAATTCCTAATATCCAGTTCCTTTCTCACCTCGTCGATGACAAAGGATGTAAACAGAGTAAACAAAACTGGCCCTTCAATCAGTTTCATAAGAAGCAAATAAAATTTATTATTTTGACCCCTTGACAGAAATTGCAGTACACTCTTTGAGAAATTGGTATTGATGTCAATCATCCTTATTGGAAGTGCATCATGTTTATAGAGTTCCTGTAAATAATTTACCAATTGACCACCATTAAAAATTCTTGATTCGCTGCCAAAATGATAACTATCATAGGAATCAAGCAACAGATTATATATTTCATTGATCTTTATTTCATTCCAATCATATTTTTGCCCAATACTTTGGAGAACAGACTGGATGTCTTCAACTGAGATATTGCATATATTCTGATATTGTGAATTTTATGTCATATCATAGGCAATATTGAACCTACTGGTGAAGTCTGCAATAGCTAGAGAAGTAACTCCAATAACCAATGCATAATTTCTGGTAATTTGAAGGGCTTTCTTGAGTAATATGAAAAATGAGAAATACGAAGAGGTTTGATACTGGAGGTATTTTCAAAATTGTTTTGCTTCTGAAAACAACAGGACAGTATTGACCGAATAATCATATTCATCGACAATTATCATCATCTGTTTTTATGATTGTTAAATTTGCATCCTTCATATATACAGTTAAGTTCATAATGCTTACCGGTACTTTAAGATATTTCACTATTGTCACCACATTATCAAACAAGGTAATAGCACTTTCTAATGATGATGGTGAAAATTCTAATCCATATTTTATACAGAAATCTGTCAAACTGTTCTTTAGTCGAGTTTGAAATTTCTTGTCAAAATTGGAGTTGCAGTTATATGATTCAACATCATTTGATTAAAGTCCATTAAAACTGAGCAAAAGCACCATGAAAAAACAAGGACGGGGGTTAAAAAAAGCAGAATCTATGTCAGGGAACATCTTTCCAAAATTAGATTGGTTCATCACATCATAAAAACATCATGCTAGAGAATATAAGAGGGTCTTTTCATGATGTTTTGGTTGACAAAGAAAAAGACATTTGCCTGGCCACTCTTTGAACAAATTCATATGTGCAATAAAAAAGAGATTTCCTTGAAAAACGTTTTCATAAGTCTGCACACCATAACTAAACCATGCAATTTCTGCAAATTGCATGATGCAAGCAATTAATTAGCCATTAAATGACCATTACCTTTCTGATCTTCAAAAGGCATGCTGGTAGAGATATTCAAAGTACATCTTCTTTTCCATGTCTCTTTGATGCATTGTTCTTCCTCTATCATATGTTTGATTGCAGTACAGAAAGTATTCTCTAAAATAAAGGAGCAGGAAAAGACCAAAAGCTGATGAAAAGCTTAGTAAGCAGAAAAGATTCTCTAGTCATGTTCAAGTTGACCAATCATTACAATGCAAAGGCTTACCTTGATGTTCATCTAAATTGGGTTAGAAGACCAATAAAAAGGAAAGTTAGTTGTTGGATAAAAAACTTCTATATAGTAATATGCCAAAAAATATTGTTATACCAATATACAGTATGTCCTCTTAAAATAAAATTTTTGTTGGTATATT
The DNA here is from genome assembly GCA_015698045.1 of Rhizophagus clarus. Classification (NCBI taxonomy): domain Eukaryota; kingdom Fungi; phylum Glomeromycota; class Glomeromycetes; order Glomerales; family Glomeraceae; genus Rhizophagus; species Rhizophagus clarus. The sequence goes on along the minus strand of BLAL01000040.1, from coordinate 1,719,907 downwards.
GAGTTTTCAATATTATATTGGTATAATATCGGTATATCGAGTTCAAACTGTCAACTTACTGTTAATTTTAAAGGCAGTATTGACTTCTTCTGGTGTTGCATTTGGGAATATTTCTTTAAATTGTTTTGCAAATGTTATAAAATTCATGTTGATTTTTTACTGAAGAAGAATATGAAAAATAAAAATAAAATAAAATGATTTCTTGGAGATTTATATGATTTATATTATTTTTTAATCAGTTTAATCAGCTATGAGAACGCGTTCAAATCTGAATGAGCTAATTGATTATTACACTGATTATTACGCGTTTGTAAGTCCGAAGTACATGAGTTTCTTACTGATATATCAATTAACTTTATTATAAAATTTGAGTCATCATTAATATTTCAGATTCATCCAATACATAATATGATTAAGTTTTTTTTACGTTATACATATTAAAAATATAATAAATTTGAAACTTTATTGATTTATTTTTAAATAGCAAAATCTATAGATACGATTGAAATAACTGATGCTATCAAGTAGATTCTGCGACTTTCGGGATGGGATTGGTATCGGTTTAACTGGTCCGACTCAAAAATTTCATTTTTAGTAAGATGTATAATTTTTTATCTTGATCGTTATTTTAACATGTATTAGTATTTTTTTTACATCTGTATGGTAAAGGTGTGTGTAATATCACTGGAATAAATAGTAAAATTTTGGTTACTGCTGCAAAAATTACTTCCTTACAAAAACGATCGGATATTCAAATACTTGAACATTACACAGATAAAGCTTTTGATTAATTACTTAATATAAAGCGCAACCTTGTTTTTCCAGAATTTGCGCCATAAATTAATTGTTTATGAACAGGCAAAAAGTCATAGTTTCTCAGCAGATAAAGCAATATAAACTGATTCATTGGATAAAGCAACCCACAGAAGGTATCGATTTATTAGAGCAAATTAAAAAGGCTAATATATCGTTAATTGACGCAATAAGCATTTTATTTAATATTTAATTTTTATGCCATTCTAAATTTTAACATATTAAGTATATTTTTCTGGCTTCAGACTTGTGAGAAGTCGGGTACATGAATAACTGAACATCATGTTCCCAATAAGCTTAGTAAATTGGGCATATCAACAGCTTCTACTGTTCTACATAATCCTATTCCCCCAAAACAGATTTCTGAAAAAAGCAATAGGATAGAAGAATATAGTTTATGTCATAAATCAAATGTCTATAAAAACTCATTAGACCGGAGACGCAAATTTATGGATCGGAAAAAACTGCGTCCCCAAAGTTGTCGTACTCAAGAAGTGGCACAGTAGAATTCAAAATGGGCTATGCTATGATTTATTGGATAATTTGCGCCATTTGATATCTACCGAATAAATTTGTGTATCTATCGTATATTAACTAATTTTAATATAAAAAGTTGAAAGTAAAACGTAAAAAAATCGAATCATAAAAAAAAAAAATATATATATTCTATAAACTTAAAAAAAAAAAATAAAGATATTTCATAATTCATAAAAAAAACTCCAAGTAAACATATTTCATATATAAATGTTAATAAAAATATTAAGAACTTAAAATTGAATTGTGGCAGCTGAAACATTTGTCCTCCTCTATAATTCTATATACTCAGGATTGAACCATGATTTGGCTGATTGCAATTCAGTATTACTGAATCGATGAGCTTGAATCCGAGTTTAATTTGTTTCAGATTGAATGTCAATTTTAGTTTTGGCTAATAAATGTCCTTGTTCCGCTGATTTAATATACCACATCGAAGATTTTGATTTATTTTTATCCAAATCAAATAAACCCATTTCATAAGCTTTTCCAAGAATATATTGAGCGTTAGCTTGACCATTTTCAGCTGAGATGGTATACCATTTTAGAGCTTCTTTTCGGTCTACGTTGATATACAAATTTCCCAAGTAAAATTGTGCTACAGGATGATTATGTTTTGCAGACCTATGAAACCAGTATAATGATCGAATTTGATCTTGTTTACATCCAATTCCAAATTTATATAAAAATGCAATGTAAAATTCTATTTCAAAATTATTTTTATAAGCATTTAAAATCCATTCAAAAGATCTCTCGTAATCTTGTTTAATTACACGTCCTTCTATATATGCCTCTCCAAGATATCGTTTTGCTTCTTCGTATCCATTTTCCGCAGCTTCTTGAATGAATCCAATTCCTATCTTCTTATTATTTCTTTTTAATAATATACGTCCAAGATTAAAAATTGTCTTAACATAATCATAATTCAATAAAGATATTGTATAACTATTTGATTCTTTAGAAGGAAAATTTTTTCTATTAATTAACGATAGATTTGATTCTTTTCTATTTAATAATTTGTTTATTTCTTCTTTTATAATCAACTGTTTGTTTGTTTCATTCTTATTGAATATTGCTTCTTGTTCTAATAACGAAACATCATTTCTATTAATCGATTCATTTTTAATGTCTGTCTTTGTCGTTTTCTTATTAATTTTTCTTTTCTTTTTATAAAGATAAACTTTATATGATCCTTCTCCGACAACATAACTTTTAACCAAATTTATTATCTCATCATCTTCTAACCATTCTTTAAATTTTTTAAAGAGTACTCCTCGTTCTCCATTTACATTTGGATGATTTCCTCTACCTGTGACAAAATTTATTGAATTAATTTTTAATTTGAAGCATTCTAATATTACTTCTTTTACTTTTATATATGCTTTTTTCGTAGTATATCCATGTAAATCGTAACATGGTATATATTTTTTTCCTGTCTTTTTATTGATCTTTATTATATCGTTCATGATCAAATAAAAAATTGTTAAGAAAAATTTAATTTAATGAAAATTGTTCCTTCGTACTTCATATTTATATTTTTTAAACAATTAGACATTAATCTTCTGTAATTGTTATATAACAACAATTACAGGAATTTAAATTCCTTATATTGTATTATATATTATATTTTTACTTTTCTGTTATGGAATTCAGCTACGTATTACGTCCTATATTGACTACGTCAATTGCTATTTTAGTGAACAATCAAATTTATGAGTCACACTTCTAGAATCTTCAGTGTCATGTGAAGTACGAATAAATACACACAGACTGCGTAGAGCCGAATGGCGCATGTGGCACAGTTAATACATATAACAGATTTTTTATTTAAATTATTTTTATTTATTTTTTTTTTTTTTATATGTAAGCTATATATATAGTTTAAATTATTAAATATTTGTTATTTTCATAATCATCAGCGAATATATAGGTATTGAATCAGGTTATCAGGAGGATTAAAATTGAAAGTTAATTAAAAATTGAAATCCCAGTATTTCATGAAGCAGCTTTCCACCAATAAGCAATCATTATCATAGCAACAGTAGATATGATCCATTTAGCATATATGTCAACCTCAAGTTTTGTATCAACATCTAGCTTTTTATTAAATGAATCACTTGATGATAATTCACCACGTTTCGATATTTCTTCTCCTTCTGAATTTTCTGCAACTCGTATTCTTAAAGTATGTACAACTCCTTCGGTCGTCCAATCTTTAACTCTCCAATACAAAGTTTGTCTGCTTTTAACGTACCTCCAATCTCCATCAGATACTCTTATATCAAGTAAAAGGTTTTTATAATGATAATTTGGTATATAAATTTCTGCTTCAGGTGCTACTATGTTATTTATATTACTTTGTTGTGATAATGGATAATTAGTGAATTTAAATAAAAATTCTAAATTCTTTAAATTGAAATTCATTAATTGTGGAATTCCCGGTATCTTAGCCGCATACGGTCGCTAAATTATTAACAAAAAAAAAAAAAAAAAAAAAAAAATAATTTATTATTAAATATTTATTAATTTCAATTTGTTTCTATTTAGTATACTTACCAAAACTGCTTCCAAAACTCTTCCGCCTCGATGATGAAATTGTTCATCATCATCTTGTTCCCAAAAATGTACTTGTGTTAAATCAAAAGGTGATGTTGGTGAATTTGGACTGTTGGCTTTATCATCAGAGCTAATTTCGGATTCACTTTTCTCACTTTCTTCCCCATTTGCATAAGAATTTTTATTAGAACTAACATTTGAAACAAGTGCATTTGTTTGTATTTGAAGTTTCTGAATTTTTTTTGTTGCCGTCCCATTGATTTGTTCTTCCGTTTCGTTAGTCTTTATTTCTTCTGTTTTAGTGATTTTGATTTTATCGTTAATAGAGCGTGAATAAATCGAAAAATCTTCGCCATACCAATGATCGCCATGTGCATTATCATTTGTTGAATTATAATTCCATAATCTGTAAAGTAAAGAAACTTGTTAGAATTTTATTATACAAAAATATTTTACATCTTATTAACAATAATTGACATACGTAAAGTTCACAAGATTCTGCTCCATGGCACCTAATACAGCATCCAAGAAATTACTATGATGTGCCCAATCATTAGTTAAGAAAGCTTGTTTCTCATTAATATCCATAGGTATACCACATTCTCCAATAATGCAAGGTTTCTCTCCTACATATTGAAGACCATTTTTAACTATATTTCGAACTTGCCCGGAATAATTTTTCTTGGCTCCAGATATACCAAAATATGTAGCAGCAGCTATATGATGTGCTCCCTAAATAACGAAAAATTACAATTACTTAGTATATTGTAAGAGGGATATCAAACATTCTGTAATTAATTTTTTCCCTACCTTTGTTAACCGTTGAACATCATGTGTTATTTTACCATTGAATGTTTTCGTAAATAGTGCTTTCAAGTCATACCAATGAGGTGCATATATAATATTATTATGATGGTCATTTGGTGTCCATATTGGTGGCGGCTAAAAATATTAATTAAAGGTAAAAAGTAAAGATAAAAAATGTCAATTATGCATTTATAACGAATAAATATTCATGCAATACAACCCATACCTCATTTGGCAGTGGTTCAACGAAAACAAAGTATTCTTTGTTAATACTTTGAATACCTTCAGCATATCTTTTCACGAAAGGTAAATAAAAATCTTTATAAAAATCCATCTTTTCTCCAGTTTTTGGATTTTTTAAGAAATAATCTTTGTCCAAAACTTTCGGTTTATTTGTTTTAGCATCAACATTCCATACACCATGCTCGCGCCATATACATTTACCGTTTAACCAAGCAGACTCGCGTTCTTCGTTAATAATACGCGTTTTATCTTTACGTGTGGGAAATGGCCATGATTTAACCCATACTTCAACCTCTTGTGGTATACCATCACCAAGTGCAAATGATTGCAAAGCAGATGGTGAATCTCCAAATACCAAAGTCTTTCCTCCATCGTATCGACATAAATCTGTCAAACCAATATATCCTTGATGAGGTTCATTCATCAATTCAAACCCTAATACTGCATCTAAATGTTGAAGTCGCCTAATTTATTTGATTTCACAATATTTAATTATTTATAAATTTAAATGTATAAAAACTATCACTAAACTTTACATCACCTTGCCAAATGTTTATAACAATTTACGTATTTTTCTTGAAGAAATTCTTTAACATTTACTCCTTCGTACGTAGTATTAGGAGCAAATACATCACCACCCCAAAATAAAGTAAACATGGTACTACTAGCCAATTTAGTATAATTAGTCGGCCAGACCATTGGTAATGAATCACCAGGTTTATGATTAGTATTATGGACATACGCAGCACCAGTTGTTTTGAACTTTGTTATATCAAGTCCAGCAACTTCAAACGTCCATCCTGGTGCACCTGATCCACCTGAAAATCTTGACCACTGTAAAAAATTAAAAGTAAACATAAATTATATTATTTTAACTTCTAGCTTTTGAAATAAAAATCACTTACACAATCTTGATGCGGATCTATGAAACATTTAATACCATAACGAGACATTTGCTCTATAACATTAATGAGATAATCTATAAATTCTTCGTCATAAATACCTCTACATAGTTAATTAGCATTAAAGTAAAAATACAGAATTAATTAAAGTTTTTCTCTTCCGATCGTTCCTCTGACATTAAAATGCGTAAATACTCACGGTCCAGCATGTTCCAATGATTCCCAAGTGACCAAAAGTCTAACAAAAGTTAGACCCCAGGCTCTTAATCTAGCAAAATGTTGTTGAACTTCTTCTAGCGGAAATGGTCTACCCACAAATGAAACATTACGGTGATCAAAAAATCCTTCAATTAAATGACTTGATCCATTAGGTTTAGTAGGTAATTTCGAATTACCACATAAATTAACGCCACGTAATAAACAAGTACGGCCTTGATCATCTTTAAACCATCTGCCATCAGCTTTTAATGTACCGGAACTAAACCAATTCTGGGCTAGAGCACCTGATTCACCAAGTGCTAGCATATTTTGTAAAGTAGAATCAGGATAATTATTTTCGGGTAAAGGAGTATCTGGAGATGAAGCGTATGAGCTAAATGAGGAAACAGAAGCTGAACGTTTCAAGTCAGGAGCTTTAAGATGGTGTGACGGACGGAATTCATCGCTTGCTTTACTAGTAAGGGATCTTTCGTCAGAGGAATCGCCATCAGAATATATAGAGACAATTTCGGGATCCACAGAAATCTCGGGAGTATTGGTTTGCACAAGATTGATACTTTCGACGGCTGGTGGAGGCATTGTTTACAACAAGCGGAAATTAAGTTTATTGTTGAATTAAATTCTATTTTTACGTCTATTTATTTTTGTTATATTGGTATGTAAATCTAAAATAATATTATAACTGTACTAAAAGAACGTTTTATTTTTTTTTTAAAAAAAAAAAGAAATTTTGACCGGGAAATATATATGTGTATAAAAGAATGTATAAAGTAGGATCTAAAAAGATTAGAAGTAAAAACAGGAAAGTTGGTTGGTTGGTGGCTTTGAATAATGAACTTTAAACGAATATAAACTGTAGATATTTGTGGCAGTGAAACAGGAAATCCACTAATTAGATACCTGTGCACATTTATATAATATGACCTACAGGGATTAACGATTGGCAATAAAATCCGATTAAAAAAACATTAAAGTCTTGGCTTAGGCTCGGCTCGGCTTAGTCATTTTGTTAATCACATTGCTAAGCCTAAATTTAGATTTTTTTCACACAGAATAATGAAATAATAATTTATGGAAATATAATAAAGGTTTTATTTTATTAATAAATCTAAAGGAACTTTATATCTATTTATATTTAGATAACCCTCCCATTAATTATTAATTATTAATTAAAACTACAGTACTAAAAATAACAAAATAAAAAAATTAAAGTAGAGACATTCCAGAGGCAACAATTATCAAAGCGGCGGCTGCATTTCCAAAATGATTTATTGAGGAAGCACTGCTTTGTTTTTTACCTTCTGATGCTGTATTATTAGTCGATTGAGTGCCGTTAGTAGTAGTGCCGTTAGTGGTAGTACCATTAGTACTAGTACTATTGTTTACATTATTAGTCAGGTTGGGCGGAGCATATGTTGGAATAGTCGCAATATCTGGAACATTATAATAGGCTGGTGGTTGTGCTGGTGTACCACATTTTTGAGTGTATGTTGAGCTGCAAGCTTCATTACAACTTTGCTTTTGCTCATTTGGAACTTTAGGATCCTGGCAGGCTGCCGTGCAAGCTTGTCCCGATCCGATACAATGTTCACGGTTAATTGGCCACTCGTACCCTAATAAGTCCGGAACTTTATCAATACATCCACATCCCCATCCCATTGTGGTTGAATTACAAAAGTTCTAATATAAATTTTTATAAAATGTTAATATAATGAATACTTAAATTTTTTTTTATAATTGAATTTTTCATTTACATACCATTGGAGCCTAATAAGTGTTATTATCAATAAAAAGAAGAAAGTGTAATTAGAATTATAATAAGACGATAAAAAGAAATTTTCTTCTTTTACGAGTTCAATGTACTATACACACTTTATTCGGTCCACCACAATTTGTTTCGCAAAAACCCATGTTGAGTAAACAAAGTTGTTCTCGTTGTGGTTCAGATTCTTGGGTGAGGAGAAATTGAAATGCTGGAAGATTTGGGTCCGCTGTTGTAGTTGTTGTAGTTGTATTTTGAGCTATATTAAGACCCATTAAAGAAAATTAATAAAAAATTTTTTTCTTTTTTTTGTTTTTTTTTTCTTTTTTTTTTGTTTTTTTTTCCTTTTTTTTTGTTTTTTTTTTTTAAAAAAAAAAATTTATTAAATAAATTAATTTATATTACCTTGTGCATTTGAGAAAGCAGTCAAAGCTGCAATAACAATGTATACGGCTGCGAATAACTTCATCTTTTTTTTTTTTTTTTCAAACGAAAGAAATTAGAGAAGAGAAGAAAAAGTAGGACGAATTTGTAACAGCAGAATATCGTTCTTTATAACAAGATTTTTTGATTCAACCGTTAAATATTGCAATTTACACATCTTCCTTTTAAGGAGTTTTAGTAAATTAGCTGCAGTTGGTGAAAATTGTTTCTGATTATAAATAGGAAAAAATTTCACGAGCTGAATTTTTTTTAGACCAAATTAGTACAAAACATTGTTCGATTATTATGAAGATTATATTTGTCCATCTGAATTGATTGGACTATTAAATGCATAATAAAGCCGAAGTACTTTTCCAAATATTTGCACAATAAGATTCGTAATAATACTGTAGGGGGTGCAGGAGTTAGAAAATTCCAATTTCATGATTAACTGAATTCCATGGAATTTTATCAAATGTCGGGATATACGCCGATGATCGCTCCAACGCCAATTTAAATTGTTAAACATAAAAAGGACTTGTTGCAATGTTGCATGCTTGCACCTTAAAATGTTCAATAAAAATAATTAAAAATCTGATACAAAAAGCATTACTAGCTAACTAATTAACGAAACTTGGATAGATTGATTATATTACACCGCCCAGTCAAAAGTATATAATATTTTTTTTTTTTTTTTTTAATTGGTAAATATTTTAAGAAAAGTTTCAAGAATTCTAATTCCTTGTTTTTTTCTAAAAATATTTTCTTCTTTATTAAGAATAAGAAAGAATATTTCTTTTTTTTTTTTTCTTTGTTCATTAATCTTATCTAATTACAAATATTTAAATTGAATACTTGTTTATATATTGTAAATGTAATTTCATATGAAATTTTTGTTTTAATAACTATCTATGATTAAAAAAAGCAGTTTCAGAACTAAAGAATCAATAATTTTAAAATACTGTACATACAAGAAGTTCTCAATTGCTAGAATCTGAAATTACTCATTAAAATCGCTTTTTAAAAAATTAGCAAAAGTCCTAATTATGTTTTATAACAAGGTTTTTTACCAATTGATGACCCGAAAGTTATTTATAGTATACCAGCCTAAAGATCTGTCTAATCACCGAATGATTGACAATCGGCAATTAATTAAATTTGATCAAAATTAATCTGGTTTGATTTCTCGCTTTTTTCAAATTTCTTGTACATAAAATGTTAAATCAAATCATAAAACGTTCAATATTTCCTGTAACTGGTAAAATATCCAAACTTTTTTAATAGTACCATTTAAAAATGTTATTAACTCTTTCATATTAGGTTCTTTACCAATATTTCGTCTCAACATTCGAGAACAAAAAACAATTTCTCTACAAAAATATTTTTCAACCATACAAGAACAAATTTCACCTTTACCCCCTGATAAACCAAAAGCAAATGAGATTACGACGATGATACAACCAATAGGGAAATCACAATATTATTTTAATACTTATAAAATTGTTAAAGATTTAGAAGTACAAGGTTTTACCAGAGGTCAAGCTGAAGCTATTATGAGAGGAATGGAAGCTTTGTTAATTAATGGGTATTAAATTCTTTAAATGTATATTTTATTTTTATCGTTTTTCTAATTTGCTCATTTTACTTGATTTTTAACATTAGGTTTAAAACACATTCAAAATTATTATCGAAAGCTGACTTAGAAAATGTATTATATTTCTATTTATTTACAAATTAATCTTCATAAACTTTACATTTTCTAATTTTTATTCATTTTTTTCCGATTATACAAAGGAAACTTATTTGTTTCAAGCGTCACTGTCTGACCTTCGTATAGAAATGCAAATAATACGTAAAAATAGTTTAGTAGATCTAAGTTCAGAAAATTCTTTAATTCAAAGAGAAGTTTCATCGCTTCATCAAAAATTACAAGATGATATTGGTAAAATGAGACATTTTATACAATTAGATATAAATAATTATAAAGCTGATATAAGAGAGGAACAAAAAAAAAAGGAACTTAATATTCAAAGAATTGATAATAAATTTACAATAAGTTCTGGTGATGTTCGTACTGATATTGAAGCATTAAAATGGGAAACTACTAGGATGGCATTAAGTAAATAATTTTAATCTTATATTTTTGTATATTTGTATCTTTTGAAGTTTTTTTACTGAATTAATTTTCTTTCTTGCAGTGGGTTTATTTGGATTAGCAGTTTTTTCTTTTGGTATAATGTTTTTCACCTCTAATAAAAAATCGAAAGAAATTTCAAGCGAGGTTTCAGCATCAAAAAACGGCAATACTAATTCCTAACTTATATTTATTAAAAGAAATTTATAATTATTTAGCACTGTAAGACTAATCAAATTCAATTAAAATATATTGAATATACTTGAGTGTAATCAATAATGTATTTATTTATAACACACGCCGGAGAAATATAAGTAATATAAAATAGATAATAATAACTATTAACATATAATAATATTAGGTATTTCTTTAATTTATGGCTCTGTCGGTGTAGATGAATTTGATGAAACGCTGGATCTCTTTGGTTTTGGATTTGCTCCGGCAGCACGTGCAAGTAAACACAGCACATCTGTCAAACTTACAATTCCTATGGCTCGCATTCTATCGTCTACAACCCAAACTCGATGCGCTTTAGTGGCCACAAGTTTAGCAACTGTGTATCCTAATGTAGATGTTAGACGAACATCAAACACTGGGTATTTGTCTTGTCCATCTTCTAATCCTTGTCGACTTCTCACATGACCGACAAACTGTTGACATGTTTTCCACATTAAAGAATGACTATAACTTCTAAGAATGTACTATCAAAATAAATAAATTGTCAATAAAGAATTTTGTATAGATAATGAAAAGGTTTTGAAATTCTTATACTACTTTAACATCTGTCATACTGATATTTCCTATTAGAACTCCATCAGCATCAATAATGGCAATTGAACTTAATGAATTTTTATCTTAAATAAAAATATAATTGTTAATAGAGAAAAAAAACGGTAAATAATAAAAAAAAAGTGCTTAACTTACTCATCATTGTTAACGCTTCAATTACAAAGGAGTCAGCTTGAGCAGAAATTACAGAACTGTTTCCAATATTGAGATCACGAAGCTATCAAATAACGTTTTTAAAATTACATATTGCTACAAATAACACAAAAGCAATATGAATAAATACCAATTTTGGGAAAAGTTGTTCTATCTGAGGAAATTTTGTCACCTATAGAATAGACACAAATAAATAAGATGATAATAACATTTTTTGATTCGAATAAGTCTATAATCATACATTATCGTATATATAATTGATAACTTTTGATTGAGTTAATATGCCCTTCATATTTCCATCCGCGTCGACGACGGAAACTAATATGATTTAAATGATTTTCACGCGAATTACGTAAATTAACAACTGTTTAAAAAAAAAAAAAAAAAAAAAAAAAAAAAAAAAAAAAAAAAAAATAGAAATACCTCTGTGAGTTCCACTTCCAAATAATTCAACCACTTGAAGCAATGAAGTTTCAGGGAATACAGAATAGAAAGGATTCCTATTGGAAATGTCTAAAAATTTTTTAGTTTATTATCAAATTTTTATATTATTTATACCGTCTATTCAAATTACCTGAAGCTAACTTAACGGGAACTGGTTGACATTGTATTGCCAATTTTAATAAATCGTTAAATTCAGAAGTCAATTCTTCATCGGACTTTTGTTGCTGTTCTAAAATATCTTTCTTTTTCAAAACAATTAATAAATAGGTCATAACATCTGCCCAATCAAACATTCCAACGTAAGTTTTGGTTTTATTATCATATACTGGGGCAGACGATACGTTATTTTTCATGAGAGTCTAAAAATAAAATATTGAAAAATTAACACGACATTCAAAATAATTCGATAAACAATAATTATTCTTACATCACAGGCTTCCTCTATTGCAGTATCGCCATCACTTAAAAAGTAAAAGATATTATTATTCTTAGTTATTATTAATAAAAACCCAACTAATTTAAGCATGCATACATGATAATAATTTTTTGATTTTCTACGAGTTCAATAGCTTTTACCAAGGTCCAATCGTGAGTCTCAGTGGTAAGACCTTCACGATGCGACTCGTTAGTTGAACGACGCGATCTTGGTAATCCAGTTACTGGGTCCATTCTTAATTTTTCTTTTTTTTCTTTGAAAGAAACGCGAAGTCAATTCTCTGTAACGAATAATCGTATGATCCTGATTTGTAACTTAATAAGATCTAATTGTTCGTGTAACATCTAACATAAGCATTTTTAAACCGTTTTTGTCAAGTCCCCAACTTCAATAATTCCCATATATCCAGGTTATATAACGGAAAAAAATGGTTGCGCCTGTGTTACGATCAGCAGAGTGCGTTCACTTTACTGATTAAAAAGATATTTTCTTTTAATGATATCACAAAATTTTTACTTTGATCCCTAAACTATGATTGGTAATGCAAATTCTCGCACGAGGTTTTTTTGCTAAGATCGAATTCAATAATTTTTCTTAAACAAAATGTCTTTTAATGCCAACGTTCCATTACTTAGTTATCGAGACGATACTTGTCGTCGAGATTCTAGCTATATCGATAACACCCCACTCGAATGGTATCATGTAGGAATAGCTTCAGCGTTTATTCTTGTAAACGGTATGTGATAATTATTTAGTTGTCTTAATACAAAACATATATTAACTTTTCATTTACAAATATCTAGGTGTAATATCTATATCATTTGGTTTACATTTAGGAAAATCTTTAATAATCAGCGCGATTCGCTGTGTTGTACAATTGACCTTAATGGTTTGTTATCTTTAGTTTCATTTTGATTATGATTAAAATATCTCTATTAATTTACCTAAATCACATAATTAGGGCTTAGTTCTTGAAGATGTTTTTAAAGCACAAAATCCCTTTATCGTTTTTTTAATGATATGTAAGTTTTATAACTAAGTTTTGCAATCTATGATTTTATCACTTCATTTATTAAATTGCACCTTTTAGTTGCACTTGTATTTCTCGGCGCTAATGAAATAGTATTTAATAAGAGCAAGAAGAGACACACTGGAATGGTATATATTATATATATATATATATATAAAGAACGTATTGGTTAATAAAGTTGTTAATAATATTTTTTACTTGATAGTATTTGTCCGTCCTTTTATCTCTAGGAGCAAGTACTATTTTAATTGGTACTATCGGTAAGTTACATTAAGTATTCAATTAATATTTCTTTTTTTTTATTCGTTTCTTTTATCACATAAAAATCACTGATTCCTTATAAATGAAGGATCGCGATATGCTTTGAATCAAAAAAAATTTTGGGAACCGCAGATATTTATTCCAACAATGGGAATGCTTCTTGGGAATGTTATGTCAGCAATAGCTGTTGCCACGTCTTATGCGCTCAATCAATTAAGGTAATTAGGTAATTGTATTATACGCCCTGCATTCATTACTGTTTACTTCTATTAATTAGTTCCTTATATTATTATAAAACGTTAGTGAACAAATGGAAAAGATAGAAATGTATTTATCATTTGGTGCTTCTCGATGGGAAGCCGGTCGTCCGGTTGCAATTGAAGCTATAAGATTAGCGATGTTACCTACTATTAATTCCATGAGGTAACTTTGTCTATCTTTTTTTATTTATTTATTATTATAATATTATTAAACCTTATTACATTTTTAGTATAATTGGTTTGATTTCTATTCCAGGTGATTTTTATATTATCTTAATTAAATATGAAGTATTTTGCATATTGTAGTACCTAAATAGTAAATTTCTTTATTTCTGAAATCAATTAGGCATGATGACCGGTCAAATTATTGGTGGTGCACCTATAATGGACGCTGTTAAATATCAACAGATTATTATGTTCATGATATCTGCATCTACGGCATTAGGAGTTTTATCTACAATTTTTGTAAGTACATCTGTAAGTTTTCGCAATTAATTACAAGCAATTTATTCACATTTGTTCACAATTTTTCATAATAGGTATGTATATTCACTTGTATTGACAATTCACATCGATTAAGAAGTGAAAGAATATCAGGTTCAAAACCATTGATTTTTGCCAAAAAGGATGAGTTTTTTAAGAACATAAAACGTGGTATAATTGGCTTAACAAAGATTTTATTAAGATGTTTTACAAAAAAAGTTGATACAGAAGAGGAATCATTAGGATTATTAAATAATACAAGTTCATAATGTTCATAATCTAAATGTTATTTTTTCCAATGGTTTATTTTTTGCAAATCTAATGCTATTTTTTTTTTTTTTTTTTTAAAAAAAAAAAAAAATGATAAAGTCTAGCGAGATTGTTTATTATTCAATATTATAAATTGTATTCCTTATATATAATATGATATTTTTTTTTTTCTTTATGTATTATTATTAATGCAAATTTGCTTGTATTCAATAATTCAATTATATATTATAAATGTATTAATTTCCCGATAGAAATATTGAATCTAACCACTCCAAACCCAAGTTTAACCCTAACTGAAGCATTTTTTCAGTTTAGAAATAGCAAAGAAGATTTCTTTATCATTCAAATTTTGAGGACAATCAGCTAAATTCGATAGCTTGTGTTAATATGTATAAAAAAAAAACAAAGGAGCAAAAAGAGGAAAGGATCTATCATACCAAGGAATTGTCTAATCAGTGATCTCGTGTCTGACTGAGCTTCCAAGACAACATCAAATGGTTCGATTAACTTTATCATTATACAATAAAAATCTTTTGAATAGGGTGGCCCAATTATTTGAACAACCTAAAGACGATCAGAGAAAATTTTTTACATGTGACTTAAGATTTGCATAAACCATGCAACCGGAACAACGCTATTTTCAATAAATGTTGTAACAAAGTTGTAACAAAGTTTAAAAAATCATGATTTATATCACTAGAGCATAAATATCCAATATATGGAAATTAATTTAGCCAACTATGTGACATGAAAGTTTTGACTTTCAATGATAAAATTTCTTTGGATACAACATTTATTCAAAAACACAAATCCCTTAAAGAACATACTTACCTTTTTGATAAAATAAATTATTAATCTTTCCTCCAACTTTCTTGCTTGTTTTTCAATATACGACATGACTTGTATAACGAATCCGAGTTGTATCAAGTAAATCATTCGATCCAGTAATTGTTGTCGCAGGCCCAACTGTAGTTATGATGAAATGAACGTATAAATCAAATTGGTACATGCTATTAACATAATCAAATTATAATAACCATAATTTCCGGTGTGAGTTTCCATGAATTTGATTCCAATTCAGCTTTAAACGCGTTAAAAACATGTGTTCGTTGGTAAGGATGACGATACGCAATCTTAAATCACAAAATATTTCATTTTTTTTTTTTTTTTTTTTTTTAAAAAAGTATATTTTAAAAAAAGGGATTAAATACTAATACATAATTTTTACCTCCTCAAGAAGTAGATGAGGAATCGGGATTTCGTGATGTTTGAAATGTTTCTCATAAAATGACGTGTCGCGTAAGAGATGTTTAATCCAAAAGATTAAAGCCATTGAAGCTATCGGAGTACTGTATCCAAAAAAAAACAGATGGAGTAACATTTAAATTACTTATAATAAAAATAGACATTATCAGAAAGATAAAACCTACTCCATATATTCCAAAATTTCTTTAACGATGCTACCGAATTCAGTAGTCGTTGCGCCTTTTTTAGAAACTGCAGCTTCGAGTTTTTTAAGTGTTGTGAAAGTGCTATCGACTTGTGATGAATCGATCTATTTTATAAAGATATCTAATAAGATAAATTTAAGGTGGATAACATATACAATTATTTTACCTTCCCGTTCGGTAATTCCTTGGCGCTTGAAGCAAAAGCTGCTAAATATAAATATTTTTCTTTAAGATCTTGCTTCAAGTTTTTGTTTTTTTCAGAGGGTACGAATATGTTATTCAATAACCAATCTAAAATATATATGCATAGCAATACCATGAACAAATTTTTTAGGCGCGTTTGACATTACCATAAAATAAAAACAATAACAAGCCAGATAAATACACTACATACAGAGCAATTGAGGATCGCGCAAAAATATAGGAGAAGGTGGAGGCTTAGAATTATATTGTTTATACAACTATAATATGCATCAAAAAAAAAAAAAAAAAAAATTATAAACACGAGGAAGTATATTTTAGTGATAAAATATATAATAAATTACCGCGACCACATCTCCAGGTGTTGGCGGTATATGTAAAATAGAGGATGCAATAGCTGTTGGTGGAGCCGATAACAAGTTTCTCAAAGTTGTCACGAGATCATTTCTAACAATTCAAAGTATGTTAGGTTCGCATAATTTAAAACATTTCAGAATAGAGTGTATGTATGTACCGGCCATCAATTGCACCTTTTTCCAATTCTTTCGCCAATTTTCTTAGTGGGTAACCATTTGGTACTTGAATCAGTCGCTTTATCAACGTTTGAACAAAAAGATACGTGTGCGGGTGCTGACTTGCTGTTTTCTATAAAAATAAGTGGAATTAATCTATTTTGTGAGAAATCAACAAAAGTGCAAAAAAAACCTACCACCAAATCCGGTAAAAATTTAGATAAACTCGCGTCATCCGCGCTTAATAATGTATTGAATTGATCAAGCAAAACCTTTGAATACACCCCAATATAAGTCGACGCAGTTTTGAGATGTTTTATTTCGCCAACAAAACCTTGATTCGCTATTCTCTAATATACGATTGCATTTCTCATAAGAAAAGTTATACTATCAACAACCAAAACTTTAACGATTAATTACCTGAATCAAAACGTTCAAAAATTGACTGTCAGGATATTTCTCTGAAAGTTCATATATCACTTTACGCCATTCAGCTTTATCTATAAGTTCTAACACTGGGTTTAAAGACTAAGTTTGAAAAGGAAAAAATAACTGGTTAATTCCTGATGAAATATAAGACGATTTATATTAGAAATAATTACCCTGCCATTTTTTATAAGTGTTTCGTCTATCTTCTTGGCATCATACTTTGCCTTTAATACTTTTTTCAAACATTCAAACCCTTCTTCGCGACCTCTTGCCGTTGGATCATTTGGATTATTTTGACTTTGGTCAGAGAAGGCATTTATCATACTCATCAAGACATTAGCTCTGTTAGGGTAACCTCTATATGACACAACAAGCGAAGAAAATATTGCCGTAGTTCCTTCGGTTGCAATTTCAAGATAATCGCGAACTGCATCTTGAATTCCTGGTTCAAAAAGAGAATCTAAAGAAGGGTACAAAAAAGTTAATAAAAAGGGTATAATCTTAAAAAATCATTTTCATACAATAGGTAACCTGGTTTTAGTACTCGTTGCACTGTTTTTCTTATAGCATCGTCACTGAAGTCTATCGGGTTGATATCGAAGGACATTACATTATACTGTCTCAGAAAACTTGACATAAAGCCAATGAATTCTCGTTCGGTACCGTCAAGCTACAAAAATTCATAATAATAAAAATATATAACTATACAGGTATTTAACGCGTATATAACGAAAGAAAGAAGAAAACGATCCTTACGTTAACTCCTAATTTCGTCTTTAAGAACTCAGTTACTTCAGGATCATCGCGAAGTAACTTTTGATTTTGATAAAAATTATTGAACATTTTATTAGTGGTGTTAAACCAGAGGGGCAAACTATCGTCTATCGTGTTGGTAATTTAGCATTGTTACACAATCATTTTATATCAGCCAATAGGTAGATTTGTATTAAAGGTAAAAAAAAATGAATCAAAGATGCCTCCTCCGTTTCATCCCATCGTTTCTCTAGAATAAATAAAATGGGTAAGAGTTATCATTTCTACTTATTAGCTTAAGGAATTTTATTAATTTTTCAATCCTTGCAAGAAATTTAAATAATATAGTTACAGGTTTTAAAAAAAAAAAAATTTTCCAATCCTTTTACTAAGATATCATTGAATTCGTATTTTATTAGGCAAAGGAAAACCCAGAGGATTGCAAAGCGCTCGTAAACTACGCACACACCGTCGTGTAGAACGATGGGCCGATAAAGCATATAAGAAGAGAGCATTAGGTACCGCCTACAAATCTTCACCATTTGGTGGTGCTTCTCATGCCAAAGGCATTGTACTTGAAAAAATGTAATTATCGCTTAATCTTTATGATCTATTCTCTTATTAAATTAAAAAAATTAAACATTTAATTTATTGCATATTATTTTCCCGTTCTGCATGATATTTTATGTCCAAAAAAAGTGGCGTGGAAGCCAAACAACCAAACTCTGCCATTCGCAAGTGTGTTCGAGTTCAATTAATTAAGAATGGAAAGAAAGTTACGGCTTTTGTTCCCAATGATGGTTGTTTAAATTATGTAGATGAAAATGATGAAGTCTTGATTGCAGGATTTGGTCGTAAAGGTCGCGCCGTAAGTATTTGATCATTTCTTTAAATTTAACTAGATTCAGTAGTCTGATTACGCTGCATTTGTAGATCGGTGATATTCCTGGAGTTCGTTTCAAAGTGGTCAAAGTCTCCGGTGTATCGCTTCTTGCTCTGTAAGTACATCCTTACATTCTATTTAATTTACAATGGCTTTTAACTTAAATTATTTATAGGTACAAGGAAAAGAAAGAAAAGCCTCGATCTTAACGATTATGTATATATCAATCGAAAAACTTCAATTTAATGTCTATTATTTAATTATGCAGATGCTTTAATTTTTGATTAGTTAATCAGATGATTTTTTGTGAGGTTCTGAAGTTGAACTATATATCATTTGCAAAAAGCCCAATAATAATAAAAAAAAAAAAATCAACAAAAAAAAAATTTTTTTTTTTTTTTTTTGCAAAATATGTCTCAGAAATAATTGTGTATAAATTTTTTTAATAATTTTTTTTTTTTAGGGAGAAAAGCACTATAATAACAAGTGATGCATTGTAAAAAAAAAAAAAAAATGAAGCAAATAACACGAAGGTGCTGTTTCCTGTGCTTTATCACATAATCCTGAAAACTATGTTCCAGACTCGTCTCAAGTAAATTTGCATCGATTTATTTATCTGGAGCCAATTCAGGCAACTTTTCGATCAAATCAGAATGAATAAAAAAAGCTTACTTATGAGATGTACCTCCACAAAGCAGTGGAATCTGTGCACTTTGGAAAATCAAGGAGATTACGTTCCAAGGATTTTATTAGAGAAATATTAAGGATGGTGATGTTTGTGGGTAGAAAGTAAATTAAATGATAAATGATGAGGAACTATTTTCTTATTAGAAGTTTCAGTTCAGAGAAATTAATCTAATTAGATTAAATCTGTTATTTGTTATTTTAAGAAACTTCTCACTTGAAAATTACGGTCTCAATTTTAAATTATTTAAATTTTTCAAATATTTAATTTTCACAAAAATACATGGAATATGCAGATACAATTGTTAATGAATAGATTTTAGCTAATACATATGATGCTCTACCCAAAATTTTTGCTAGTTTGGATCTGCTTTAAACATAAATTAATCGAGATTCAGGAACTGTAATATTTTGTATTTGAAGTCCATTCGAATCTTGTAATCTTGCAGGAAAATAATCATGAAATTTGCGCCATATTTCAGGAAAGAATACAGCACCCCAACTAAAAGGTACCTGCCAAAGATATGGTATACGAAGCGGATAATTTGTACCCTCAAGAGGAATAATGGGATCAAACGGTTTACGCCATGATAAGTTAAGTTCATTAACTTTAGATCCATAATAACTAATTCCTTACTTGCGTTTACTATGAACACGATCGGGCCCATATCTATATTTGAGAATGTTATTTTGCCCATGCATAATAATATGGTGAAAGTTCAACATCATCTTCTAACAACACGGCATAATCATTATCATCGTTAGGGTAATATGACTCCACAACAGCTGCCATCAATCCACCTTGTACAATACGATGACGAAGATCCCTTTGACCAAAAGGCCACTCAAGAGTGTGACAATATTCTTTCGTTACTGGATCCGCTCCTCTATCTATATTAATTGTAAGACCAATTTCATCTCCAAAATAATAGGAAGACTTAAGAGATCGAATGAGACGGTCCAATGAATCTGGACGATCTTGCGTAATAACTTGTATATTAACTTTAATCGTATTCCAAAACTATTTTTATAATTTATTAATTAATTAGCATATACTGTATATATAAATAATTATTATTAAAAAAAAAAAAAATTATATATATATATATATTATATATACGTACATTTAAGTGCTTCGATCGGTAAATGTGTTAACCAAATCAATTGTTTAATATCTCCGATATGCCTGCGACACCTAAATTAGAAGCTGCAACTAAAGCAGATTCAACTCCACGCATAGCATAATTATCTTGATTTTTAATATATAACAGAACGTCTGGCTGAATTTGATTTACAAAGTGATTTATTCCTTGAAAAACTAAATCCAAAGTACCAATTCCATTATTTGTTTTAATATCTAAATCATAAATGAACACTTCGAAAGAAGAATTTTGTTCATTTAATAATTTTGTTAAAAGTGTTTTACTTAAACCACGTTTTTGACCAGTTACTACGACATGTGTATTAACGTTCTTTTGAGTTGATAATTGACAAAAAATAGGCTGTAGACTTAAACCTTGTTTTTCGCCATCGACAACCACTATTATGTCATTTTCATTAGGTATTTTTTTATTTTTACAAATAATTGGTTTGGTAGAAGTAAAATATACTTTTCCATATAGATTTGGAAACGTAACTAAGATAAGTATTATAGTTATGAGTATTATAGTTGTAAATAATGCGAATATTCTAAACAATTTTGAGGTTGAACGTAAAGGAAAACAGGTTGGTTGAGCTTGTTTTTGATAAGATGAGGTATATTTATTATGCACCATTTTTTTTTTTTTTTTTTTCTTTAAAAAAAGTTTTCGCTCCTTTCCATACATTAACAATCCATCGTTCACAGAATAAATCCTTGATTTTTTCTTTTTGTTTTTCCTCGCCATCGATTGTTAAATCTCCGTTGTCTTCAAATTTTATAACCTGAAATAAATAATGCCGGATAAAAACATAATATTTCACCATTATAAACAATGATGAACAACCTTCTCTCAAGTACAAATCGAACCATAAAATAGGATCAAGACATAAGGCAAAGAAAGCTTTGTTATTCCTCAAATAGTACTTCTAGACAATAGGAATAGGTTAACGTGGGTTGTCTTTCACTGCCTGTAAAATTTCTTTAGATGCCTTAGTGAAATTATGTGGATCAAGAGTGTTTTGTATTTGGCTTTCTAACTTTTCTGGATCTTCTAGCTCTGTAATCATAATTGCTATGATAATCCTGAAACTAAGCAAATATTAAAATGAGTAATGTTGTAACTTAGAGGTGCATCTAAG
Organism: Rhizophagus clarus; assembly: GCA_015698045.1. Classification (NCBI taxonomy): domain Eukaryota; kingdom Fungi; phylum Glomeromycota; class Glomeromycetes; order Glomerales; family Glomeraceae; genus Rhizophagus; species Rhizophagus clarus. The sequence continues at coordinate 1,698,195 of BLAL01000040.1, read as the reverse complement.
GATCGATTTTTTGTCATCATGAAAATCTTAAAATTATAATAGTCATGTCCCAAAGGGGGGAGGAGGTTTTTTTTTATTATTAATTCGAAATCCGTTGGAACGTTTATATATATTTCCAGGGAAACTGATTTCTTAACGTTAAGAGAATAAACTCTAGCTTTCTTAGGACTGAAATAGCTGTTGCAACAATTCCGGTATAAAAAATGAGGACTCTATTATGCTAAGGAGTATCAGCCCCGCATCACTACCAATCTTCATCGCCATAAGTTAAGTTCTCAAACCTCTCATTAAGGCTTTTAAATTGTTTGTAATTAATGGGTTGAAGCTAACTTTATTGCCTTATATAAGTCTTTGACATCAGATCCGGGATTAGAGGGTGGTTTTTAGCATTCCTTACACGATCTAGCCTTATTTCATGAACACATGAAAGTAAAATTTTGATACTTCTTCAAGATCTACAGTTGATTTTACGCCTGGCGATCTCGAAATTGCCTTTCATAACAGTGTGCTTTTATCGTCACTATTACTTTTAGAGTAGGTCCTATGTTACAACTAGACGTTCTTTTAAGTGGAGTTAATATGTCGCACAAACTTGTCTTGTGATCTGCATATTTTTGTCGCACAGGAGTATATATGCATGTGGTCCAGCAAAAAATCACCGAACTGGGTGTTGCATCTCAAAAATTACCAAGTAATAAATACATAACTTGTATTATTTTTCGCAATAAAAAATTTTATTGTACTTTTTTTATGGCAACTAAATACTGCTTACATGATAAAAACCGTGCAATTTTAATTTGTATATAAGTTATTGTTAATCATTATAAATGAATTATAAAATTATTATATTTATATCATTAAATATATCTCTCTATTATTTGAAATTATAACCAATTAGTAATTATAATGATAATATTTTAATTAGTATGTTTATTTACTATTTTTATAATCATTGTTACCTCCATTCGTATTGAACTAAAAAATTAATAAAACAAAGATTTATGGCGGATAAATAAATGTGTTACGTTAAAAATGAACCGGGATTTTGAACGAGCAAAAGGAATAATTGATCACTTTTAAGGATTATGACTTTTTTCATGAATTATTTTGGATGTTTGAAGAAGATAGAGCCAATACCAGAGTTTTCAATTGATTTGGTATGTAAGGAACGCGGATGCTCCGATTGTTACACGAACTAATTAATAATTTAAGGAAAAAAAATTCGAATTTAGTTTAAAATGAATGTTACGAGAGTGTAATTGAAGAAATTGGGCCCAAATGATTTGCTGATGGAGAAGCGACTATGCAATCCTCAATTAGAGCAATCAACCAAAAATATCCATGAATTGTCCCAATGCATCGCACATTTATTAAATCTTATTACGTCTGATATTATCAATATTGAATTGGGTACAGAATCAAATGCCAAAAAAATAATCACATTTTTTTCATTCTGTCTACAGAGCTAAATGCAGCATTTAATAATGAACTTAAATAATTGTTTAATTGGTGGTGGTGGACTTAAGACTTCAGTTAAAACTCGATGATCTACAGCTTGGGATTGTACTAAATCAATTTTAAGATGTGAAACTTCGATTCGACAAGTCATCTATTTTATTGAATTCAAAGACACTTGACCGACATATTTAAACGTGTAATGCTACAAAAGCAATAATAATTACTGATCGCAATTTTGGACTGATGTAAAACAAGCTGTAACAGGAGTTGAATATAAAACTGCAACACTGGGTTCAGTTTACGTAGAATTATTAAAAATGACAAAAGCCATTAAAGAAATTCCTAGTATCTTAAATTTGGAATTTAAAAAGCATGTATTAATATTTACAATAAAAGATGGGCGCAATTTGATTCTAGGTTTTTAATTCTTGGATATTATTTTTATCCATATTATAGAGGTAAATTATTAGTTTCTTATTTATTATATCTAATAATTATTTTTCATTTTTTTTTTTTTTTAATATAGCATTAGGATTTCAACATGGAATTTTTCGAAACGTATGCCAATCTGCTATTGAATTATGGATTAATATGGATGGTGGTGAAAACTAGTAGCAAAATCCTCAAAAGAACAAATGACAGTTTATCGAAATCGAGAATATCCGTATAACGAAACCTTTTGATTTACAAAATGGGTCTATTTTTGATTGGTGGAAAAATATTGAACAAAGAAATAATCACATTCAAAAAGTTGCTCTTAAAGTGGCATCTATTGTACGGCTGTTGAAAGAGTTTTTTCAGTTTTAAGTTGGTTAACACAAAAAAGACGAAATCGATAAGAATTATTGTTACATAGCTTTTTTTTTTTTTTTAATCAATATGATAATTATACTTAGGTTAAATATAGATCATCTATCAGATATTTCCAAAATTCTTTCTTATTACATTACTAATGCAGCTACGGAACTAAACTATATTGTATGCTTACAGTTACAGAAACTGATATGTTCGATGATGATTATTTTCAAGATGAACCAGATTTTACAACCACAATTGGATCCAATTTTAGATAAATCAAACAAATTGCATTAACATTGACCAGATTCACGTAGACAGTATCGTCTAATTGGCCGTCGTAAATCCTGTATGCAAGCAAATGTCAATATTATAAACAAGAATATTGCAACAAACATTCGAATCCAAAAGATCATAATTGTCTAGTAGCAATAGAGAAACTTGTATATATCCCTTAATGCTGGAAAATTAGTGCTTGATCCCGCTCAAATTTATATATATCCCTTATGGTATCTCACAAAGTATTATTATTCAAAGGACAGTACTTTAAGTAGGTGTTAAATATTCCACCACACGATACAAAATATCTTTAAAGAACATTTATATATTATTTAGATATAGATCACTCCCAAGTGGACAATGGAGAACTTAATTCATCTCGTTTTCGTTATATAAAAGTGGGTTCATTAAAAGATTATAATAATGAAAATAAGTATTAACTATTAAGATAAAAATCTTTACAATAAATTATTAATCTTTGATTTACTAATAATATTCTTAATAAGAAAATTTTATGAGCTAATTATTTTAAGGTGTTCCGTGTGTTTATAAGCATTATTGACATGACTAGATGCTATTAAATAAAGGGTCAATAAGACATCAAGCCGTCGAGCCGAGCTATGAGTAAACTTGTATCGTAAATAGATATGGTTATCAATTCAAAAATGGAACCATAAATGTTATAATATAAGCAGGGTTTAATCATTAAAAGTCATTGATGCTTTACCTAATGATGTAGATTGAACAATTCTTATCGGTAAGTTCTTTGAATTAACCTGTCCGCAGGGTTTATAGTATAGTACTATACCAGCGATACCATGATACCAACAGTAAGATCAAAAGACTCTTATTCTTTAAATAAATTTGAACTTTCCTGTAATTTCGGTATGATAAATAACTAATTGTAAAAGAAATCTTATTCCTTATTGTCAGAATTTCATCATATAACAACATTCAGCATATAATAAATTCGGTATACAACCAAATATAAAAATAATCCAAATTCAGTATAAACCCAACATTATAAACGGCTGAACTCGGAACTGTGGTACCAAGAAGGATTTGATGCTGCTCAATAAAGCTTGTCAGGAATGGAAATATGATTCTAAATGTTTTTGAAACAACATTTAGCTTTTGAGAATGGGGGGATCATCAAATAAATGTGATATTGGCCTATCGGCACTCTAAACCCTTTCCAAAAATATAATATCGATGAGAGATCTTTCGAAAAAAAAAAAAATAAGAATGGGGACTAGAAAAGAGCAGATTGTCGGTAAATGATCTAAAAAAGGATGTTGTGATAACGCTGTAACGGATAACCTACCAATAGGAATTAATAAATATAATGTCCATAAGAAATCTTGGAGGGTGGATTCACCGAAAAAAAAAGAAAGGGAACTTGAGAAAGAGCACAATATTTTTGATTGTTGTTGATCAAAAAAAGGATGACATAATAACAGATGACTTCTTAATGAAGAATTAAAAATATATAATATCATGAGATATTTTGGAATTGATTCGCCGAAAAATAAGAAAGGAGGAGGACTTAATTGTTGTTGACTTTCAATAAATGATCCAAAAAAAAGATGACGTGATAATGGAACACTTTCAAATGATTGATCATATTTAACCACTATATATTATATAAAACATTATGTATCTTTCTGTATTATAATCATAAAAGATAACGTACGTACAATTTTTCTGATCAAAACACGTTAAATAGTAATGTTTTAGTGATGCAAAATCATGCGGAATTTGTGGATATTAATCGCATGATGTACTGATATGTATTAAAGCACAAATGTAAACACAATAATTATTACTTAACTCGAAATATTTAAAGGATCGGGTTATTTCATTTTCTTCATTATTAATCATCAATCTACATCAAATACATCAATCTATAGTTTACGTGTGAAACATTATCCTGCAACGTGTAAATCTTCCAATTAAATGATCATAACGCGTCATGGACATGGACACGAATGTGTTCAATACGTTAAAAAAATCATTAAATAACGTTAAAAATAACGTTAGATGATAAATACGTTAAAGTACATTAAAAATACATTTAACAATTATTACAAACTAAACCCTATAAGAAAAATGTCGGCAAATACAGTTCAACTTTTAGCTGCTATTCAAAAAATTGCAAAAGTTCATAATATCGAGGTTACTGCGAAGAAGTTAGATAAAATACTAAAAGATGGGTTCAATGCTTTACATATAATCTGTGGTAAATGATTTTTGTTGAAATATATTTATCTTTACGTGTAATTCTAGATAAAAATGATAATAATTGCTTTTTTTTTTATTAAAAAAGATTTCGACGGAACCGTAACAAAATATTATAGAAATAAGGAAAAAAAAGAACGTAGTCCTGGTTCTCATCTTATATTATCATCAAGTTCGCGATTGACTGATGAAGTGTGTAAATAAAAAAAAAAAAATATCTTTAAAAATTATTTTATATATATATATATAATATTTTAATCAATTAATAATTTCAATTTATTTATTCAATCAAAATATTAGTTTAAAAAAAAAACAAGTGGATTACTTGATAAATATTATCCGATTGAAGTTGATAATAAATTAACAATGGAACAAAAATTGCCATACATGGTTGAATGGTGGACTCAAGCTCATCAGCTATTAATTGATCAGAAGATTAATAAGGATGATGTTGCGGCCATGGTAGCTGAAACTCCTGTGGATATAAGGGAAGGTATAAGTGAATTGATCGATAAATGTAAAGAAAAGGACATACCATTTCTGATATTTTCCGCTGGAGTTAAGGGTAATTATTAATTATTAATTATTGTTTTGTTTTATTTTTTTGAAAAAAATCACTAATAAAATTTTTAATTCATAAAGATGTGATTGAGGAAATTTTAATCACACAGAAACTTAAACATAGCAACATGCATGTTGTATCCAATAAGATGATCTTTAATCCGGAGACGGGAATATGTAATGAATTTGCAGAACCATTGATTCACGTTTTTAACAAATCTGAAATTGCAATTAAAGATTCAAATTATCATACAACAATTGAACAAAGAAGAAATGTTATTTTACTTGGAGATTCTATTGGAGATTTAAAAATGTCTAGTGGAATTAAGCATGATGTTTGTTTAAATATTGGATTCTTAAATTATGATAATGATGAGATATTAAAAATATATTTAGAAAAATTTGATATTGTTGTAACTGGTGATGGTCCTATGGACGTTGCTAATATGATTTTACAAGCGATTAATCATTAATTAATTTACTTTGTGATTTTACGAACCACATATAATAGTAATTACTTTTTGAGATTTATGAACGATCGATCATTAATATATAATATTGGTGGTTTTGCGATCGATCAATTATTAGTTGATTCATTAATTTACATGTAATAATAATAATTATGTTTTTTTTTTGGTAATAAAATAATTTCACAAAATGATCCATTGTAAGCTATCATGGGGTCACAACGATATATCGTGATCTGTGAAAAATATTATATTAAAATTTAAATAATCTATGAGAGAACAAACAAAAAGTAATTGATAAAAAAAATTAATAAGAGAATAAAGTGATCGGAATTTGGAAATATGGGAAAAGTTGGGTGAACCTTCCGTTTGAGTCATGAATCGGGTCCTATTTTTCTCGTGATTAACATTTTTGTCTCTTACGAGCAGCTAACGTAATATATTAGTTTTTATAGCACAAGAATTTTGAATGCGTTCTCTGGATGCGTTCTCTGGACGTGATCAATTTTATGAGCAGCTGATATATTCAAGTTCTTATTTATAGCACGAGTAAGAATTTTACTGGCGTGATCAACTTAATCATCATCGCTGATGTATTCCAAGTGTTTTATAACACGAGTAGGAATTTTGACCAACTTTTTTTTTATCTTTTACAAGCAGCTAATGTATTCCAAGTTTTGTATCACGTCCCCTCTCTGGACGTGATCAGCTTAATCATCATCTACGAACAGTTGATGTATTCCAAGTGTTTTATAACACGAGTAAGAATTCTCCCTTTCAACTTTTCATCTTCTCGAGCAGTTAATGTGTTAAATTTGTATATAAAGGACGGCAGGACTCTCTGGATGTTTTTATATTTTTTATAAGCACAAAAGCATTTTATAATTCGAGTAAGAATTTCAACCTTTCACCAGATAAATTTTTACAGAGGACAGTAGGAAAGCAAGGACAGCAGGATGGCAGGATGTCGTAACAATTATATTGTGGTATACTTAAATAATGCTTGCTATGTATTACCTGCAATATATTATAAATACATAATCAAAGTGATTTATCATAAAGATATTTCCTAATAATAATAGTTATTTGACATTTATTATTATAAAAAAAAGATGTCCAAAATGTCATAAAGACAAACTTAATCGAATTCATCAAATTCTATCACAAAAAAAAAAAGTGGACAGTCTTTTAACGATTAAGAACAATACCATCGAACTAAATAAAAAAATTTTCTTTAGTTAAATATTTTTTTTTTTTTTGAAAAAAAAAAAAACGGAAAAAGTAATTTTTTTTTACTCACTCTTTGTTTAAACCATTTAATGGTTTCATCTTTGGTAACAAGATGATTGAAACCAATCTTCTTTTGAGATTTTCTCCTTCTAGAAACTCTACTACCAGGTCTACCCAATACAACATAAAAATCCATACCATAAATACCAATAGAAGGATCATATTTTATACCTAAATCAATATGTTCTTGAATACCAAAACCAAAATTTCCAGTATCAGAAAAATTACTCCTTTTTAATTCATATTCTTTAACTTTTAAACCACGTTCTAAAATTTCTTCAGCTTTTGGACCACGTACAGTAACATGTACAGCAATTTTTTCATTACGTCTAATACCAAAAGAACGTACAGTATAACGAGCTTTTGAATATACAGGGGTTTGACCTGTAAGTTGTTCAAGTACTTTTGCAGCTCTAGTCAAACGATCACCTGATTCACCTACACAAATGTTTAAAACCAATTTTTCAATGCTTAATTCTCTCATGACATTAACGGACGGTGGTTTATCTTTATCTTTTTCATTGGATTTGTTAGATTTGTTGGATTTGTTTGATTTATTGGCAGGCTAATTAAAAAATTATAATTTTATAAATGAATCTTATAATTTGAAATTTTCTTTTTTTTTAAAAAAATAATTCTTACCATGATGGATGGATATAATTTTAAAACTCAAAAGTTACAATATCCTTTCGAGTATGTAAATTAGAAGAGAGGGAAAAATTTTTTTTTTTAAAAAAAAATTATTTTATGCAACACAAGCCACTCGTCATCGATGTCACGCCATCAACTTCACGTGAGAAACCTTTTTTTTTTTTTTAATTCCGGCCAAAATTATAGGAAATATTAGTATTGGACGTTTGGTCATATACGTATCGGTCATATTGGTCATATGAAAAAAAAAAAAAAAAAAAAAAATTATATCGTTAACGGTTATATCGGTCATATGAAAAAATTTACCGTCTTTTCCCGACATAAAAAACTTCCTTTACTTTTCATTAAATTCCCACATTTTAAAATTTTCCCGCCCGCCAAAAATTTTTTTTTTTTTTTTTTTTTTTTTTACTAAACTTTACAAAGGCACAATAATCAAACAATAAAATTTAAATCAATATGTTTATATTGGATTAATAATAAAAAAGAAAATCTTTTTTTTTCGTTTTTTTTTTTTTTTTTTTTTTTTTTTTGAAAAAGTCAGTTTAAGGATTTTCCGAAATTGATATGATGTAAAAAAAAAAAAAAATACCTGTAAATTAGAGTTGCAGGAAAAATTACAAATTAAATTACTTAATTTCCCGCCAAAAAAAAAAAAAATAATATTTTTCGAAATCTTTAGCAAAAAAAAAAAAAAAAAAGATTTAATAATTTGATTTGATTTACATATGAATCACTTGTGAAATGAACTAATCAAAGAAACGATCATCAAGAAAAAAGCCCGCGCAATTTTTTCATAAGTACTACACGTGGTAATTAGGTTATTACAGTATATAAATTGTATGATGATTTACCAAGATTACCATTTTATCATGAGATTTTTTTTGTGGGGTAAAAAAAAAGGTTATGTGCTAAGCGATAAGCAATATAAACAATTATCATTCCTTATAAATTTTACACGTTTTTTTTTCCTACCCCTAAGATTATTAAAGAACAATGTATTTGATTGTTTTAATAAAAAATTTTGGTTTTATTTTTAGATAAATTTTTTTTTCGGGAGAAAACTTTTCTTTTCATAAAAAGAAGTGACTGAAGGATGACACGCGCAATGATAAATATTACAAAAGTGGCTTTGTTAAATTTTGTTAAAAAAGAAAACTCGATTAACATCTTGATTAAATTGAAAATGGGAAAGTCAATGAAAAGCCAATAATATATAATGTTATGTACGTACATACATTATAATTAATTGAAATGGTTTAGTTTAAAAAAGTAATACTTCCGCGTGTTTGATTAAGTGTAATAATAATAATAATATAATATGTATAGATCCATTTTTTTTATAATTGTTAATTGCCATAAGTAGTATAGAATTGTATTAGAAATAATCTCGGAATTTAATAATTTTTTCGGTACAAAAGTTGAAATATAGCAAAACTGTAACAATTTTTTTTTTTTTTGTACAATAAATAATTAGGTTTCAATCATTTAAGTGATACCAAGTGATACGGTAAGTAAGATATGATACGATAATTATATTACGTTAGAAAGATAAAACATGAAATTAATCAAGATGGGATTTTTATTAACAACAGTTTTTTTTTTTTTAATATTATTTTCAATTTTAGTAACTCAAAGTACAATTAAAAAAAACCCCTTAATATTTTTTTTTTTTTTTAAATATTGTTTAACCCCTTTTTTAGATGGTGACGCAACAATAGGAGCACCAATTAAAACAACGTGGCAAAATTGATGAATAATCGTTTAGGTAATAACTTTACATTATTCATGATGTAAATGATGTAATTGATGTAATTGATGTAAATGGTGTAATCGATGTAATTTGATGTTATTGATGTAATTTATGTAAATGAAATAAATTATTTGTAAATTTCAGGGATATTTGTGAAGGGGGTAAGGGTAAACTGAAGGGTAAACTGAAGGGTAAACTAGAGGACAAATTAAAGGGAAACTGAAATTAAAAGGTAAACTAAAGGACAAATTAAAGGAAAACCGAAATTAAAAGATAAACAAACCAATAAAGGATAATATCAATAAAGATAGATATACTAATAAAGTATATACAATATTCCATATAAAGTATCTAAATACGGTATTCTACGTACAGTACACTATGTACACTATATACACTATATAAGATTGATTAAAGTTCGATTTTACACAAATTTGATGATAGGAAAATTATTTATTGAAAACCATGATGTTTATTCATTTTTGTTTAGAATAAACGAATGAATAACTGAATAAAAGGGGATGATGATCTTGTTTTTGTGATTGTGATACATTTAATTGGTCGATCGAACGAATCGTTAATCTATTTTTTAAAAGATTTCCCGCCAATATTATTTCATGTAAAATGTGGTAAAATCTTATTGGTGATTGATTCTATTTATTGATTTTATTGTAAAAAAAAAAACTTCTTCCTTAACAGGTTTTACAAACCATTGTAATACTACCTTTTATGGTAATTTACATAACAGGTACGATACTACTATATATACACTCCGAAGATGAAAGGTGGCGTAAAAAAAATTGAAAACGGAATTTCTTTTCAAATGTTAACTTGTTAAATGAATGAATAAAAAAAAGAATAAATATATCGGACCGAGTAAGCCGAATGTTTTTTTTTTTTTTATTGTTTATGATTCCATAAATAAACAATTCCGTATAACAATACGTACTCGTACCACACCAGTAAAAAAAGGAGATCAGAGTACAAGATAAAAATCTGGTTTTTTTTATATAATAAATAACGAGTATCAAATATAAAATATTTATTTAGGTTTAATCATCATCTAAACATTGCGGTTGTCAAAATATTAATAGATAAAGATAATAAATTAATTAATTACCTATAAAAGTGTTAAAATATTTTTATTTTTTTTTTTTTTTCATTTGGCGCATTGGGCAACTTTGTAGGACATTCCCGTCGTAACAAGTTATGAAACCGAATTCTTTAAAATCACTTGACAGTTAATAACGAAAAAACGCGCAGTATTTACAATAAATTCTTACATGGTGAACAAAATGGCGAACTTGGCGTAACTATTTATTATTTATATCACGTGAATTTTTTGACATCCAATAAACCATTTTATACATTCGATATTTTCGTTGCAATGTAGTAAGTAAAATAATGTATAATGTACTAAATGTACCGTACCTATCGTACCTACGTTCCGATTCCGATATATAGATCGGGACAATCGGAATGAATATTGGTTGAGAATGAATATTCATTGCACTTTCATTGCACTTCATTGAATTTCATTGAACTTCATTGAAATTCATTGAAATTCATTGAAATTTGTTGAACTCAAACTTTATCAAAAGTTACTTACCTACATGTATATTATGTTATTATAAAAAAAAAAGGTGTGAGGTGAGCACAACGAAATATTTGTGGGCTGAACATATTTGTTAAATAAAATAAAATAAAATAAAAATAAAATTTAGACCAATAAATGTTTCAAACTTTACTTAAAGTTACGCCTACAATAATTTCAAAAAAAAAAGATGATTTTTTTTTCGCCACTCAACAAAAAAAGTTGAGTTTTTTCGCCCTCGTAAAAAAAAAAAAGTGAAATTTTTGAAATTTTCAGGAATTTTGAATAATAGGGACTTAAATAGTACATTGTTCTTTTAAAGTTTTTGTTTTTTTATTTATTTATTTATTTATTTATATTTATTTTTTTTTTATTTATTTATTTATCTTTATTATTATTATTATTATTATTATTATTATTATTATTATTATTATTATTATTATTATTATTATTATTACTTATTATTATTACTTATTATTATTACTTATTATTATTATTATTATTACCACTTATTATTACTTACCACTTTTATTGTTACCACTTACTTATTTTTACTTACTTTACTCACTTTTACTTACCACCACTTATTAACTCGCTAGCCCATCAACTCGCTTACTAACTCATTCTTATTTACTCACTTGCCACGCAAAAAAATTTAAGGTTATCTGATACAACTACTAATCCAGACACTTCAAACTTATTTCAGAATGATTTCAGTTACATAATTTCCTTTTTTATAAAAAAAAGAAACATTCATACTGGAATGAATTATAAATGTTATGTTCAAATGATGTAAATAACTCCTTATTTTGTAATTATTGTTTATAAGGTGAAACATTCGAGATCCCCCTTCCAACCTTCTAACCTTCCCACCCCAAAAAAAATTTGGATTTTTGATTTTTACCTTATTTGGTCATATTTAAAAATTAGGTTTTAGACGTCAAAAAGAAAATAAAGAAAAACCTAAAACTTAAAAATAAAATTAAAAATTTGATAATAATAATCAAAAAATAAATTATGACACATGTCAAAAAAAAAAAAAAAATTGAAACAAACCTACAATATATATAATATAAATGTGTTTTAGGTCACAAGACTCAAACAGGTTGAACATCCCACATTTGTCCCACATGATCATAAAAAATAATTCCGAATATAAATTAACCCTTTTAATTACATAAAATTCCATCCTTTTTCCGAACTTGACATTCAAAATACTGTCATCTCTGACATCATGCTTCTTTCTTTATATGTTAATACATTTCACATAATTTAACACAACGCGAGGAAGATGAAACATTCATTATTTTAACTATTAAAGATTATTCGTTTAAAAAATATTGGTTTAATTTATAATATTAAAAAAAAAAAAAAAAAAAAAAACGGTTAAATTGTTAAAACCGTTATTAAACAAAGTCTAAAAGTATTAATAAAGAAATAAAGATTTACCATACATATATTAATATTTATTTAGTATATTTGTCTTCCGAGTAAAGTAATTTTGACAAGTAACCCTTTAGATATGTAATTATGTAAAGTATGTAAGATATGTAGGTAATTTATGTAATAATTAAAAATTTTAATTACCTTTTTTTCCTTTTATTGTTGTTTTATAAAGGAAAATTTATTTACGCAGTAAAACTTTTTATGATCAGATAATCCTCTTGCATGAAGTGATCAATCACCGTCCAGTGCGGCATTTCGGTTATTTCGGTATTGGTAGGATTGGTTGGGATTGGAGTTGGAGAAATGATGATAAATATTTGTAAATTTTTTCAACTAAACTTTTTCAGCCCATTTTATTTTTAAAAATGGTGAATAATTGTCTATCTCAACTTGGTGTGATACAACGCATTTGTTTACTTGATAAATTTTTAATCTTTTGAAAATTTGGTAAGCAGATATCAGCCAGGTTTATGGTCTGTCTGCATTTAGGCGCTTTTTTTTTTTTTTTTTTTTTTAAAGTTTCGAAATTTTTGACTGCCTATAAATTATATGTAAAATTAATAAACAAAACAGCACTCTTTCTTTTTTTTTTTCTTTCAAAAAGTAAAATTAATTATAATTGACTGCATCACTATTTACCTTATAATACCTATTTGTTTATCCCTTTTTATATATTATTATAATAATAAAAAACCTGTTCTTTATTTTTGAGGTGTAAGACTTGCTTAATGTTTGTGTCAATTTTTTTATCGCGTGGCAATTATTTTTTTTTAAAAAAAAAAAATCTGAGATAACAATAAAAAAAAAAAAAAGAAAGGTTTATGCGGGGGGTGGGAGGGAGGTTGTAATATTATTATTTTCTTTTTTTTCATCCACTAAGAATTTAAATGACACGAATTCCTGTCAAAAATGTTTGAATGAAATAATCTTACCAAAGTCAGAACAATTTTTTAAGGGGTTTAAATAATTGTTTTAATGAATTTAATATTTCATTGGTGTTTCAATTTTTACGATGGTACAACGGTGACTGGTAATATAATATAAAATGAAATATCGGAAATGGTGATCGAATTAATCAAAAAAAATCCCGTGATGGATCAATTTTTTGCTTCGGAGAAGACCAGCGAATAAGATAAAATAAATTTTACTAATATGTAATCCAAATTTAATCAAATAAAATCAATTTTTTTTTTTTTTTAATCAAATCAAATATAATCAATAATATTCCAAGAAAGAAGAAATTAATATATAAATAAAGTAATAATTAAATCTCGTTTTTTTTTTTTTTTTTATTTTTATAAGTCCTAATATGTAAGTGAAAATCTTCAGTATATATATATATATTATATATATATATATATAATAATAAATAAATATGTGGGCACTCTAAAATAACCGTAAAAACAAGTATGGTATAGTATATGCATCAGTGGGAAAAAAAAAGTAGATGCTGATTTTTAATAATAAAATTGTGTAACAGGAAAAAAAAAAAGTAACGTTAATTCAAAAAAAGAAAACCAGAATAAGGACCCAAAATTGTATTTAAAATGTACGAGTGAAAAACTGCAAGGTATTGTTTCGGAAAAGTTTCCGAGTACTGCATATTTAATGAATCAATTATACCGTGACAAAGAGCCTTTTTTATTAATGTAACGGTTTAGCGTGAAAAAAAAAAATAAAAAAGGTTCTAAAATGTGTGTAAGTACGATCCAACACAATAACCTTCTCTTTCGGTGATCAAAAGATTGATAATTACGAAACCAATCAATTATACCTCCGAATTAACGTGTTCTTACCGACTATATCCTTTCAATCTATTACACACTAGTCCGATATTGATCCGACAATAATCACTTAATATGGTAATATGATAACGTAAATAATAATATTAGGTGAGTTTAAACCTTATTAAACCAAGATTGTAAAATAAAATCATGGCCATTGTAATAGATTTTTGGCGTGTGTCTCGTGTATCTGTAATTGTAATAAACTTTAGCCATTTATAATTTATAACACGCGGCATTTATTTAGAATAATTCCTTTACTGGTAATTTGTGTTATTTGGGCGAATGGGTATTACTATTACTATTGTTACCCGTTATCTTTTCTTTTTAAAATAATCTGATAATCCTTCTCAAAAGATTTTCAATGCTTATCCAAAGTGTTACGAATGTTTTTATCCTCTGGTTCAATGTGGTAGGCTGAAACTCTCCTTTTTAATTGTAATGCGTTGTTTTAAATGTTCGGCAAAAATGTTCGGTAAAAAAAATTCCGATTATTTTTAATTTATTATTAGAAAAGAAAATGGTAAAGAAAAGGTTTGGATAATCGTCATATTCAGGAGTTCTTTTTTCTATAAAGAAATGTTCAAAAAAAAAAAAAAAAATTTTCATTGCATTTTTAATTCATTGATACAAAGCCATATGGGAATATGTTATGTCAATTCGATCCAATAATATATAAATGTTTTTTTAATTGTTTTAATTTAATTAAATAAAATAAAGATGCAAAATGTAGATACAAAAAAAAAAAGGAACAAAGGATTCAATTTTATGTATTATTTTTAAATAAATGAAAGAAAAAAAAAAAAAAAAAAAAAATTTTTTTTTTTTTTTTTTTTTTTTTGACACATTTTACTTATAAATAAATAATATTGTTAGGTGAATAATATTGTTAGCGTGCGTGAATCGAATGGATCATAATCATAAAGATGTAATGTACTGTAATATTAAAAGACCACGAAACGAAAGTCCCTTTCAAATAATTTAAAATTGTCGTGCATGAAAAGAAAAATCACTTTTCATTATGTTGTTTTTAGACAAAGGAATCATTAGAATCATTAGGAAAAATTGTTAATAATATCTTATTGTGAAAATCAACCAAAGTCGCATGTGCATTCATATTGTATCATCTATATATTATATATTAGGATGTTTCGCGCATTTCCATTAATCCTGAAATGATAAAAAGATTGGTGATTAGGTGACGGAATATCTTTTTTATTAAATTGTAATATAAATAATATATGTGTACATAAGTGAAGTGTACATTATATATATATATAATATATATGTATTATATGTATGTAACGTATATTATTATATATAAATATACTAAATATATATTATATATATTTTTATTATTAATATAATTTATATTAAGGTTTCCGCAGTATGGCGCAGTAATTAACACAAAATAATTCGATAACACATTTATAATTATTTTGAACAATAGGATGTGCATGTCCCTTTGTTACTTTATGCCCGTTGGCTTTTAATATGATTTCATAATTTTTTTTTCGATTAGAAAATCAAATTCAAAATTGGATTCCTTTTGAGTTGGAAAAAAAACATTTGCCTCACATGAAAAAAATATTATTAGAAAAAAGTAAAAAAAAAATAAAATAAAATAAAATAAAATAAAATAAAAAATAAAAAAAGTGAAAAAAAAAAAAAAAATAAATAAATAAATAAATAAATAAATAATATATATATATATATATTTTAAAGAAATTTCAAATTGTTGATCTTTGTGTTTGGTTTTCTTTGAAAAAGAATTACCATATATTTTCAAAATGGTAACACGACAATATGATATCAAACAAGTTAAAAATAAAAATTATTTCATGATTAAAAATGGGTGGGGGATTTACCAAATTGAAGTTAAACCAAAAAGAATTTAGGAAATTATTCAATTACATCATTCCAAATATGATTGAACGGGAGACTCTGTACGACATTTTTCAAATGTGTATCCTGATAAGGAAATTCCACTAAGAGATCATTTGTTATTTATTATGCAGGGATCTTTAATAATTTATTATAATGATACTAATAAAAAAAAAAAAACCTTTTTTTGAATCCAAAAAAAAAAAATTTGAAATGAAAAAAAAACGCGTCATTTTGTCTATCTCTTCTTTAATACCAAAATTAGATATTTTAAATATTTTTTTACTGCGCTTGAGAAATTTGACATATGTATGACTTTTTATAATTATATCATATTGTGGCTTTTTTTTTTTTAAAAAAAAAAAAAAGGTAAAGGTGACACCTGCAAGGACATGTTATTTCGAAATGCTGCGGGTTCATTGTGTTACCTTTTTAAGGATAACTTTTTTTAAAAGAGAACAATAGACTTATAACAAAGGATTCTTTTGGATTTTTTTAATAAAGGTTTAACCGGAAATGAATCGGATGTTCCATATTAAAGTTAATTTAAAGTTTAACCTACATTTTTAAAATGTGTTGATGTCTTTGGACCTGAATTTACATCATGACATTTCTAAAAAAAATATGAATGGTTAACAAATGCAAGTTTTTTTGCCACGAGAGAAAATATTTAATTTTTCTTTATAATAATCGCGTGTGATTCAACTTAATTGGTTTAGACGGTTGATTAATTGATTGACAAAGCGTGTAATCATCTGATTCGCCAAATTTTTAACCCTTATTGATTAGTTATAATATGGTAATTTATATGAAAAAAAAAAAAAATAATAATATATATACATATATATATAATTTTAATTAGGAAATATTTTCTGCTTGTCGAATTATGGTAAGTATTTGACAGATTTTGAGAGATTGTTACATTGAATAAACAATGGAATTATTCAATAACCTCATAAGGGAGCACTGTACACAATTGACATTCCCGAAAACAGGGGAAAATAATGGTACCCAATAATATTAAACCGTCGATAAAAAAAAACGAGTATTTAATCTTGGAAATCATGTTATTTTGTGGCAATTTTTTTTTTTTTAAATTCGGCCTTAAATAAATATTGATTTTGGAAAGGAAATAACCGAACAATAAGCCGTATAATATTATGTCATTTTAAATAAGGAATTCTATTACCGAGAAATGAAATGTATACCATAAATGTAATATAGTGTATTTATAATAAGGAAAACCGATACATTTTTACGATACATTTACGGTATTTTAGTATTAGTACTTTTTTAGTACTTTTAATTATTAATAATAGGAGATTGAAGGAGATTAAAACTTTTTTTCTCTTTGAAAGAAATTAATTCTAAATTAAATAAGGAAGAAAGTTCATTCATTTAATGACTTTAAAAAAAAAGAAAAAGAAACATTATAATGAAGAAATATATATATATATATATATATATATTATATTTATTTATTATATATATGTGTGTTTTGTTATATGACGAATTTTAAAATTTAAAATGGAATTTGTTTACCTTTTGTTTACTCTCATGGCGATTTGTTTACAAAAACATCCTTCTAATTTTATTCAAGGCTCCTTTGACAATAAAAGTAAGATAATTTTTGAAAGATATCTGATATATGCAAAATTTTTTTTTTTTTTTTTTTTTTTTTATTAAGATAATGTATAAAAAAAGAAAAAATAATTTTTTAAAAAAATTTCCTCAAATGAAAAAATTTATGTTTTGACATCGTAGATATGGCGCGACGCCTCCCCACGATGACAATTACTAATCTTCTTATCCCTTAATATTTTTTTTTTTTTTTTCCCTCCTTTCATGTTCTGGATTCTTGTTAATAACTATGCGGTTATGTTTGTTTGTTTATTTCATGTTTGCACTTCACAAAAAAAAAATAAAAATAAAAATAAAAAAAAAAATTATTACGCTTTGCTTTGCTTGTTAAATTTATTAAAGTTTAAAAGGGCTGTCAAAAAAAAAAAAAAAAAAAAAAAAAAAAATTTTTTTTTTTATCCTTTTAATCATGATATGCTGAAAATCAGATGATCACTCCGATTCAATGATTTCAATGTGTCCGCCACGTTCGTTATTATAACCCTGCATTAATAATATTTTGGTCTAAACCAAATAACAACTAATTGATTTTTCTTTTTTCTCTTTTTTCCAAAATAAAATTATTTGGGAAACACATTTCCGTTTCCTTTTCTTTTATATCTCTATCGATGAAAAAGGAAAATTTTTCTCTTAAATGAAAAATAAAATAAATAATTAAGTAATAATTATTCTTTCTAATTACAAATCAGAAAAAAAAATGTAAAAGATACTTCAAAATCTGCAGAATTACAAATTCCTTTCTACGCCATGGTCGTCTCCGAAAAAAAAAAAATAAAAATAAAAAATAAAAAAATAAAGTAAAAAAACGGTCAATAAAAAAAAAACATCTTTAATTGCTGCTGCTGTGATCAATCTACATACAATAAGACTGTTATATATATTGTAATAATTGCATTTTGATATATTGATAAAGAATGAACTCTCTCTTAACGTTTTACCTTACCTTTTTCTATCATAAAACAATTGAATGCACAAAAACTAAAAATAATTTCGGAAATTATCATAAAAAGAAAACAACCCTTTAAAAAAAAAAAAAAAAATTTTTAAACCTGTTTTACATTTTGACAGGTTTATCGATGTACTCGTGTTCTTTTTGTTTTCTCATTGTATTTCCTTTAAAAAGATTGCCAAATGTCAAATATTTCCAGCAAGAAAAAAGAAGAAAGAAAGAAAAAAAAAAAAAATATTAATAAATAAATAAAAAAAGAAAAAAGCATAAAAGTGCTTTGTTATCGTAAGTTTTGTTCACCATAATCAACTATAGAAGTCTTTGGTCCTTTAGTCTCGGTGTAATTTCGGTGTTTGTTCTATTCATGTGTTGGTGATTAATATAACCCATAAAAGTAGATCTTTTTATATCTATTATTCAAACTATCCGAAAATTACCTTGTTACACGCTTAGCGCTATTTACCTGTATTAGAATCCCAAGCCTAAAATTAGCAGTTATCACGTGATATCCACATAAATAATTTAGACTATAAAGATGTGTTACCTAGCTGTCATCGTCTCGACACTCTATTGGAAAATGAGAATTTATATTTAAACAATATAAGCTATTTAATAACAATATTTGTATATAAAGTATATTTAAACTAGAAAATTGATTAAGTTGTATTTGAGCTTATTTGATAACATCGTGAGGCAACTTTTTTTTTTTATTTAATTTATCTATATATTATTTTTTGATCATCAATACCCGAGAAAATTTCCTAATTCAAAGCATTTTTTTTTTTATAATAGTATAAATATACAGCTGTTACACATCATAATTTTTAAAGTATTTAATATATATTCGTATTATAAAAATAATATAAAGACAACCAAGCAATCTATTTTTTTACAAAATTCTCGAATTTTGATATCGTCCATCGATATTTTTTTTTTTTTTGAAATAGAAAAAGAACTTAAAATATTTTCGCTTTGTTCCTAAATTAAAATAAATATTTATCATTTTCATTATAACTATTGGAATTTTTTGTGTAGTGCATAAAAAAAACACAACACATTTATCGAAAGTATAAAGACAAGCCATAGTGAAGTCGTCAAAGGTCGACTCTTCTTATCTTCCAAGGTTAGTCAACTTTATCAACTTTTGAAATATTTTTCTTAAAATTTTTTCTTTTTTTTTTTTTATTCTATTTTCCGATATCATTTTTATTTTTATACTTTTCGTTATTTATTAATCTTTTTCATTTTTGAGTTGGTTTTCTCTAAGAAAAAAAAAAAAAAGTTTTTTTCACTTCGATGGTTCATTAAAATTCACGTGCTCAATATTTATTTATTTTCTTGAAACGCGATTTGATTCTTAACTTTTTCTTAAAGTTTTTATTTTTCAAAAAAATCTTTTTTTTTTCATTTATTTATCTTTTTCTCTCTTTTTTTTTTTTATTTCTCATTCATTTTCCACCAAATTTTTATTCGATCGTGATTCAACCCACTTTAACTCCCCCGGGTTGATAATAAAAAATTATTAATAAATTTGGTGCGTTAAAAAAAAAAAAAAAAAAGCTTTAACTTGATAAAGTTATCAAGTTATGCTTAATTCCATTTATTATATTTTATTTTTTTATTTCCTTTTTTTTTTTGTTCCCCCCCCCCCGAAAAAAAAATTAATTATTATTAACATTATAATATATATTACATAAACATTAGATATGCCGGCACTTCCTTCACAACAACCTGCCGTGCGCCTTAGTACGTCACCCACAAGAAAAGACCCATACTCTCAAACAAACGGTATGGGTGGTAACATTGATAGAGGTGGTAATAAACAGGTATCGTATCAAATTATATATTATATTTTTCTTAATTCCTTTTTTTTTTTAAAAAAAAAAAAAAAATCATGATATTGTTGCTGCGCCGCTTACTTTAGCTGCGGATGTTAAAAAAAATTTTTATGACCGGGGTATTGACTATATTATTGGATGCGGATTAATTTTTGTGCATGGGTTAAATTTTTTTTTTTTTTTTTTTTTTTTTTAAAGTTTTTTTTTACTCGGGAAAAAAAAAAAAATTTTTTTAATAAATTTAATTTTAAATAAAAAAAATATATTTTTTA
Organism: Rhizophagus clarus; assembly: GCA_015698045.1. Taxonomy (NCBI): domain Eukaryota; kingdom Fungi; phylum Glomeromycota; class Glomeromycetes; order Glomerales; family Glomeraceae; genus Rhizophagus; species Rhizophagus clarus. The sequence continues at coordinate 1,677,295 of BLAL01000040.1, read as the reverse complement.
ATTTTAAATAGTAATAGTAATATAACAACAATAATAATAATTAAAAAAAAAAGTATGTGACGGGCAACGGACATTCAAACTTACCTAATTAAAAACCATTGTTGTTTTTCTTTTTGTAACTTATTAGGGCGCATCCACTTCAAACCGTAATCCTAATAGCATGTATAATACAATGACAGAGGTTTGGGCAAAGGTAAAGAAAAAAAAAAAAAAAAAAAAATTTCTTTTCTTATCTGGCTTCTTTGATTGGTTAGATCATTACAAAGAAATCATCTGCCTGCACATATTTCTGCATATGCATATAATATAACTTATTTTTTTATTATCGTATTTTTATAGGAGAATTGGATCCCAAGTGAACAAAAAATTGAAGAAACTACGAAAGCAAAAAAGGTAAATAGTTAAAACAATCATACAGTTATTCAACTACTAGTAGTACTTTAAGACGTTAAAATTTTACAAGGTAAAAAAAAAAAAAAAAAGAAAAGATAATTGAACCATATTTTTTTTAATTAATATTTTTTTTTTTTTTTTTTTTCTTTTTATTAAAAATTATCTTTGTTTAGGTAGCTCCCAGACCTTCAACTCCACATGGAAATAGAAAAAATTTCATTGAAAGAAACAAGCAATCAGTACAAGCAGTTCAAACCATTATTTCTGCTTCTCCACCTAAATCACCTAAAAAATTAAAAGATGATTCGATTTCACCTCCCCAATCTTTAAAACCAAAACCTTCTACTACTACTCAAAACCGTCCCGTTACTCCAGGTGTTAGTGGTCAATCGTCATCAGCTCGCCCAAAAGTTGATAAAAAGAAAAATGATGGAGTTTCTTCAACAAAATCTCGTCGTCCCACTTCCCCTGCTTCGACGACACAATCTGCTCATGTCCGTTCTCATGCATCATCTCCTGAAAGACCACAATCTGGCCATGGTCACTCTGCACATTCACGTTCTCATGTACGTGCAGCTTCTCCCGAGATTGCATTAAAAGAAGAAGTTAAGAAATTGAAAAGAATCTTAATGGAACGTGATGAGTTGTTAAATGAGAAAGAGGCTGAATTATTGGATGCTGAAGATATTATTGATGCTTTACAAGAACGTGTTCATGAAGTTGAAGCTCGTAACCGTGAATTGCAAAAAGAGAATGAAATCATGAGAAATTATATTGAAGAAGAGAATGAAAAAAAGAAAGTAGCATCCAATGAACCTACTAAAATTATTAGTTCTGTAATGAATAATATTCAAAGAATTCGTGGTGAATTATCTACTCCTTCTACCTCCGTTTCACCAATGTCTTCTCCAAAAAGTCCACCGGTTTTGACTACCTCAAAGTCTAAGGAACTCTTAAAGGCTAATAATAAAGTTCAAAATGATTCACTCCGTCCTCGAGTAGTTACTCCTCAGATTCGTGGTAATTTGATCCCGGCTAATAAAGTCGATCGAAAAAATCATGATAATAATGATCCTCATCCACCAAGATGTACTGCACCATCTCCTGCTGCGATGAATCGCCATGAAAATATTAATGGTGGGTTTAATAGATCTGAAATGTTGGATAGACATGTGGAAATGACTCGTGATCGTCAAGCTTCTGCTATGGATAGAAAGCATGCTGCCGCCTTGAATGCTGTTATGGAAGAATCTGAAGATAGTGATGCTGATGAATTCAAATTCGAAAGTGATGACAACAATTCTGATGATCAGGCGGATTCCGAATCTGATGATAGAACCGAATCTGAAAGTGAAGAAGATGATGCTTCTTCCGTAAGCCCTAGCGGAGTTAACACCGAAACTGAAGATTATGACGATGAAGAAGAATCTGTTGATAATTGGTCCACTCATGCTTCATCTAAAATCGATTTGGATTCTATTGTTGAAGAGGAAGATGATGATGATGATGAGTTTGATTATGATGAAACTCAACATATGACTCGTCAAAAACATAAAAATTGGAATCCTATTTCCCCAACAAACAACAACAACGGTAATAAATCTTTAAATGGTCGTCTTCATAATCATCGTTTAGATTCCGTTGGTTCTTCTGATTCTGGTATTGGAAGTGCTCATGAGGAAACTTTCGATTCTAATATTCATAATGTATTGGATTCTGATATTAAAGGTCAATATGGAAAAATTGTTAATAACGGTCAATCGGTTCATAACCATTCAACCCAAAAACAAAAGTCCCAAAAACGAACTCCTCAAGATTATAGTTACCCACATCGTGATTCAATGTCTTCTATTAAATCTGATTCATCATCTGAAGATTCTGCTATTTCGGTATCATCCTCTCAAAATAATTCTTATCCATCATCGGTCACTTCTCCATCATCAACTGCTTCATTCGGACAATCATCTGCTGACTCCTCTTCGAACAAATCCAACAAATTTTCTTCATCCAAACTCAATACTTCTAAATTCGATAAAAATGGCTTAAATGATAATTATCCAACTTCGGTCTCCTCTTCACAAAATGCTGATATTCATTATGATAACTCTAACTGTCAACAATCCAACAACAAACTTATCAACTCATCTGATTTTAATAACGGTATTTCTGATTCGGCTAAAAACTCCAACAAATATGATTCTGCCCCAATTACTCCTGGTTCACCTAAACGATCATCCCCAAATTTGGTCTCTAAACAATTCAATCCTCGGTCTAAATCCCCATCAACTGCTTCAGTCCGTCCTGTATCTCCGGCTTCATCTTCTCGTGCTTCTACCCCAAGTTCAAACGCTTCAACTGCTCGTGCTCAATCCCCGGCTTATCATTCATCATCCCGTGCCTCAACACCTGCTTCCGAATCTAGTCGAAATGCTTCCAGTAACCGTGCATACCCATCTGAAAAATGTTCAACTGCTATACCACCTCCACCTCCACCTCCGGTTAACAAAGACCCTTTTGCCACTTTACAACATTATCTTCGCTTGATTTCGGAAAACAGTGTAATGGAAAATCCATTAAAATCTTATGATATCAAAAAAGTTATTGATGAAGGTTCATCTGCAAAAGTTTTTACTGCTCACCCATTGGCTAATCCCAGCGACGAATGTGCTATCAAAGTTGTCCCACTCTCTTACTCTTTGGAATTCATCTTTAATGAAATTTATGTTCTTAAAAACCTCAAACATAAAAACATCGTCGATTTCAAAGAAAGTTTCTTACGCTGGGATGGTAAAACACGTGAAGTCTGGATCGCCATGGAAAAATGTGCTCGCGGTGATGTAACCAGTCGCGCCGGTAAAGTTAACCAACGAGAAGTTGGACGAATTGCTCGTGATGTAAGTAAAAAAAAAAAATAATTAATTATTTTATTTTATTTTTTTTTTATCCTATGAATTTAAATGACATTTAATTATTATTTTTATTTATAGCTTTTGAGCGCTTTGAAACATTTACATTCTCATGGTATCATCCATCGTGATATTAAACTTTCAAACATCTTGGCTACCGCAGATAATCAAATTAAATTGGGTATGTTTCATTTCGTAAAAAAAAAAAAAAAAAAAATCTCTAAAATAATTAATTCTTAATAATTGGATTTTTTTTTTGTAGCTGATTTCGGTATTTCGTCTTTAACCCCAACTTCAACTACTGCAATGGTCGGCACAATTCCATATATGGCTCCCGATGTTGTTCTTGTTGGACCCGACCGACCTTATGATACAAAAGTTGACATCTGGTCTGTAGGTGTCTGTATATTAGAACTTTTGACTGGAAAGGCCGCTTGGGGACGAATCCGTGATGATGAAATTATGGATAAATTACGCCGAGGCGAAATGCCATATGGTTTCCAACGTCTTCGAAAGAAAGCCGATATTGGATGGGAAGCTGTAGATTTCTTGGAAAAATGTTTCATTAAAACCCCTGAAAATAGATGGTCTGCCGAGAAATTGTTAGAGGTATTTAGGCAATTCAATTAAAAAAAAAACTTTTTCATTTTAAATTTATTAATATTTAATATTTTATTTAATTTTTATAATAGCACCCATTCATCACCGGTTGTCTCAATTAATCGATTTTTTTTTAACTTTGATTTAAACCGTTTAACGACTATTTTTGTCGCCGATTTTTGGATTTTTTATTCATTCTCGTTATTTAATTTTTTAACCGATTTTACGACTAACCCAATTTCGTTTTGATTCATGAAAACCAATTTTTTTTACCTTTATATTTTTATTTTCTTTAAAAAAAAAAAAAAAAAAAAAAAATTAAGAAATTTTCAAATCTTTTCAACCTCCTCTACTCTCTTCCCTTCCTCTTATATGCAACACCCTTTTTCTTCAATTTTTGCTTCATTTTTTATTAAATCTCATTGATTAGTCAATATCAATGTTTTTCCCACTTTACATTTTTTGTCAATGCCAAATATATAAGTTTCAATTCTTTTTATGATTTATCCCTTATCAACGTATTTCTTTAAAAAACTCAATTTCCTTTTATGTAGAAATTCTGATAGGGATTACAATTATGCTTTTAAAATTAGATTAGTATGTTTAGGTAACAGAAAAATTTTTTTAGGAATGAAAAATTTCAATATAGTTATTATTGTTCTCAATTGTGTGCGTAGTGGTTTTACTATTTTTTATTTATTCATCTTTATTAATTTCAACATTTCCTACGAACATTACACAGCATTCATTTATCCATCAAGCATTGACAGACATCATAGGCATTTATTCTATTCTTTAATTTCTAATTCATTACACGACAACACTTGATCAGTTTTCATGCAATCCGACAATTTTGGAGCTAACCGCAGTCACCTACCTTTTTCATACCGCCTCCGGTTCGCTCATTGTTTGGACTTCATCCTGCATACAAAACGCCAACACAATCGTAACTCAATACCTTAAAAAGCGCGGCTAACTCAAATGCGGATGCACGAAATTTTTCCTTTTGCGACTATTTCAATCAGATCATGGTACGCAAATAATCTTTTGCGAAACAATTTTTATTCTATTTTTTTATATTTTGCCTCTATTATTTGGTTAGTAATTAATTTTCTTTTAGGGAGAGGGGTTTTTTAATTTAATATATATTTTTATTTTTGTGTTCCTGAAATAAAGTATTAGTATATATTTTGATTAATATTATTAATATTTATATATTATTTTTTTTTTTTTTTTCCTTGTTCTTTTTATTTAATGCAATCGCAGATCCATAAGCACGTCAGACGGTTTACACCTTCAAACCTTTTATAACACGAATTTAGAAAATTTAAGCAAACTCAGTCAATCTTTTATAATCTTGCTGTTCGATCAATTTGGATTCAACCGACACATATGTTATAATGTTGCATACGCAATATGTCCGACGCTTATTATCAACAAACTTTGCGAAATAATTTTACAACAGACATTTTTTTTTATATGAGTTGGTGTTATTTGTATGTTGGCCAGGATTCATTTGTGTGAAAACAAAAACATTCTCGTTGTTGTCGTCGTAGTATATATATAATTTTTTTTTCTTTTCAATATGTTTTTGGTTTTTTGGTTTTTTTTTTATTTTATCATTATCATCATTTATGTTCGTAGTGAAATTCATTTTATGGATGTTTAGTGGGACAAATTCATTTTTTTCACAAGTATATTTCTGCATTTTTTTTGCATTTTTTTGTTTTCTTTTCCCGTTATAGAACATGAAGAAAATCAATGGTTTTTTTGTGACATCCTTTTCATAATCATCATTTTTTATCAAAAGCATTTTTTACAATCCAAAAAAAAACATTTGCATTTTTTATACATTCAATCAAAATTCCATCGTGTCTTTGGAAGGACTTTTTTTCGTGATCTTTTTTTTGATGATTATTTCTTTTAAAAAACAAATTTTTTTTTTTTTTAAACATTTTGTTCTTCATTTACATAGATAAAAAAAGAAAGAAAGAAACTCATACACTACACCTTAAAAAAATTCAAACGCATCGTATGTGTGTGATTTTTTTCATTTTTTTTATATTTGTTTATACTAGAGGGAAAAAGAAGGCAATAATTAGTTATAACCTACCTTTTTTCATTCATTCTCAAAAAAAAAAACTTTTTTTTTATATGCTGATGATATTTTAAGATACTGATATTTATGATTCTTTTTATGATATTCTTTATGATATTTTTTTTATGATACTTTTTTTTTTTTTATACGATGATATTTTTTTTTTGTGAGAATGATGAAGCAAATTTTGAAGAAAATGTGATGTAAAGAAAGATCGATGAAATTATGAATTATTATGAAGATAAGGTAGAAAATTATGAAGATTGTTTTTTTTAAGAAAAATATAAGAAAAAAAATTTTTAAGAAAATTATAAGAAAAATTTATAAAAACGAAAAAAAAAAAAAAAAAGAAAATTTAAAAAAAAAAAAAAAAAAAAAAAAATAAATAAAATAAAATAAGACAAAAGGGATCGAGGAGGGTTTGAAAAGATTTTTTTTTTTCTATATGAAAAATCGTTAATGAGGAAATTTAATAAACACAAACAACTTCGAGTTTTGATTATATATTATATTTTATAATAGTGTAATAATTTTTTTTTTTGTAAAAAGTTTTAAAAGTTATTAATTAGTTATATTAATTGTTATATATATTATCATTAGCATTAAAAAGTATTCATATATCATTTTTTTTTTTTATTATTATTCATTAAAACAAGTATACTTAATTCTATCAATTTATTATTATAATTACCTTAATATAACGTGTGTAATAGTTATTATTTTTAGTAGAAAAGCATGATTAATATAAATTTTTTCTATTAAAAAAAAAAAAAAAAAAGAAAAAGCTTTTCTTTTCCAGAAAAAAGAATTTGTACGATTGTGTTTCAAAATGGGATTTGATGATTGTACTGCCAATAATTAAAAATTCATGACGCGTCAGACATGCAAAATTTATTTACAGATTTTAAATTTTATAGATTTATGAATTTTTATAGATATTTTACGTTTTACGTTTTACGATTTACGATTTATGGATTTTATCATTTACAGCATTCACGATTTTATGGATTTTTATCATTTACGGTATTTTTTTTTTTTTTAGAATTTGTCATTTACGGAATTTATAAAATTTTATCGTTTTACAGAATTTTATAAGATTTAAGTGCATGATGATGCACACAAAAAATTTATCAAGCAAATTTATGATGATTTATGATTGGATGAAATTTTATACGACGATTTATTTTTCTTTTTTTTTCATTTACAACGGATTTTTTTTCCGTTCAATAAAAAATTTTAATTTTAAACGGGGCTCAAAGCTTTTTTTTTTTGGGAAAACTTTTTTAAACGGGCCAGAACATTTTTTTTTGAAAGACTTTTTTTAGTTTTTATTCAAGGTTCGTTCCTGTTTTATTAACGCGTAGAATATTTCAACCGCAAAAAAGATTAACAAAGAAACCTTTAAAAGAAGAGAAGAAAATTACGAGTTGCCGCAGAAAGAAAAGGTAAAAAAAGTAAGATAAAAAGAAAGAAAAAGGATATGGCTGAGAAAAGGAGTTTGATTTATATATATATATATATTTATTTATTTACTGATTTATTTATTTATTTATCCATTGGCGGAAGAATATACAAAAACGTTTCATCTTATGACTAATCATTTATCTTTTGTAAACCTTTTTCCTTTGAATTAAATGATAATAATAAGATAAATAAATTAAATAAATTCGGGATATATCGTCAATCGAATGTTGTATTACCAAACCGACAAGAAATAACCCGCTTTACTTTACTATCATCCCGCCCACTGAAATTTCTCATTTACAAAAACTTATTACAAAAAAAAAATAGGGTGCCTTTTTTAAAAAAATTTTTAAGTTTTGATTCGTACTTTCTTTTAGCGCAATGTATTGATTCAGATATCAGGAAAAAAACTCTTGAAAAGAAAAAAGATAATAATTATCATCGTACATTATAATTACTTGTAATATGTTCTCATGTCATGTCCGGAAAATCAAATATGATAAAATCAATGAACTCGAATTTGGGAAAAATTCAGAAATTTTGACCATTTATTTCATTGTTCTATTCTCGAAGAAGAATAAACATGTACATTTCAAATGCAATAAAACGTGGTTTATTTTGATTTCTACATTGAAACTCTTTTTTTTTAATGTCGGCTGTTTTATTGCGTTATCAGATTTAATTTTCTTTACAAGGAAATCGATTCTATTAAAATTGTGCATAGCCTGAATTTAAAAATAATTTTTTTTCACGAGGACAGAGATAAAGGCGTAATAAAATGGTTAATCAAAATTTTTATGTTGAGGACATTATTTAATGCAACATGATTATTTTATAATTCGTTTAAAAAAAAAAAAAAAAAAAAAAAAAACTTTTTTCCTTTTGAAAATATTATTTAAAAAATTTTTGACCACTAAAATCAAATTATAACTATAAATAATATATTATATGTAAATATATTTAAAATATACCCGACAAAGAATGGTTTTGTAATACTTTGATATGCATGTCATAATCTATATATTAATTTTGGGCAGTAATTTGCATAACTGTCAAAAAGAATGGCATTAAAATTCAAATTAAAATATACCGCTTATTTTAAAATTAACAGTATAATAATTTATATAAGTATTATTTATTTTTATAGTACCACATATATATTTACAGTGATGCATAATATAATTATAGTATAGTTGGCATGATGCAGTTCAACTATATAATGAAATAATGAAAAAATATATATATATATATAATTACATGAATTACTTATACAGTATACATACATATACAGTACATATTTATCATTATTTATAATATAAATTTAGTTTTATAAAAAACTCAAAAATTTTCTTGTAAAAAAAAAAAAAAAAAAAAAAAAAAATTATTTTTATACCTTTATGAAGACAAAAATCGATTCTATATTAACAACTCATTAAAATTATATATTTGGACAGAGAATAAAATACAAAAATTTTTTTAGCCCATAATAATAATTGATTAAATATCCGAAATTGTTTTTATTGAAATAATATATAAATTATATTTTTTTTTATTTTATTTTTTATTATTATTATTATTTTATAATAAATCTGGGTATGCGTACACACACATAACACACATATCAACACCAAATTTATTGTTATTATAATTATTCAATGATAAACCCTTTTTGTACTGATTTTGAGGAAACCTTTTAGGGGAATCTCAAAAAGATTCGTTAATGATTTACGATGAACGAACAATAGGAAAATTGATAAGAATTCTTTTGATTTTTGAACTATATTTCTACTTTAGTTAGCATGAGTAAATAGTCAAGTTTAAATGGTTCAAATTTCACGGTTCACAAAAAATTATTATCATCCATGATTTTATTCGTCGTACACATCACACAAAAAAGAGCTGACACCCATCACAATATTATCTTTTAATTACACGAATCATAGAATTTATATATTTTATTATATTTAACTTTTATTATTTCATTGTTTTTTGATCTCTCTTCTCTCTCTCTCTCCCTTAAGATTTTCAGCATACATGAAATGACATCTGCTGATTCATCTATTTTATGTCAATTTAAATTATCACAACACGTTTTTTCTCCCTTTAAGAAATAATCTCACTTTTCGTATAATAAATAATTCGCAATAATTCATTCTAACTCAAATTATTCAAGTGACACGGGAAATTTTTTGGTCCAAAATATTTTCCCCCAAAGTTATTTATTTGCAGTGTGTTACGAAAATATCTACCATAATAAGCATGTTCCCCGCTCAACAGTTCCCAGATATCATCCTTTTACCGGTTTAGTTTCAATTTGATAATCATATTTTTTTTAGGTTTTATAACTATTTTTCAAAGTATTATCAAAAACTGTACGACCTTATATAAATAAAATTTCTTTATTATCAATTTCTTTCTCATGGGAAATTTTCATACTTCTTTTTAATTCAATTTACCAAAATATTTTTTCATTATGTAACCTGTTAATCTTTACTAGCTTTACTCACTTTTTGAGTGGCTAACATATGTCAAAGAATATTAAATTATATGATATCATTTTAGATAAAAATTGTACTGTTTCGAGAAATTTGTTTTTGTTAGATTTCATTGGATAAGAATTACTGTTACACATGATTTAATATTTTACGAGAGATTCACTTATTATGAAATTTTGTTTCGAAATGCAACGAATGCAAATGGCAGATAACACCATTACTTTCATACGCGTTGTAAATTTCTGTAAATAGTATGACAAACTCTCTTTATTAAACCACCTGTCAAATTCTTGAAAGATTAGAATATAAAATTTTTTTTTTTTTTTTGATTTTCCTTTTTGGCGCTGTACTTTTTTTTTTTTTGATAGTAAACTTTAATTACGCCAGATTTAAAACAATTTCATCGGTTTCCTTTCTATCTTTTAATTGGTTATTTAATAAATTCCCATTTTTGATAATATACAACCATTTCTTTTAACAATCATTTATCATTGAAGGATTCTTTCATTTTCGGGTATCTTTAAATAGATCTATACATATATATTGTACATACATACATATATGTAACATATATTGTATTATATACCATATATATACACACATTTCATATATCATACATATATCGTATGCATTATACATGTCGTATATATTTTTCTTTCTTTTTTATTTAAGGAAAAAAAAAAAAGTCAAATTATCCGAAATAAGTGTATAACATGTGAAATATGTGAAATTCAGAATTATTATTTTTTTTTTTTTATTATTTTTCAAAAAAAAACTTTTAAAAATCATTTTATACTAAGCTCAATTTCGTTGTATGAATTCTCGCTTTATTAAACATGTGAAAAATAATAACCCCACATTCGTACCTAACGCAGTCACCCATGATGACATGATCCTAAATGTTATTTTAAATTATTCTTTTCCATAATATGTGTTACATCCTTTTGTTTTAAAAAACTTTATTACGGATAACGACGCGTCAAATATATTAACTAGAATGAGTTATTCTCAATATGAATACGCCATGTGGAATTACAATTCAAAATTTTCATTCATACTTTCATATTATACGAATAAATATTAACGCCTTATGAGCATTTGTACCTCTCTTATTTTCATTCTAAGAAAAATATTGTTTTTTTTTATTATCCGTCTTGTTTGAGTCTTGCTGTTTTATTTTATAAATCTTTTGTAAATAAACCCGTCTGAAACAATTTTTAATTATCATTATTATTATATTATTGTTCTTTTTTTGACGAAATTGGTCATCCGTGAATTAGATAATATTTTTTTTTTTTTTATTATTTTTATTATTTTATTTTACAATCGGAAGTGATACATTTAAACGAACAAAGAAAACTACGCCTGTTCATAATGATAAAATAAGGCTGATTTGGTTGCCGAATAAATACCGATTGATGTTTTTAATGATCTGCTTTGAATATATATTACTGCGGACAAGTTGAAACTACAGTCACTTCTCCGTATTGATATCTTTTTTTGTTAATCACGTTTCATTTCGTTATAAAGAATCTACTCACAGCCGATTTTTAACTAAGAAAATTACATTTGATAAGTTGTACCACATTAACATATGGAGTAATAGCTTGAAAATAAGTTAATATGATAGATAAAATCATACAAAGTTCTAAAAGATTTATATATGTAAAATTTTTGGAAAACTATTCATTTTTAATATTTATTATATTTAGTATCATAAAAGATAATATGATAAATGCAAAGAATTTTTTTTTTTTTTTTAAAACAATATAACATATTAACTTTAACATGGTAAATAGGATTTATCAGCTTACAATATAAAAATTATTAAAATCTTCAAAATGCAAAATATGTAAATTTTGATATTTAAATGACTGAATATATTATTATTAAAAACTTTATTAAAATCATGATTTATAAAATAATTATAATATAAGTATAGGTTATCTTTCCACATAAATAATTTAGAGATTTAAATCAAATAAATAATAAATCTTACTATAATTTGGTTTTATCTTATTTATTAAATAGTTTATTTAATAAAAAAAGCAAGTATAATTTTTAATAAAATTAAATATTGTTAACTAAAGAATTATTAAAATTTTACTTTATAAAATAAATAATCTACTTATACAGTTAGTTTTTCATAAATAATTTTTTTTATTTAAAAAATATTTATATTTATAAAAAAATACATTTTTATAAAAAAATATATATATAAAAAATATATTTATAAAAGATATATAAAAAATTAATTATATTTTATTAATTAAATTAATTTTTTTTTTTTTTTTCTGCAGAATATTTATAGATTTATTAAATAAAATTCAAGTTATTACAGATTTAATTAGTTCTAATCTAATATAATTAGCTTATAAACCATTCATTATCTTAAAAAGATCCTATATATATACTGTTAACTGATTATATTATTAATATTAATTTAATTTAATAATTAATTAATATTTATATATAAAAATATAAATTAAAAGTAATGCAATTTATAAATTTATTAATTATATAAAGTTACAAAAATATCTGGTTTATATAGTTAATTTATTAAACTTCAAACTGATTTTCCATTTAAAAAAATTTTTTTTTTTTTTTTAATATTGCAATATATTTGTATATTTATTAATAAATAGTATATAACAGGTTAAAAATAATAAATATATAACTAAACTATTAATTTAATAGCAATAATCCAATTATTATTTTAATTTATTTTAATTTAATAAAAAATCCTATTTATATACTATTAATCATAAGATCTTTTTTTATAAAGGTAGTTATATATTTAAAATAAAATATTCTTTCTTACTTTTAATCTTTAAAAAATATTATAAAAAATCTATTATATTGCATTATTTTTTAAAATAATGCTTGCTATTTTATATAAAATATTTTTAATAACTGTTTAAAATCTAAATTTTTATATAATTGGTAATTAATTATAAAGATTTTATTTTTTTCTAATTAATTATAATTTTTGGATTTATTTAAATAATTTTTAACTTTAATTTACCTTTATGTATTCTTAAATTTATATCTTAATATGCATATTAATTTTATTTTTATTTATAACAAAAGATTTTTGTTTTAGATTAAAAAGTAATAGTATTAAAATAAAAATTTTTTTAACCAAATTTACTAAATTTTTAATACTTTTTTAAGTATTACTAGTTTTTAAAGTATCTTACAAATTTGTACTTCTTACTGATTATTATGATTAATTTAAAGACTTTAATATGTATAATCTATAAAATTTATTTATATATTCTTTAAAAAAAAGCTTTAAAAATCATAAAATTAAGAATATCTTTTTTTTTTAAGGTGTTAAAAATACACCCATATTTATTAGATAAAGAGAGGATACAAATATAATATCACTTCTATTATATATGTGTTACTTTCAATAAAAATACCAATTCAAACATCTACCGATATAAAATTAAGAATATCATATATTATTACTTAAAATTATTCTTATTATTTATATTTAATTAATAATAATTACAATACTTTTTTAGATATTATTAAATAGAAAATCTATCTAAATTTATTATCTATATATTACAATCAAATTGAAATAAATAAAACAAATTGATAAAATTAATTTTAAAAAAAACTATTTTAGTAAAAAATTCTTTTCAAGTTACCAACTTTTTAAAAAAAATAATTTTTATTTTTATTTTTTTTTTTATTTTAATATAATAAACAAATAAAACAAAAATAAAAAAAAAGTTTTAGTAATAACTGAATTACAATTTGATAATATAAATGAAAAGTTTTATTTAGTATTTGATTTTATTAGTTTAGAAAAAAAAATTTTTAATATTTTTTTTCAAAATTTCTTTATTATTCTAAGTATTCTACTAATATATAGTATTGTATATAGTATTCTTCTAAAATAATATCTTTTTTTTTTTGACAAGCAATTTATATTTTAATTTTCATAATTAATAATACAATTTTTTTATTGGATTTAATATATTTAATAATAAAGTATATATTGATTAGTAACAATTATTTGTATTATTCTTCTATCTCTCAATATTTGAGAAGTATTATTTAATTTAAACTGGCTTTTTTAAATAATATTAGAGATATTATATGTAGCACTATACAGTACTTTTACTTTTTTCATATTTTCATGCAAATAATAACTATAATATTTTATTGATACTTTTTAAAATTATAAAAAACAATTTCTGCCTATTTTGCTAAAATAGTCAATATTACTTCTATATTCAAGAAAATTGTTTTTTTTTTATAATATTTTTTATGTTATTTATAAAACTATTATCAAAATTAAGTGTAAAATAAAAAAACCTAAAAAGAAAATAGAAATATAAACAATATTACAACTTCTACTTTTTTTTTAAGTGTTGAAATTATATTTACATTTGTTAGATTAGATAGGATTACATAATAATCACTTTTATATTACATATAATACTTCCAACCTAGGCCAATTTATTTATTCACCAACAACTTCTACTAGTAGTATTACCTAAAAAAATAATAATTAATCCAAATATTACAGAATTTTTAAGTTTAAATAATTATTATAATGATAGTACTAATAATTTATTTACCAAAATTTTTACTAACTTTAAACTTAATACTTTTTATAATAGATACTTAATAGTAGTATATAATATTTTTTCTATCTAAAACCTAAAAAAATTATTAGTAAATTCACTATATAAAATGATATTATTGTTATAAATCTTAAATCTTAAAGAAAATACTAAACAATCTTTAATTCATTTAGCTTAAATTATTTTAATAGAAAAGAATGGATGGTAAATTTAGATAGTATAAATAGCAAAATAATTATTATTTTTTTTTTTTAATATTCTCATCCAATAATTTTTGAAAAAATGGATTTTTACCATTTTTACTAAAAAAAAGAAATAAAAATAATTTTAGACAATTACAGTTCACCCTTACTATAGCGAATCTTGTGGACTGAAGATCAAAATTCGTTATAGTAAGAAAATTCGTTATAGTGTATAACGAATAAACATAAGATTTTCGTTATATCAAAAAAATCATATAATCACGTGATAAATGCATTATCGCACTATTATTAAATACAAACCAAATTTATTTGGCAATAAAGATAAAAAAACAATAAAACAAAACCAATTATATTCAATTAACGAGTGTTCTTTGTTATTTATTATGAACTCACATACAAATACTTTTTATATTTTTGTTACTCAATGACTATTACTTAATTGAGTATGATACGAATACTGTAATACTGTCGTACATCATTTATAAAGACTATTCTCATCGATTTGATATTCAATAAAACCTTGGTCTTCTTCATAATTATAAAAATCAAACTCATTAAAATACAAAGCTTCAAAATCAAAATTTTCAATATCAATAATATTATTATCGCCTTCCCTTTCCCTGTTCATAGTATTATTATCAACTGGATCAATAGCAGTGTTATTTGGCTTGAGTTTACTACCTTTATCTGTAACGAATAAATCTAAACTTGATTGTTTTTTAGAAAAAAAATTATTTCTATAAACAATTTTTCTAATTTTTTTCATTACCTTTAATGCACTTTTATCAAAAATATCTTGACTATCATTTTGCTCTACATAGTTAAAAATTGTATCAAATGCAATTAAGGCCTCAGAACTCGTTACTGAAATAATATCTTTATCACCTTCATCATCAGACATAGTATTATTTTCTTTAAGAATAGCAACAATCTGCTCTTCAGATGGGGGTATACCGGCAATTTCATTCTCCTGGTCTAATCTAATGTATTCTTCAGCAGTAAGAGGGTGTGTATACTCAAGCTTATTGATTAAATCTTGAATTTCTCTATATTCATTTTCTTCTGTCTCATTATGCCTATTCTCTTCAATTTCGTTATAAGAATTCGTATCATCTGGCAAAATTCCCGTTTTATTCCAGCAGTTAAATATAGTTTTAGGAAGAACTCTATCCCAGGCTGACACAACATATTTAATAGCTTTTTTGATATTGATTGGAGATTTACTATTTCCTGTTAATTGTTGAAAGTCAAAAGCCTTGATACGATTTTGAAGGAGCAATTTTCGATATTGTGCCTGCAAAATCAAATATTGTAAGTTAGAATTTCTTAATTATTAAAATTATATTGAAATTTTAGTACCTTAAAGCTATTTATAATACCCTTGTTACATGGTTGTAAGTGTGCAGTTGTGTTAGGAGGCAAAAATTCAATTTTTATATTGGTCAATTCCACACCTTCATATAAAGCATGGACAGGAGCATTGTCTATAAGAAGAAGAATATTTCTTCCTTTTAATCTCATTTGTGCATCAAACTTACGAATCCAATCATTCCAAATAGAAACTTGCATCCAAGCTGTTGAATTCTAATAATATTCTACTGGTAAAGATGTTTTGGATAAATTCTTTAAAGGACAAGGATTTTTATATTTGTGAATGAATACTGGTTTGAGCTTTTCAGTACCAGTTGCATTAGAACAAAGGAGAATTGTTACCCGATCTTTAGATTGTTTTTTTCCAGATACAGGTTTATTGGAGATCGTCCTTTTGGGTTCCATTTTCCAATACAAACCAGTTTCATCGCAATTGAAAATATCTTCAAGACTATAATTACGAATCAAATCTTGAAGGTTTTTTCTGAATTCATCAAGTTTATCAAGAGGTGCGCTTGCAGCTTCTCCTTGTTTTAAATAGCAAGAAAGATTATGTCTTTTTTTAAATCCACCAATCCAACCATTACTTCCTTTAAAATTTTCAACTTTATATAGAGAAGCAAATGCTATAGCTTTTTCATGTAAAACTTGATCACTAATATCAACACCATTTTCTAGAGCCTTCAATACCCATAATGTAAGAGCTTCTTCAATTTCTGGAAAATTCAACTTATTTTGTCTTTTCCCTTGGGCTTCGGGTGCTTGAGGGTCAATTTCAAGCCATTTTTGTGATTTTTTTAACGTATCACTAATGCATCCTTCACTAACATTATATAGTTCCGCAAATTCTTTATTTTTTATATAAGGTTCGTTGATTTTTTTATAACATATTTCATGCTTTTGGGCAATAGTTAAAGATGCTCTTTTCGGTAAAGTTCTCATTTTATCTTTACCTTTTGCTTGGGAATATTTATTTAGTGCACTTTTAGTTTTGGGCATAGTGACGTGTAAAAAAAAGAACTAACTGATCAAGGTTATATTTGCCGTATTATAATAAAAATAAATCATGATCTTGTTTATGATAATTTTCCTTTTTAACTTTAATCACAAAAATTCTAACCTTTAAAGGCAAATTCGAATTGTTCGAATTGTTCAAATAAAATTTCATGTGATCAAAAATTCGCTAAATTATTGTGTAACATTTTAAAAATTCGGTATAGCAAAATTCTTCGCTATATGAAGGGTCATTTTATTATAATTGTCTTAACATTTAAATTCGTATTACGAGTTAGAGAATTTTTACTTTAAAATTCGGTATAATAAGAATTTTTAATTATTAAAAAATATGTACCCGTACTTTTCTTCGTTATAGTAAGTTATTCGCTATAAAAAAATTCGCTATAGTAAGGGTGTACTGTATATATAATATTTCTGAATTAATAATAATAGCCACTTTTTTTTTTAATAATTATTTAAATAAATTTTTCAAAAGTATGAATATTAAATTCTTTAAAATTGTTCAAATAGTTAATAAAAAATACAAGCTTATTACTTATTTTAAGAACCAAAAAATATTTAAAGAAACATTAAAAATACAACAAACTTAAAATAAAAATATTTTATTATAAACTTATAACTCTTTACTTTCCATTAAACTATAACATAAAGATATTAAGAATAAAAATAATACTAATAGGTCTATTTGACTTACATAACTAAAAAACTATATAGGTAATTCAAAACCAGATAATAAATATATTAATTAAAAAAAAAATAAAATTTTCAAAATAAATAAATATTTCATACAAAAATTTAAAATTTAAAAAAAATTAATAACTATTAAAAATAGTTTATGAAAAATAGCTAGCATTTCTTTAAAGAAGTAATATAATTTAACATAATATTTTTTATTTTTTTATAACTATAATTTAAAAGTACACCATTTCTATATATGGTTATTGAGGGATTGACTACATTTCTCACTTGCAGATTGCTTAGCCATTTTTCCAGCAGAAGGTCACTGAAAAAAAGCTTGGGCTTTTGGTTTCTTAGACTTCTTTCAAGTAACATTTTCTTTTTTATGGGACCTAGCCGCATCTTTTGAAACTCGTCCAGTTTAAAAATACTAAGTTTTGGTAGAACTACTGGCTTGGTATGGACTTCACCAAGGAAATAGTTTATGACTACAAACTCCAGGTTTTTTTCGTATTTCTGAAGACTTTTGTAAAGTTAGCGTCTGAGCTACCTAGTCTTAAATACCCTAGAAGAGGGGTTTCTTGTCAGTGCTGTTTTCTTTGAAAGCGTTGAGATAGATAAAGCGAAGTCGTTAGTTGAAGTTTTTGTTTATGGCCAGGAGTGGCGCTTGCTTTTTCTTGCTTAGGGGTTGTTTAAGAGGATGTAGAAGTGCTGGTTATAGTGTTTTACCTCTTTTTCCAGTTTTCCTTTTGGGTTTCTGGGAGTATTAATGACTTTCCTTTAGTTTTTATTTCTTGCCTGTCGATATTTTTGCCTTTAGTCTCTTTTTCTAATTTAGTTTTGGGGGGCTGGAGGTATTGGAATATTGATCAGTGTTTTGGTAGTTTGATGTAACTTTCTTTTTTAGGGCTTTGTTTATCGATCTAATTAAGAGGGAAATTTGGTTGGATAATTTGTTTTAAATTTGGCTAACATATGTTGATTTCTAGTTGGGCTGGTCAAAGTCACGTATGAGTTATTGTGACTCTTCTAATATCTTTTTATTTTTGGTGTATCTATGCTGGTTTTAGGTCTCTGAACGATTTGAAAAAAATCTTTTTTAGATAGGACTACCAAGCGAAAAGGGAGTTTCAACCTTATTGACTAAAAGGCCCCAGTATTGTGCTTACGCGCCACTTGGGAGGGTGGTGTTCAGCTTAATGTCGTGCTCTGTAGGGATTATGGGGGAAAATAATGGGATGGTTAGAGGGTCTTACTTACACTATGGCATATGATAACACCGGCCATTAATTGAAATTCATGGATCACACCTGATATTTATCAGGAAGGATTGTTTACGCGCATTTTTTGTATTTTCGCATTTGTTCTTTTATTTAATAAAGCTATCAATCACGACCTTTGAATAAAAAAAAAAAAACATATATATATAATTATTTGTATAGAAAAATATGAATTTAATAATATATATATAATTAAATTTTTATTTAACAGATAGTTTATAATTAATAAATAAATATAGTTTTAAGCTATTTTATATTCAAATAAATATTCATCTATTTTTTATTTAATAAACTTATAAATGTATTATAAAAAAAAAAAATTTTATTTAATAATTATTTACTTATATAGTAAATTCTACTAAAAGTTTTTATGTATGTATTCTAAATAATTAAAATCATATTATATATTTATTTATTAAAATTATAAAAATTATTAAATTTAAAACTTATTAATATTTTGGTTAGAAATTTATTTAATATAATTTTTATTTGGGTTTAATAATTTTTCGCACCTGCGATGCATCGCACCCTTTTTTGTCACCTGTGTCACACCCCTTCTCTTTTCATTTTTTTATATGTATTCTGAAGACTTAAAATTTTTTCAGTTGTAAAAAATCTATTTTTCACGCCCCTAATTAAATGTCACATGTTTAATTTTGCCTGACATTACCGTAATTTTGCCTAGAGTGTTCAGAGTGCGAGGTATCACAGGTGCAGAAAAAAACAAAACCCTTTTTATTTTTATATTTTTTTTAGTATTACTCAAAAATTCTAAATAATCAAATTTTGTATAATTAAAATTTTAAAATAAAGGTGTTAATTTAATTGGTGAATTTTTTTAACAAAAAATTTTATTTAAATTGTACTGCTGATCTCATTCAGAATAAAAAATTATTTTTTATCTGATAGCTAAAACAAAAAATAAAAAAAATAAGCCTAACAGTAAAAATAATAAAAAAACAACAAAAAATAATAAAAAAACAATAAGAAAATAATAGGAAGTAGGAAAAAAAAATTAAAATGGATAAAAAAAGAATAAAAAGGAAGAAGAAATAGAGCAAAAAGAAGGAAAATAGAATAAAATAATGAAAAAGAAGGGAAAAAGAACAGAAAGAACGAAGAGGAAGAGGAAATAGAATTAAAGAAAGGGTAAAAAAATGAAAAGAATAAAGAGGAAAAGGAAATAGAATAAAAGAAAGAAAAAATAGAGAAAAAAGAATAAAAAGAAAGGGAAAATGAAATAAAAGGAAGGAGAAAGAATAAAAAGAATAAAAAATAATAACAAAAAGGAGAAATGAAATGAAAAGAAGGGTAATAAAATAAAATAATGAAAAGGAAAAAAAAGAAGTAATAGAATGAAAAAAAATGAAGAGAAAGTGAATAAAATGAAAAGGAATAAAAGGGAATGAAAAGAAGGTAAAGAGAAAAAAATTAGTAAGCCAAAATATAAAAAGTACAAAATAAAAGAACAAAGAAAATAATAATATACCTTTAATGTAAAATCAAAAAACCCATCAGAAAAAAAGAATGAAGAGGAGAGGGTATAGAACAAAAGGAAGAAGAAATAGAGCAAAAAGAATAAAAAGAAAGGGAAAATGAAATAAAAGAAAGGGAAAAAAATGAAAAAAATGAAAAATAATGAAAAGAAGGAGAAATGAAATAAAAGAAAGAAAAATAGAACGAAATAATGAAAAGAAAAAGGAAGAAGGGATAGAACAAAAAAGAATGAAGAGAAAATGAATAAAACAAAAAAAAATAAAAGAGAATAAAAAGAAGGTAAAGAGAAAAAAATTAGTAAACCAAAATATAAAAAGTACAAAACAAAAGAACAAAAAAAATAATAACATACCTTTAATGTAAAATTGGAAAACCTATCAGAAAAAAAGAATGAAGAGAAGGGGAATAGAATAAAAAAAAGAAGAAATAGAGCGAAGAGAATAAAGAGAAAGGGAAAATGAAATAAAAGGAAGGGGAAAGAATGAAAAGAATAGGAAATAATGAAAAGAAGGAGAAATGAAATGAAAAGAAGGGAAATAGAACAAAATAATGAAAAGGAAAAGGAAGAAGTGAATAGAATGAAAAAGAATGAAGAAAAGGGAATAAAACAAAAAGAAATAAAAGAAAAGGAAAAGAAGGAAAAGAGAAAAAAAAATTAGTAAAACAAAATATAAAAAACAAAAAAAAACAAAAAAAAATAAAGAAAATAATGACATACTTTTATTAAAATCGTAAAATATTTTTGGTTTTTTGTATATATACCTATAAGTAAATAATCACATGAACTGGCCAGTAAAATTTTGTTTATTCACGTGATCATAAAGGGTCATCATGATGACAGATTACTAATTACATTTTCCCTATATTTTTTATATTAAAATAAATGTAAATTTAATATTAATTAAATTTTTTTTTTTTTTAAGTTTCATATTTTTTTATTGTAAAGATCCTATATGTTCAAAATAATCAGCTAATTTAGTCATATGAATTTTATTCAAAATCTTATTGGAAGGAATATAACATTTAATATTACAACTAAACCAATAAAATCTAGCAAAGTTTTGAAACAAAATTATGGGTTATACTAATTTATATAGTAGAATGAAAATCAGAAACTTTATGATTTTAGCTTTAAAAACTGTAACATTAATATCATACTACTTTATAAATAAAAAATTAATAACCAATTTTATTATCAAAAGTTATACAAAATATATGATATTAATTATTCATTTGAAAGGCTAATAAAAGTTGTATTACTGTGTGAAAAAAATATACACTACTTATAATAATGACTAAAAACATAATACAAAAATGGATGAACTACTAATAATACATTTATGTAATATGTTATGTAAACAAAGCTGAAAAATATCTCTTAGGTTAATTCAAATAAGTATATATTTTTTATTAGATTTATATCAAGTTTATAATGATTTTATTGAAATTATGCTATGAATATCAAATTTATTTTTGGCTTTTAGAGAAAAATTGTAGTTATACTTATATATAAAATTAAAATTAAAATCCAAAAGTCAAAATATTTCAACTTGGAAAGGTCAAAAATTAAGATTAAAGTTGAAATACTCAAAATTATATTATAATCATGTGATTTTTATAATTATAATTTAATACCAAATTTTAAATGTGAATAACTTTGTTAATATTGATAGGACCCTAAACAATATATAAATATATTAGATTTGAGTTTACTTAATGATCATATAAAAAAAAACCCTATGTAAGATTTTATTTGCTTATTTTAATATAAAATTTTTAGTTAGTTAAATATTTAAATGCGTAGCTAAACTTATTTTTATTTCAGCTCAGTAATTATATTTATATAGCAGAACCCTTTATTCATATAACAAAGATTTTCATATATAGAGAAAATTTTAATTTCACACATATATCAAAAAAAATTTTTTACAAAAAATTTTTTTAAACTGATACTTCTTTTCTATTATTTTACACATTTTAATTTTATAAATACAATATTGTATTTAATATTTATAAAAAAAATCATGTTTTTATAATAATATTCTCATATTTTTATTTTTTGTTTGCTAATTTTACTCATATATAAAATGAATTTTAGACAAATGAAATTATCTTTTATGTTTAAATAAATTGTTCAGCAGTGTAAAAAGTATTTGTATTTCAATTTTTATGATTCTAAGTATAATATTTGTGAAGATAATTATATTTTTTAAACAGTACTAACTCCAAAAAATTTTTTTTTTCTCTTTTAACTTCAGAATGTAATAACATCATTTTGGTCAAATGAAATTACTTTTTTATGTTTAAAAAGTTGTTCAGTGATGTCAAATCTACCTGCATGTAAATTTTTATAATGATTGGACTAATATTTGTGAAGTATTGGCTATTTTTGTATTATCAATTTTTTTGCGAAAATCCATTTTGCAACTTTGGAGCATGATTTTATCACTTTGGTTAAATGAAATTGCCTTTTTCTGCTTAAGTAAAGTTGTTCAGCAAAATCGAATCTACTTACAGTAAAATTTAGAATGATTGGATTAATATTTGTAGAATGCGACTAACATTTGTATTTTCAATTATTTATCATTTAAATGATTTTAATTTTAAAGTGTAATCTTTTTTATTTCAAATCAACTTGTTAACTTTAAGAAGTTGTTTAGAAGGGTTGACAATAATTTATATTTTAATTTTTATAAATCTAAATATAATAATATTTATAAAAAATTCCAAATTTTAAAACTATTTTTAAAATAACAATAGTATATTAATATTATATTAATATTAATTAAAATTAAAAATTCCGAAGTTGGTATATCATTTTATATTATTAATTTATTAATATTTAGTGAATAAATTTCACAATTTTTTTTCGCAATGATATAAAAAATTAATTTACTATTACTATATATATATTTATTATAATTAAATTATCTTTTTATACTTAAATAAAGTTATATATATCAGAAAAAAAATTACTTAGCAGAATAAAAAATTCAAAGGTTATAATAAGAGTTTGCTTAGCAGAACTTAAAATAATTTGCTTATTGATCATAGTAAATTTTTGAAATTTTCATTTGACTTATATATATATTGTTCAGGGTCCTATATTGATGCTACAAATATGCAATACATATTATTAAAATCTTCTCAATAAGCTGAATCCAACCATGTAAAGATCATAAAAATCAAATCACTGAATGCTGAGATTATTAACTTTAAATTTAATATTATGTTTATTATAAAAATCACATGATTATAATATAATTTTGACCATTTCAACTTTTGGAGAGATCCAGATTAAAATCATTTTGATCATTTCAACTATTTTAAAGGTTAAAATTAACCAATTTTGGTTTTATGTATAGCTATACTAAATGATTGCTAAGCAGAAAAAAATATATGTATATTATTTTTTGTAATACTGATTCTTTTGACTAATTCTTATTGTAAATATAAAAAAAATAAAATCTAATCTGCTATATCTTGCTATATTTTAATTATTATATATTTGAATAATAGATTGGCCAAACTATAAGTATTTTTGAACTATATAAAAAATAGCTAATGTTTATATAGTTTTTTCAATCTGCAAGACATTTTAGTAAGGCATTTGATTCAAATTAATTTGGGTCACTTCTATAAATAAAACTGATTATAAAAAATAAATAATATTGTAAAAATAATGATTATTCATATAATGTGTTGCATATACATAATCATTTGAATATTTGTGCCAAAGTCTAAAAATTAGAACTCAAGTCTACTACATTACAAAATTGATAATAAACTATAATACTTACCTTTTCTGTATTCAATAATATTAGAATATTTTTCCAGAATCCAATTTTTTGCTTCTTTCTATTACTCATATTTATCAAAATATATGTAAAAAATATTATAGGATTTGTATAATCACCAACAGAACAAATTTAATTCTTCATAATATTTCATCATACTTTCACTATTCTAAGTTCTAACAGAATCTTCTATCTCAAGAAATTCTTTTCTCCAGGTATTTTTGCATTCATAAGTATATATAAAATGTGAATAATAAGAATCTAGACTTATAATAGTTGTTTATAAATCAGGATAATCAGGTATATTTATTTTTATAAGACAACTATATATTCCTTACTTTAAGTACTGTAATTAGAAATAATAATTCACAATTGCAAATATTTCATTCCCTTTAGTCTAAAACCAAATCTCAACACTCCAGCTCTTTAATAGTACTCATCTTAAAAAAGAACTGTGATCTTTATTACCAACAATTAACACAATTATTTCCAGTCTTTTATATTTCTGAATGATATCATTGATAAAAACCCCAAGTTCACTGTCCACCTCTTTCTCTTTATCATAATAATTTCAATCATAAACTTTTACTATAAATCCAAGGTTTCAATTTCTTTTTACAAAGAATCATTTAGTGGTAAACATGACCTGACAATGATGGGATCTTTTTCCATTTGTCATCCATTCAGAACTAATCCAAGAAGTCATTCATAATCTATATAAAATTAGTTTTCACAAACAGCTTGAAGGCTATTGACTCAATTTTAACATTGGGATTGTCAATAAAAATATGCACTAAACCAGTTGGTTCTCTTGAAAGATCTACAATAAAAGACATTCTCCAATATTAGCCATAATAAATCTTGAAAAAAAAGATACGAAAAGCCAAACATGTCATATTCATTCATATTGAACAAGATTATTATAACTCACTTACCAGCAATAGGTTACTCAATGATAACGTGAATGTGTTTTTGGACAGGTTTGACAAAAAGAAGTAGGAAAGAAAAGCATAAGAATATGTAAGTATTCGGTATTATTGGTGAATATGACAGAAAATGAGAAAAAATACACTATATCACATTGACTATTTTTTTATACTTGCTTACCAATAATAGGGGTTCCAATTACAATATGTATGTTTGTTCCTCTGAGTTCATGAAAAGTTACTCCAACCATATTTCCTGATATTAACAATTTGTTGTTGTTGTTCAACATATTATCATTAATAGTGTTAATTACATTCTGACCAATGTTGACATGCCATAAAATAAGGTTGTTGGGGTCAACATTAGCGAAGTCATTAGGTTTCTTATTCCTGATAAGTTCCCTGAGATCGGATAGATCATTATCCATCCCAGCTGTGACTTTGAAAGCAGTTGTACTTCCTCTAGCAATACACCAAAGAGTGACGGGCGTACTAATAAGTTCAACAGTTGACATTATTTAAGATAAATAAGAAAGAATTTTGCGATTAATGTTATATATATATATAAAAATCGATTGTCGCACAAATTTGATCTGTAGATATATGGTAAGTATAGACTAACTATACTTGGTATAGATAAGATGCAATGTTGTACTAATTATATTTCGGACTTTATAAAACCATCCATCCAATCGTGATATTTTTATCTATCATTTTTTTTCGTTTTAATATTTTTGTTTTTGAAAAAAAAAACTATTTTTTTATAGAAAACTTTTTTTTTTTTTAAAAGAAAAGGTTAGACTAGGAACGAATATAATTGGAATAAGAATGCCATTTTTTGGAACTAGAATCTCACAATTAGGTGAGAGTTAGGCACAGAAAACGAATTTAGGGAATGTTAGTGGATTTTACTAATGCTTCCTCTGATTTTTTTTGTTCTGTAAATCTTACCCATACGACTTAAATATTGGACTTCAAAACACGTCATAAGAAGGTGTGATTAGGGAGTGGGATTTAGAAACTTATCTTAACGTTCCTTTTGTCTTTTTTATATATATCTGTAGGTATCTGCCGGAATATCTTTCAGCCTTGTATTTCGAAATAGAAGGTAGACGTTAGGATTGGAAGTTGGATCAAAAATTAGGAATATTAATAAGACTATTACTAACGTTCCTTTCATTTTTTAACTGTAGGTACCTTCTATCTGAACACCTTAAATCGGGATAAATAAGTCCAGAATTAAGAGCAACATTACTTGAAGACCTTAAGTTATGTTGCAATAAGAGACTCGGTTGGGATTTTACTTATTTTCTTTATTTTCTTTTATAGAAAACAGGAACTTCCTGTCTTCAAAGTAATCGAAAATGGGAGATTTTTCCCTTTTTGCTTTTTACAATGAAATAAGGAATAACTGCTCGTTGATCCCTCAAACCGTAATTGATATTTTCCTTTTTGTGATTTCATAAGGAGAATGATATACTGTATTATGGTATTCCGAAAGACATTAATCAATTTCTCATAAATTGTAATACATTGAATTTGCCATTGAAGTCGGAGATAAAAACAAGTCGGCGTTATATTATTTTACTATTTGGTATTATTATTGTTTTAGGTAATACGAATTATTGTAGATAACATTTTTTGATGTAGAAGAGGGATATAATAGAAATGAAAATAAAAAATTAATATAAATCAAAGGTGATTTACTTTATTTAATAATATTTATGCCATAAAACTATCGGATTATTTTTTTCCTGTCCCTCACATATAATAATAAATGTTAATAAACACAAAGATCATGATACGGTAAAAGAAAAGCCTACTCACTAAACAATATTTTCTTTTGGCATCATACGCGCTAACATTTAGTGCTAATATCCGTTAGATGATATTAGAAGAGGTTATTTAGCGTATTTGGACATTTTTGGTCACAATAGATAATGTATTTCCTTCTCTTTCTGAATGTGTAATTTCTGGGACCGCCTGGTTATATAGTGCGATTTGTCGTCTATCGCAATAATTTTTCTTTTGAGTTCAGACAAGCGAACACCACTACGTTCTATGTGTTTTTTCATTAATACGTACAAAAAAGGCGTCCATTTTATTTGTACTATCATGGATAATAAGTCTAGCTTTAATAAATCCACAACCGACTTTAGAAAAAAAAAAATATTCTCTTATGGAAATACAAATCTTGAATACACGTGTAATATGCAATAATTCTTGATAATTATTTTCGAAATGCCTGGAGGTTGGCAATGTATCTCACCATCAACTTTCCCATAACACATAAATCAGATAGTGTATGAAGATTTCTGGCTTTAAAGGTAGGCTTCGGATCTGGATTGCTTACAATTTTCTCTGGCACAATCTTATATATTATTCATCATACATACTAATAAGATTAGTAATCTGCTCGATAAGTCTCGAATCATTTTTTATTTCATAGATACTGTTGCCGGAATATGATCATACTTGGTATTTTTCAAAGCCTTGTATTTCTGTTCGTCAGCACAAACAGAAAATTCTCTTTCTACTCCTTGAGGAAAACACTAGAGAACGAACTCGAACAATTTTTAGTAATGATCACTAACACAAAAACTGAAACCATTTTTATTGAAGCTTCTGATAGGGTAATTTTGTGGCTTCGCGTATCATATTAATACCAAGACATTTTGTCTCAACATATTTTCTCACAAAAAAATCAATTATTTCTCAAGTATGATTTCCGTAATAAAGGATTATAAACACATCATCATAATGTTTGGAAAGTTAAACTACTATATACTTACCAAGCATTTCGCATATCTGCACTGTAGAAATCTGAATCCCAGCGCTTTATAACAAAACAAAATATCTCCAGGTTAGTTAAGTAGGCAAATAATGATAAATATTTTATTACTATATTGTGATGAATAGTAATTGAATACTTAATATATATTTTTTATAATACCTTGCTTTTTTAAAAAATATTAAAAAAAAATAATAATTTTTAATTTCAAAATGAAAATATAATTTGAATGAAAATATTAATCAAACTTAAGTCTGTGCAATGTTATTTGGTCATGTGATTCCGATTTTGTCCAATAATAATCGTAATAAAATAAATACTGCAAAAAATTTTATTAAACTAGCCAATTATCTTTTAAGGACTGACTTTAAGAATCAATTGATCACGGAAAAAATCTATTTTGTTATATACCATACATAGTTTTGATTCACTGACCACCGAAAAGTAATGTAACACAACTGAACCAATAATCCCTCTTTAAGCGAATTGTTTTTCAACTGCCACCTTAATTTGAAACCAACATATAAAAATGTTATTGCATGTGACCATGTTAAAATTTATAATAATGTCAACTGTTATCCCGGGACATATGCAATTTTTTTTTCTCGCAAAGTAAATTGCACCTTTTAATCTGATATGCAAATTCTGCGTTTGTTAAATTAAGAATTGTCTTAAAGAATTATTATTCTCAGTCTAATTACATTTAAAAAAATTATTCAAACTCTATTTAGTTTCGTTTCTCATTTTGCTCTTTCTTCGTACCTTATTTGTTATATTTCCTTTATTTAAATTTAATTTTAAAATAATGCATTACTAGACCCTTCTTGTGATTCTGTCTTTTATTTTATTTCATTAATTTTTATCACGTTTATTTCAAATATATATTCAGAAACAAATTATTAAGTAGATCACTCACGTGAATTTCATCATCAAATTCTATTTGATGGCAGAAATGGCATAAAAGAAATGCAGTTTTATGCGAAAATTTAGTGTATTAGAGTGTCAAATTTCAATTAATTTATTGTAATAAAGATTTTTAAACAAAAGTTTATTAAAGTGAACCCTCGTAATCATAAATGTGTTAACTCTAAATTTTAATAGCTATCTCAAAAAAAATATTTAATTCTAATTTTTTTTTCATTTTTCATAAACCATCTAAAAATTAATATGATGAAATTTTTATAAAATACATTATCCCTCCTATAACTAAAATTTCTTTTGTAGCACTCTAAACCCACGAGACTCAAACTAAATCCAACCAAGCTGATCAAAGAATTCCCAAAGTTTGCACGCCTTGTTTACGTCAAAATTAACTAAACGTTGCGCGTCTACTTTTTTAAATTTTAAATTGTCTTTTCGGGCCCTCCTCGCACCACGAAGGATCGCAAGTTTACCTCTTAGATATTGTAAAGGCTGCATCCTCAACTTGGAGCAGAGTTCCCGTTCCTCTTTATGGAGTCGATTTGCTCCTTCTAACCCCCTAATGTCAAGGGATGATGAACCCTTCTTCCACGTTATTTTTGGGCTTGTGAAATTCATTGTTAAATGATCAATATCTAGATCATTGATCTGAATGATCAGTTCATTGAGCTCTAATATGAACGGATTTTCATCCCTTTTTTCTACTTTTTTTACTTCTTTTAAGGTTTTTGACAATAGTTTTGGGTTTCTTTTGTAGACTTCGTAAATATTAACCCGAATTACGTATCCATCTTCTGATGATGAGTCCGGTGCTCTTTGTGGATATGATTGCTTTCTAAGCGACTTTCTGTTATTGCGTTGGTGTTGGCTACATGCCTGTGAAATATTATCCACCATTATCGGCTGATAATTATTAATCTTAGAATTTTCCTTTGTGGTATTGTAATCCAGTGTAGGTGCTGAAACATTTATTAACGCGTTGTACATCACAGAATTCGTCTGCGCGTCGTTATTGGAAGCGGATACCAACTCCTGTTTATTCACAAGAAACTTGTTCATGAAATTGGGCGTCGTGTTAAACATAAGGAGATTTTCTTGAGAACTATTCGTTATTGTCTCAATGTTTGCAAGGTTATCCATAATTGGTTGAGCATTAAAAATCATGGAACTCTCTTGCACCTTGATCTGAGAAGTATTTATTACTGGCTGAACTTCTGTAAGGTTATTCACGATCAATGATCGCAAATTTTGAGAATTACAAGCTATTGATGTTCGCATATCATTCTTAATGTTTGGAGGAACTCTGCTTGCCCTGGTGTCTTTAGTTGAGTAGACCTTTTCAAGAATTTGCTGAGGAGCCTCACATAATCTCCAGCGGTATCGTGAGACTCGTGTGCTACTAGTTCTGATCTTGTTGCTTTTATCATTACTAACCTTATTAACCAAAGAAGCCATACCGCTTCTATTCTTGTTGACCAAGGGTGAGATATTGGTTTTAGTCTTATTGACCAAAGGAGGCATTTTCGATAAGTGGAAATTTGTTTTTTTTTAATTGTGAGGGAAGAATTTAAAGCAGTTCATGAAGATTTGTGAACGAAAATTTTTTGTTTGTGTGAAAATTTGAAGGGTAAATGAATAAAAAGTACGTTTACGAATCGAGAGTTTTTAAAAAATATTTGTAAGAGATGTAATTTGTGGAGAAAGAATCTTGTGGGGTAGATAACAGATGACATGTAACTTAAGCTTGTCATACCCCTGAAAAATGAATTTAAAGTTTCATCATCATTCTCCCCTGATTAATTAGGAAATTCGATAAAATGATTCATTGCCAGATTTGACCATACATTGTTTATTTTATTTATTTTATTCGCAATTTCGCATTTAAAACATATTTGTATGTAATTCGATCAAATGTTTAATTTCCGAAATAGATTGTATTAACCATGTTGAGTTATCAATTCCTATTTTTAAATCAGTTCACGTGATTTGTATTTTTGATTATAATAATTGGTTCCATAAAAATGATTACTAATAATAAAAATCATTTTCTGGAATTTGCTATTAAATATATATATTAAAACAAAAACTATTGAGATATTTAAAATGTCTTGATTTTGCTATAATTTTAATATTTTAATTAATTAATATAAATATTTACTATTATTTTCAAATTTAATTATTTAATTTATTTATTATAATTTAAATTATAATAATTGATTTGATTTAATAGCAGTTAAAATAATTATATAATAAAATAATCATAATTATTTAATTAAAATAATTAAAATATTAAAAAACAATTAATTTGATGTAAGGATTTCTTTATTATATAATTATACAAATATAATACAATTTTTTATTAATAATATTTTTTTTTTTAGTTTATTAAATTATACTATTAATATTCAATATTACAATATATATTTTTATAAAATTATAATTTTGTAAAAGAAATTATTTTAATTAAAATTATTTTTTTTTTTTTTAATTTAAAGATTATGTAATGACTTTATTGTAAAATATTTAATATTAAAATATCATATACAAATATCAAAACCATTCAGTACATTAATTAAAATTATTTAATACTTTAAAAATAATATTAAATATTATTAAATTTATATTTTTTAAAAAAATAATGCAATTTGTGGATTTATTAACTATAATAATAATTTATAATTATTTTTTTTTTTAAAAAAATAATACAATTTGTAGGTTTATTAATTCTAATAATTTATAATTATTATTTTTTTTTAGTTTATTAATTATTTAAATTTATAAAAATTATTTTTATTACTTTATTTAAATTTATAAACATTATTTTTATTACTTTATTTAAATTTATAAACATTATTTTTATTACTTTATTTAAATTTATAAACATTATTTTTATTACTTTATTTAAATTTATAAACATTATTTTTATTACTTTATTTAAATTTATAAACATTATTTTTATTACTTTATTTAAATTTATAAATATTATTTTTATTACTTTATTTAAATTTATAAAAATTATTTTTATTACTTCAGTTTATTTAAATTATAAAAATTATTTTTATTACTTTATTTAAATTTATAAAAATTATTTTTATTGTTTTATTTAAATTATAAATTTGTATTTTTTTTTTTGTATTAAAATATTAAGCTATATTATATTTTATAAATTTATATTAAAAATAGAAATAATTTATATATCATTCTTACAATATTATCACCTCCATTTATCACCCATATCACACCCCTACTTTTTTTATTTTTTCATATATATTTCAGGAATTTGAAATTTTTTTTATTGTAAAAAATCTATTTTTCACATCCTATTAAACTTCACATATTTAATTTTATCCAGTATTACATACTTTTGCCCAAAGGTGATGCATTGTAGAGGTGACATATAAATTTACTCTTAAAAATAAATACTTTTAATAATAATATATAAAAATATATAAAAAATTAAAAATTATATAAAATTTATAAAATTGTATACAAATAAATTTATTGATAAATTATTTGGTATTTTAATAAATTTTATATATAATTTAATATTTAAAAATTTATTTACTTTTATTTTTACATTTTTTTTTAAATTTAATTAAAAATTTCTAAATAAGTATTGATTTTATAATTTATTTAAAAATAAATTTATTTTTCACTTTTATTCTTATTATATAATATTTATTTTTAATTGGCTAATTTTTTTAACTTAAAAATTTATTTTTATATAAAATATAAAAAAAAAATTTTGTTAAAAAAAATAAAATACAACTTTTATATTACAAAATATTTATAAATTTATTTATTTAAAATTTATTGAATAAAAAAGTAAAATACATTATTTAAAACTAAAACTTAAATTAATTATATTTAAAATTAAAACTTTTATTTTTAATATAACTAATAATAATGTAAAATCTAATAATAATAACAAAATATAAAAAATAATAAAATAAAATAAAAATAAAATAAATAGAAAAAAAAATAAAACCAAAAAGAAGTAAAATAATATATTTAATAAAAAGATAAAAAGAGAAAAACAAAAAAAAAGAAGAATAAAAAAACAAAAAGAAATAAAATTAAAATAAAAAAAAATAAAATAAAAAAAATAAAAATAAAAATAAAAGAGAAAATAAAAAATAAAAAATAAAAAAAAAACAAAAATTATAATATAAAGAAAAAATGAAAAGTAAAGGAATTACAAATTAAATAAAAGAAAAAATAAAAGAGAAAATAACAAAAAGAAGAAAATAAAAAATAATAAAAAAAAAAATAATATAAAATAAAATGAAATAATAATAAAAAAAAAAAGAAAATAATAAAAAAATAAAAGGGAGAATAAAAAAGAAAAAAAAATAAAATTAAAAATAAAACAAAAATAAAAAGATAAAAAAAAAAATTTGTTAATAATAAAATAAAAAATTTAGTAAAAAAAAAAAATAAAATAGAATATACATTCATTATAGTACTAGTAAGTTATCAGTATATATAATTTTTATCAAACTAAACAATTTGATTATCAAATATGATGTAATAAACTTATTAAAATCTAATAATACTATAAGATACAATAATAATCATTAACTATTAACTAATGATATTCTATATAATATACTAATTTATATGAGATAACTAAAATATAATACAATCTTATAATATAATATGTGTGCAGTATAATAAATAATAAATATAATATTAATATTAATAATTTATAAATAAAACTAATTAAATTAATATTTATTGTAATCAGTATAATTAATTATTATGTATCAATTAAATTAGTTATAATTATTTTTAGTTAATTTTTTAAAAGATAGAATTTTATAATAGTATAACTTGAATATTTATAAAAGAAACCTAAAATTTAATAGTAAAAAAATATCAATTTTTAAATTAAATATTATCTGAATATTATGTGAATAATATATAAACTGAAATCATATAAGTTAATAAATAAATAAATTAATTTCTTAATAAAATTATATTTTATAATTTGTAAAGTTTTATAATTAATAAATATATTATTTACAAATTAAGCATTTTGTATTTATATTTATTTTTTTTATTAAATATTTTTAAATATTTCAAATTATAGCAATATAATTATTTAAAATTTAAGTCTGTAATATTTTTAAAAAAATCTAAAAAATTTAAAAAAATATATTGCAAAAGAAAAAAGAAAAATAAAGAAAATAAAATAAAGATAAAAGAAAAAAAGAAAAAAACCAAATAAAAGTAAAAAAAGAAAAAAATTAAAAAATTAAAAAAAAAAATAAAAATAAAAAATTAAAAATAAAATAAAAATAAAAAATTAAAAAAAAATTAAAAATAAAAAATTAAAAAAAAAATTAAAAATAAAAAATTAAAAAAAAAAATTAAAAATAAAAAATTAAAAAAAAATTAAAATTAAAAATTAAAAAAAAATCAAAAATAAAAAATTAAAAAAATAAAAATAAAAATAAAAAATTAAAAAAAAAAAATAAAAATAAAAAATTAAAAAAAAAAAATAAAAATAAAAAATTAAAAAAAAAATTTATTAGTAATAAAAATAACAAAATAAAATAAAAAAAAAGAAATAAAATAAAATATTCATTTTATTTTTTAAAAAGAATTAAAAATCCTAAAAAAATATAATATATAAAAAAAATAAAAGGCAAAGAAAATAAAAACAAAAAAGAAAAAAAATTGGATGAAAAAATAGAAAATAAAAATAAAGAAAAAAGAAAATAAAAAGAAAACCTATTAGTACCTATAAGAAGAAAGCCATTGCTATTTTTTCCATCTGTTTATAATGATAAAAAAAGAAAGTTTTCAGTAATAAGGACTCAATATAATAATAATAAAATATAGTATTGCATAATGTATTAATATATGGTATTGCTTATAATAAATATAAATATATTGAATAATACATTAAAGTTTAATAACATGTAACATATATTTTTTTTTTGGTGTTAAAGCCGTACCATCATTTATTAAGTAAGATAGAATTACAATTATAATCGCTTCTAACTTGCTATGAGTACTCCCAGTTCTAAAACTAGTCTAATCATCTACCGAATATGTAACATATACTTTGCTGAAACCCCAGTTTAGCAACTTTAATGACGCTAGCATATGACCATCATGTGACTATATAGTCAACTGCCAATGGCATTTTTTTTTGTTTTGACTGTCTAGTTTTTACCTTACTACTTTATGTTGACTATATGGAGATAATGTGAAACTGAAACTTTAATTATTTTTCAATTTTATAAATATAATTATTTTTTTTTAAAAAAAAATATATAAAATTATAGATTCTATCATTTCACTTTATATCTGCTATATAGAAATGATAAATACAACAATCTATTAATTTAAAGTATGATTTTTTTTTAAACTTGAAAGTCAAATCCATATTCAAAATAAAATTGAATAAATATTCAAAAGTAGAATATTAATTAGAAATATAAGCAATATTTATAATTGATATTTATCTAAGAATATATAAAATTTATAGCAAATATATTATCTAATGTTCCACTTGTTATAATTGGATAGCCGCAAATTTTTAACTATAACAAGGTGGGAACTTAATTTGATCATCTAATTGATCTGAGATGTGTCTGCAGATAATGAATTAAATTTATTAATTGTGTTCTCAGTAAATGGACTTGTTCTCCTGTAACAACTATATTACCTATTTCAGTCAAGTTTTTTTTTATCTTCATTAGTTACTTTGCATCTGTGTATTCAAAAAATTTAATAGTATTAGCAAAGTATTAATTTAAAAGACATTTTTTTTTTAACTTAAGATTGTTTTTCATTAGTATAATCTATTATAATTTAATACATTAAATCAATATTTGAAATTTATTTGCAAAAGTAAAATAATAATAAATTTCAAAAATTCATTATCAGCTTTGTCTTTATGGGCTTCATATTCTTGAATCAGAGATCATGTTTAACCATTTGTTTTTTATTACCCTAGATACGATCATCTGGCTAAAGTAATCGTAAACTGGCAAATTAAGAAATAAAAAGTTACTAATTTTTAAAAAAAGATTTTAAATTCATTATCTCCATTAGTCTTTAGCACTTGGGTTGGACTAGGATCCCGAACAATATATAAATATGTTAGATTTGAGTTTGCTTAATGATTATATAAAAAAAAACCCTATGTAAGACTTTTATTTGCTTATTTTAATATAAAATTTTTAGTTGGTTAAATATTTAAATGTGTAGTTGAATTTATTTTTATTTCAGCTCAGTAATTATATTTGCGTAGCAGAACCTCTTATTCATATAACAAAAATTTTCATATATATATATAAAGAGAGAAAATTTTAATTTCACACGTATATCAAAAAAAATTTTTTACAAAAAATTTTTTTAAACTGATACTTCTTTTCTATTATTTTACACATTTTAATTTTATAAATACAATATTGTATTTAATATTTATAAAAAAAATCATGTTTTTATAACAATATTCTCACATTATTATTTTTTGTTTGCTAATTTTACTCATATAAAAAATGAATTTTGGACAAATGAAATTACCTTTTTATGTTTAAGTAAATTGTTCAGCAGTTGTAAAAAGTATTTGTATTTCAATTTTTATGATTTTAAGTATAATATTTGTGAAGATAATTATATTTTTTAAGCAGTACTAACTCCAAAAAATTTTTTTTTTCTCTTTTAACTTCAGGATGTAATAACATCACTTTGGTCAAATGAAATTACTTTTTTATGTTTAAAAAGTTGTTCAGTGATGTCAAATCTACCTGTATGTAAATTTTTATAATAATTGGACTAATATTTGTGAAGTATTGGCTATTTTTGTATTATCAATTTTTTTGTGAAAACTCATTTTGCAACTTCGGAGCATGATTTCACTACTTTGGTCAAATAAAATTGCCTTTTTCCGCTTAAGTAAAGTTGTTTAAAGAGATCGAATCTACTTACAATAAAAATTTTAGAATGATTGGATTAATATTCATGAAATACGACCAACTTTTGTACTTTTAATATTTATCGTTTAAGTGATTTTAATTTTAAAGTGTAATTTTTTTATTTTAAATTAGTGTTGCTGGCCGTAAGTAATAATTATAACATTCTGAATTACAACTTGGGTTGCAATTCTGATTACAACTAATGGCAAAAAGTTGTAATGTGCTGTATTAAGATTGTAATACGTAATTATGCTGTAAGTTGTAATTAAATATGATAAAATTATGATAAAAATAGTTCAAAAAATCAAGTCTTTGATTAAAATGACGTAATTTTTTCTATGAAAGAAATGCAAAAATTCTAATTTATAAATTTTACTCGTGTATTTTTTAAAAAACATCATAAAGCACATGATCACAATCTCTTGAATAGAAATAATCTGCAAGTTGGCTAAAAATAGGAAGAAAGGTGTTAATTACATTCTTATTAAGAAAAACGCCTTTCAAAAAGACCCATTTTAAATGATCAAAAGGTCCAAAGCCATAAATAGAAAAGAAACAGTAATAGTAGACCTACACTTTTCATAGTCCAAAAAGAACCAAGGAACCTAATACTAAAGAAAGTGAGATCAATTAAAAAAAAAGATATATATTGTTAAATGCTACAAGTCAAAAACTTATGAGCTAGAAGAAAAGCACTTAATTAAAAAAAAAGTTGATAATCCAATTACATAAAATCAGATATGCAATTTCGCAGATAATTCACAATGGTCAAAAAAAGTTTATGTAAATTTTCTTGTTACTGCTTATTTTTTAAGGTTTATGTACCATTAATAAAGATAATTAAGAAAATTTACATGAGTTTTCTTAATACTGCTTATTTTTTAAGGGTTAAATGCCATCTTATAATGAAATCACTCTGTAAAAAAAGTCAATTCATGTTTTTATACTCCATTTTTGTTCCATAAAGGCTTATTCATGGAATTAATAACCTTGCATTATGGAAATTTATCAGATTGATAATTTTTTCATGAATAACTCTTCATTTTTACAGAATTTTTACAGAAATAATATATAAAAATGTTATACTAATTACGAACATTACATCAATTACAACCAGTTAGAAAATTACAGCAAAATATTACAACTTTACGGCAATATGTTACAACTTTTACAACCTGTTACAACTATTATGGCAGGCAACACTATTTTAAATCAACTTATTAACTTTAAGAAGTTATTCATAAAGGTTGGCAATAATTTATATTTTAATTTTTGTAAATCTAAATATATAAAAATTCCAAATTTTAAAACTATTTTTAAAATAGCAATAGTATATTAATATTAATTAAAATTAAAAATTCCAAAGTTGTATATCATTTTATATTATTAATTTATTAATATTTAGTGAATTAATTTCACAATTTTTTTTTGCAATGATATAAAAAATTAATTTACTATTACTATATATATATATATTTATTATAATTAAATTATCTTTTTATACTTAAATAAAGTTATATATGTCAGAAAAAAAATTGCTTAGCAGAATAAAAAATTCAAAGGTTATAATAAGAGTTTGCTTAGCAGAACTTAAAATAATTTGCTTATTGATCATAGTAAATTTTGAAATTTTTATCTGACCTATATATATGGGGTCTTTGCAATAGAAAGGTACGAAACTCAAAAAAAAATAAAAATTTAATTAATATTAAATTTACACTTATTTTAGTATAAAAAACATAATTAGTATATAAAGTAATTTTAAAATTTTTTTTGAGTTTCATACCTTTCTATTGCAAAAACCCCATATATTATTCAGGATCCTGTTAGATTTACAGTAGATTCAATTAGGTAATATATACTGTCACATATAATCACATCCACAATCACTACTTCATTCACCACCACTTTTTTCACAACCTACTTTTATCAAATTAAAAAATACAGTATTAAATAAAAATTTGCAACAATATTGCAATTTAATATAAAAATATTTACTTGTGGTATTTATAGTAAATTTTGGGATTTTTCGTATTCTTATCATTATAAATGTTTGAATTTTATAAAAAATTTTCAAATACTTTTAAATAATTAATGTATTGTAAACACGAAATTTGAAATAAATTATTTTTCGTTAAGAAATATAAGAAAAGTTTATCAAGTTATATAAGAAAAAGTTTATAATTTATTTATTCGATTTTAATATAAGAAAAAGTTTAAAAGTCTACTTGTTTAAGCTTAATAATAAAAAAAGTTTACTATGTCTAATTAGACGAATAAGTTAAATAAACTCTATATATATTAATAAATAGACTTTATATTTACTTCAATAGTAGAAATAAAAAAATCGTTGTTCTACATAAAAAAAAAATTTTTTTTTTTCCATTTTTTTTTTTAATTTTTAACATGAATAATATCAAGCAAAATCAATATCAACTGATCGATTAAAATAAAGGCTTCGCTCTTATACTCCTATTATAGCTAATACCAATTGATTAAATTAAAATAAAACCTTTACCCTTACATTCCTATTGTAGCTAACACCAATTGATTAGTAAGATAAAGCCTTCACCTTTACACTTCTATTGTAATACCAATTGATTAAAATAAAGCCTTTGCTTTTACACTCCTGTTGTAACACCAATAAAATTTGCTCCTTTACATGTATAAATTAAATCATTAATAGCAAAAGTTTTTATATATATTATAATAATAGTTAGCTAAAGTTTAAAATTGTATATAGAAAACTTAAATAAATACATTATTTTTTAAATTTTATAACTTGAAAATGTATAAAATTGTCTTTCATTAACTAAACATCCTCTTTGTGCAAAAATATAAAATTTTCTGAATGTATATTCTTTCAAGACATAAAAAGTTAGTAACAGTATTTTAGATCCCTTTTATATATATTAAATAATAATAAAAAAATAATAAGTTCACATGAACTTACACAATATGAATTCATAAAGACAAGCTTCAATATTATTTATTATGTCTTATTAATACATTATCCAATGATCTTGACTGTTTTGATAGTTGTTTAATATAGGTAATAAAGAAATTGATGAAATAAAATTACAAGATAAATAGAAGATAAATACAATAATAACATCAGAAAGAATTATAACAATAATATAATACTATGATAAAAAAACTGGTTATAACTACTACAAGGTAATATTGGAAAATTTTTTAGATAAGTAACCTATCTAACTTTAACTAGTGTTAATTAGTTTAAATATACAGTCATACTTCAATATACTGATGCTTTCAGTTTTGGGAAAAAGTATCAGTACATTGAAATATCAGTACATATATGCAGGGTTAAGAAATGTACTAGTACAGTACTAGTACAGTACTTGTACTGTACTAGTATTGTATTGTACTTTTCAATTTTTGGAATTTAGTATATAGTACATGTGACATCATGTAACTTTTCTTGGTTTTTATTGATTATACTAAGTACTAGTACACGTACTAGAAATTTTTTTTAGTACGAAGTACAAAATATACAAATCACATGATAAATAAAAAATATTCAAATAAAATCAAACAAACAAAACACTATTTATTTATTATTTATTAAAAAGGACAACGCAAATTATTTTTGAATATAATTTTTAAATCCCATTTTGCATCATTATTTTGTGCTGGATGTTCAGTATTTTCAACATCCATATCATCTGTATCAAACTCAAATTCATTATTTCCCATTTCTAACAATTGGCCCAATTGATTTTGAAATTGTTCTTCTATATTATTTCCATCATCTAGTATATCAGAATCTTCTTTTTCATTCACTTCTATATCTTCATCCACTTCTATATCTTTATTCACTTCTATATGTTCATTATTAAGATTACTTTCTTTATCTTGATCATCTAAATTTATATTTTGTTGTTCTAATTCAGTGTAATTTATAGTTGGATTTAATGGTAAAGTTTCTTGTTTACATCGATTATAAGTAATCTCAGCTCGTAATTTGGCCATATTTAATACATGAGAAAACTGCATACAAAATATTATACTTTATTAATTATATATTAAATTATAAAGCTAAAAAAATCATTATCTTTTACCTTTAATCGATTTCTTGTTTTTGTATGAAAAAAACCCATACTACTCCATAATCGTTCAATTGAAGCAGCATTAACACAAATTTCAAAAATATGGGATGCAACTGTACCTATTTTTGGATAAGCACTTCGAACCCAATACCAATATTTATGAACATCATTTTCAAATTGAGCAATAGATGTATCATCAAAAGGATATTTCACTCTTTGTGAGAAATCATCAAATTCTGTAAGAATAGATGTAGGATTTTTCCCAGTCCAAGCTTTGTAATAGTAAACTAACTATTTACCCATATGTAAATAACTAACTTGTGATTTAGATGGGTATGTAAAATATTTTGCCCTATAAGCTGGATGGAGAAGCCAGGAAAGAATAAGGAGAGGTTGCTCCCATGTTTCCCATCTTTTTTGTAATCAGGTTAAAATCCCATTGCTCATATTATTATCATGATATTTTTGCCAAAACTGATAAATATAAGCAAAGCAATGTAAAACCTCATGCAATCGTGCTTTATCAGTTTGCAATATATTTAGAATACAACAATATGGTGCTAATAGCTGTTCTAACGTAACCAATGACTCCCAAAAAGATTTATTCATAATTATATTATAAATATCCTATGAAATTTCTAATGGATCTTTTGATGTACGCCTTCTAGTTGATGGTTTAAATTTTGCAGCTAAAGACTAGTAATAAGAAAAAATTTAATAAATGTTGTTAAATTTATAAATATAATTTAAAATTTATAATAAAAAATTAATTACTTACTCGTAAAGCATTTTTAGTGGAGTTTATGCTTGCACAACAATTAAAATAACTGTTCCATCTCGTATCTCCAGGAACTACTGGTTGAATGTATTTCCCATAAATTTCTTTTTGAATATCCTGAAGTTGACCAATAAAATATTTGTTATTTGTATTTTTGAAATAAGCTGCTATTTTTAAAGCCTGTTCTGATGTAGTTTTGAGGTTAGATGAAACTTTAAAGATTTCTCTTACGCATAAATTTATCTGATGTGCAAAGCAGGGTAAAAAAACAATAGCACGATATTGAACTCGAAGTCTTTTCCTATTTGTAACATTAGGATTAATTATCAGAATAATTTAATAAAAATATCTTAATTAAATGATAATTTTCATTATTTACTTTGCTGCATTATAAGTGGGTGCGCTATCAGTAACAATACTTAAAAGAGGTATTTCAAGTTTATCTATTTCAGATATCATTTCTTCTATTTTAGACATGACTTCAACAGTTATTGCACGTTCGCTACTTATATCCACTGCTTTCCATATATAAGGTTGCCCTTCAGATGACATAAGCACTGTTCCCATTA
This sequence comes from Rhizophagus clarus, assembly GCA_015698045.1. Taxonomy (NCBI): domain Eukaryota; kingdom Fungi; phylum Glomeromycota; class Glomeromycetes; order Glomerales; family Glomeraceae; genus Rhizophagus; species Rhizophagus clarus. The sequence continues at coordinate 1,634,903 of BLAL01000040.1, read as the reverse complement.
GTTTTTGTTCACGAACATTAGTCCATCCATCAAAAGAAAGGGTTACTCCTGTCCTATCTAATGCTAATTTTTCTAACATCATGTTATCAAAATCTTTAATGGCATCACCCAAAATTTCATTTGATAAAGTTTTTCGATCCGGTAATATGATCTAAGGATTGAGAAATTTAAATAAATTGATAACTTCTGGATTATTTACCCAAGATAATGGAAATCCATAAGAAATAGTAATTCGTAATAAATATAAATGAAATTTTTTTTTGTCTGCACTTGAAAGAGTTTGTGCAATAAATGAATCCATCGGCCCATAATTTGACCATTGAAAAGGTAGAGAGGTTAATGAAGAACGTGAAGAAATTGAATCCCTTCGTATTTTTGAAAGTTGTGAATGTTGATCAGTTACATCAGACGTTAAATCAGAAGATAATAAATCATTTCCTATAGATAATTAATAATATCATTAAATATTATCATTAAAATAATGTTTAACAAAAATTAAAATAATAAAATACTTGTTCTTTTGCCCAATATCTTATTATTTTCTTGTTTAACTGTAAATACTTCATCCTTTTCTTGTTGACTGTATGAATCTTGAAAATTTTGGCAGTTTTTAAAATGCTTTAAAATTCTATCAGTTTTATCTACTATCGTTTTTAATTCAGGATGATTTTCGCCAAGCTTATTAAAGCATGCTCTACAATAGCATAATTTATTAGTAGCACCACTTTTTTTCTTTGTCGAAATAATGTATTTTTTCAAACTTTGGACCATAGTTAATACAAAAAATAAAAGTTTAACACAGAGTTGTGGACGATAACGTACTGAAAAAATTTTCCCTTTATTTTTTTTCGTGTCTTGTGTTTGTATTCTTTTACAGATGATCGATTTATCTGATTATCATCATGCATAATAATTAATAAACATCCAAAAAAGTGAGTCAAAACTTTCATCTCAAGAAAAGTTTAAATAGAAAAAAAATTTTTATGGAAGAAATAGTGAAAAGTTTATTTATTATTAGCGATTTAAATAGCTTAAATTAGTATTGTACTATATGTATGAATCTGATACTAATTGTACTAGATTTGGTTCGTACTGTTGTACTACCACTTAGAAATGTACTAGAACTATTTGTACTAAGTACATCAGTACTAGTCTAAGTACTGTACGAGTACTAAAATTTTGCACGTACAGGTATACTACCACAACCCTACATATATGTAATTAGTAGATTATAATGCAGGCCAAAATCTAACTCTGGCTCGCACTATGCTTAATTTTGAGTCCAAAATTTTCAAAATTTCCTGAATATATTATGTATAACATAAGTATGATTATAGAAAAAAATCTAATTCTAGACATAATTAAGAAAGATGCCTAGTTACAATTTTTAACTCAGGCCAAACTTATAGTGCCAGCCAGGATTAACACTAATGTAACCAAAATTATCAGTACATCTTAATATACATTACTATAAAGGAACCAGAAGGTAGTATTGGTATATGTTACATCGCGAAATTATATATAATATTAGTATAATGAGATTTTTTTATTAATGATGAAACAAGACAATAAAAATTTATCAGTAAAAGCAATTATTGGTATATAGAGTATCGGTACATTGAAGTTTGACTGTACTCTTTTTAACCTTTAGTAAAATTTTTCCTCTCGTTCTTTTATCATTAATGTTCTTCTCATCTTTATTTCTATTTTTCTCCTTTATTCTCTTCAAATTCAGCATTAAGTTTATTGTGTTTTTAACTAACTCTGATTTTTTTGTCCCTCTAATGATCTACATTCTTGCAATTTTTTCTTTCCCTTTTTGACAACAGTAACAAACCTATCCTTTATTAATAACTCTAAATACTTTTTATATTCTTCATTTTGTTTTCTATATATCCTATTATTGCACTTTTTTCTATATACTATAGTATTATATTTTTTTGTTCTTATATCATTTTTCAATATTCTTTATGATATTTCCTACCCTTCCTCTGTAGGTTTGACTTCATTACCCTCTAATGTTTTTGTGTAAAATTTTCATTTCATCATTATCCTTTTTCAACTTATTTCCTTTATATACTTTAATGTTTTCAGCAATTTTATTTGAAGGTAGCTTGAGAGTATAGGTCATATTTGTTATTTCAAAATTTATCATCTCATCAAATTTGCAGAAAAAGAAAAAAGATGTCAAAGGATAAAGAAACTGACTTCAGTATCATCAAACTTGAAAGATCTGACACTGATCTCAATAAAAGGTAAAGAAAAAGTAGTTCTATGACTTCTATCTTTATTTATAAATATTATGAAGGAAGATGAGAAACTGTTCTAGATTTTCAATTGGTGATACCATTGGTTAAACCATTTCCAAGCATCAATATTCTCTTCTCAAATTTCACATATATTAAAGTTTTCCATTCCATTCCTATTTTTAGAACTTTTGCAAATGCGAAACTTCTATTATTTATGAATCCTTTTAAAAAATTCCAATTTATTTCTTTTATTGTTCAAATTCTTTTTTTATTAAATTTCTTATTAACTGTCATTTATCTTGATTATTTTTTTTTTCTCATATTATTGTATTTCTGTTATACCATTATAGCATTCTTCTCTCTAATATTAAAAACTTTTTTCCCAGTTAATGTTAAGATTTATTAAGGATTCTTACAGAAATCATGGAAAATTGGATTGCATTGTCCAATTTTTGTTATTTGGCATAATGATTTTTTTTATCACAAGATTTTTCTGTTAATAGTCATGAAAAAGTCCAAAAGGTGCATTTTGTATATGATTGGTAAGGATAATTCAGAAAATAGACATTATTTAAGAAATAAAGTAATTTTTTCATGTACTAATTTATTTTCTTTTTTTCTTTAGATAGTATCCTTTTAAAGATATTTCTTGTTTTTTTTCTTATTTCATTTATTTCCATATTATGAATGATCTCCCTTGAAGTTAGATTGGATTATTGAAATCTTCACAAAATCAGATTCATTTAAAAGGAAGTAACAAAAATTAATGATGAAACTTTTATCTGGTTAATTAATATAAGAATCATTCAATGATTTCTCTTTATTAATTTAGATTTATTTTACTTTCAGGAAATGTTATTAATGCTTCACTTCTCTTTTTGTGAAGTTTAGAACATGATCAGAACTTATGAATTATTGCAGAAAACGTATATTTACTATATATTTATTATGAATTTACTATAAATTTAATATGCGTTTACTACAAACTTATTATATATTTATTATGAATTTGCTACACGTTTAATGTAAAGAATACATAAATTTACTACAGATTTATTATACAGCTCTTTCATATTATTTTTATGATTATTTTAAATTATATATATGGTTACTTTAAATTATTTATACAGGTTCTTGCTATTATATACATAGTTTCTTTGAATTAGCAATACAAATTCTATATTATGACTATATTTTACTACATAATTTCTATATTAATTCAATGCAACTGCGTTGAATTTAACATAAAGTAGCCATACGCCTACTACATAAATGGTAGCAATATGGTGATAATATGGCTGCTACTTAGACACGATTTCACAGGTTTCAGTAAAGTATTGATTTACTCCAACTGATGAGTCAGATCAATCTGTGCGACAATCGATTTCTCATATATATACAAATCAGTTCTAAAATTTCCTTACTTTTTCTTTCGTACAAGTTGTGAAAACAATTATTGCACAAAAAAATCAAAAATAGTATGTCTTCGACATCGGCTTCTACCTCTGCTTCAACTGATGTTCGTCAAGAATTTAACCGCCTCTCCCTCGTGGAATCTGGAATCACGGAGGATGAATTTGGTGATTTACTGGCTTATATCACAAACAACCCTAACAAGATATCTGATATTGAAGAAAACCTCAAGTACGGCTCTGATAAAGTTAAGGTTAAATATCTGAGAAAGTTATTAGATTCTGGTATGTTTCACATAATCTAACTTCGTTATTTTTGTTATTTTTGTGTTGTGTCTTTTTTCGTCTGTCCTATTCGCCAATAATACCGAATACTTACTTATTCTTGTGCTTTTCTTTCCTGCTTCCTATCGTCAAACCCACCCAAAAAACACATTCGCGTTATCGTAGAGCAACCTGGTGTCGGTAAGTGATTCGTAATAAATTTTGTCAAAGCGAGTGAACGGTCCTGGCTTATTTTTTCTCCAAATAACGTTAATCTCTGATATTTAGATTCCCTTAGCAAACGAAGAAAATATGATGATGATGATATAAAACTGCAAAAGGTTTGGGATGCTTTAAAGAATGCTCCAGTTAAGAATTTTGACGATAACCACGATGACCCATTCCTTGAGTTTTCCGAGGAAGTCTCCTACCTTTTTGGCAAAGATGATCAAAGTAACAATATAACCACCTTGTTTGTCCGTGAAAGTTATCTCCACATATCTAAGATTATTCTTGAGAGAACCAATATCCGTCGTTTTTTTATTACCGGAAATCCAGGGATCGGTAAAACTTTCTTTGGTTATTACTTACTTTATAAACTTGCACAACAAAACAAAACGGTTGTATACCACAAGCGCAACAAGCCTCCGATTCTTTTTAGTAATGATGACGTTTACAGTATTTCTGAAGACAATATTTACACATTCAAAGATTACCTGGGAAATGAAAATGTCTGGTATATCGTGGATGGAAGGGAACCGACGGATTATAACGCCAAAACAATTCTTGTCAGTTCGCCTCAGAAGGTTAACTACGGAGCGTTTTATAAAATAGGAACAACTATTCAATATATGCCGGTATGGTCTTGGGAAGAGACTGATACATGCAGGAAAGAACTTTTTCCTCAACTTTCTCAAAAAGCTGTTCGGGAATTGTACGATCGTTGGGGTGGAATTCCCCGGTTTACCTTGTTTTATGCTCTTAATGAATCTCAGCAACGTCTCCTTGACAAGGCAATTAACTCAGTTAATGCGTCGATATTCAAATTTGTTGGCGAATCCACAGATGACAATAGCGCTATTCACAAAATCGTCCATATATACACGAACTTACCAGAGAAGGAGACAACGGGAGTAGAGGAAGAAGAGGAAATAGTGGAAGTAGAGGATAATCCTTCGTCCGCTGTGACGGAAATAGAGGAAGAGGAGGAAATAATAGAAATTGCTTCGTCGTCCACTGTGACTAAACCGGACAAAGGGAAAGGTATTGCAGGGAAAAATAGTGAACCGGTTCCTTTCTATACCATGTCAACTTTAAAATTTGCGTCCGATTACGTCTCTGAAAAGGTGATGAGTATACTTACACTTCATTACAGAGATGAGTTGTTGAATTTTGTGCGAGCTAGCTCAGCGATAACTGATTACAGTACACTTCGGGGTACTATATTTGAGAATTGCTCATAGAAAGATACTAAATGGGGGATCATTTAATTTTCGGCCTTTACAGTCAGTACCCGCCTCTTGCTTCGGGTTGAACAACCCCAAACTACAAATACCTCGCCGGGAAAAATTGGTGTTTAGAAATATTGAGGAGATTCAACCTAACATGTACTGTATACCAATCCAACAAAACAACGCGTCCTTCGATGCGTATGTTCCTCCCGACACATTCTTCCAAATGACCATCGCGGAGAGTCATCCTATCGTCAGGAGTGGCGTGGAGAAATATATTAATCAAGACGACAATTTCGAAATCAAGTTTTATTTTGTCCTGCCGAAGGAATTATATGACTCTTATGAAGAGCAGGATCTTCACACTGTAAAAAGAACTGTTCTCAAGAGAAAACCACCTTGGGTTGCTCGCTTTCGACAATATGCAGTGGAATTTGACATGAAGTTGTAGTTTGTATTGAAAGATAGTTATCAGTTATGTTCTCATATAGGATCATTATAACAAAAATAAGTTTTACCTTTAGCACTGTATATTCTCAATTTGACAGACAAAACATATGTCATACGTAATTTGATATGACAATTTGACAATCATATTGTAGTTGTGATCCTAAATGTAATAATAATTCACATCGAAAATTAATCAATAAAAAACATGCTATCCGAAAGAAATCAGACATTTATGATCTTTTTTTTCGTATTAGCGATGATAAGACTCAACGGTTGCTGTTCATCCAACGAATAAAGACAATTTCAGCTACATCTATTTCAATGATGATATCAAATACGTTGCATCTCAAGTTAGGAAGAACCCGGTTCAGTGCAGTAGTCACGGGATATATAAATTCTGAGATGAGGACACGATGTCCGCTTCTCTTTTTTTATATGTAGTATTGTAAAGCATGATTAACATAAATTAACTAATAAAGTTTTTCTTGGCCCACGTCGGACCTTTCTCCTTTTTAATTTATGTGTATCAGCCCGTATATCGCTGTGTATCTGTAAATGCTGTATGTCTGCAAACTAATTTGTACGGTCAAGAATAAAATGAATCTGATTGGCCGATCATCTCGTGATTTATAGTAACTCGCCGAAGGCGCCTGGAACTCTCCTAGAACTATCGAGGAACTGACAGGGAACTGGGGAGATCCCATGTGATACTAAACTTCGATACAATTTTTGTGTGATCGGATCTAGTTTAACAAAATCCCAATATGATTATAATCGAATAAAAATGAATATGGTTTTATTATAGTGTATAATATTGCTATAAATTACTACTAGTCTTTTTAAATCGCTAAAACACTATAAAACATTAAATTGCTATAAATCGTTATAAATCTTTTAATATGTCAGGAACTTATATTAACAGACCAGGGCCCAATAAGTGGATTGGGATTATTATAGATAAATATTATAATAAAACTGTGCCTAAACCCATCAATCTTCGACCTGGATACGATATAGAATATATTAGAAATACATATCAATTTCCTTTTCCTGATAAATTCGAAAAAATGATTGAGGTTGAAAAAATATATGATAATTTATCTATTATTAGTTTGTATGAAACTCCACAGCAATGGGCTATTCGTATAAGAAATGCTTTGCAAGTATTAATTACTGAAGGCTATGAAAGCTATTATCATCTATTCTGCCTTTTCAGATCATCTGGGCAAGGAATAACAAAGACATTATTCTATCTATGAAGGGAGAGAACTTGTCATTGGTTATCATAGACCTAATATTCATAATAGCAAAATGGCTATTTGCTTCGATTGTTGGAAATTGGCAAAGATCCCTGATGTAAAGCCAAAAAAGACATATTTTACTGGATGGAGAAGATATGGGTATGAGATTAAGCCTGAAGACTTGATGAAATATCATTGGGATAATGAGTGTTCTAAAGCTAAAACTGAAGATGGAAGTGCTCAGCTTATTCAAAGAGCTTATAGAAATTATAGGAAGAGGCCCATTTCATTAGCAAAATAAGTTTGAGAGGTGGTTAAAAATAATAACACTTCTAGGGAAAAAAGTTTCTTGACATGCCTGGTAGAGAAATTCGTTGCACTGTAAACTTGGATATATGGTATTCTATTAATGGATCATATACATCTTATCATGTTTTATTAGATCAATTTTATGATTATATAAGTTATTCAAAGCATAAGAGATGCCAATTATCTGATAGATTAGCCATAGTAAGAAATCAAATACAATCCAAATATACTATACCTGAGATTAGAAATCTGTGGAATGATCGATCAAATATACTTAATATTTCTAGTAGTACTACTTTGGATGATTTTGTTGAAGCATACTTCGATTATATATAATAAGAGAAGTAAAAATAGAGCAATAATAAGGATCGTTTTCAAATTGGTAATTTGCTCTATTTCTATTGACTACCTCCCATATTTAGCCAAACATAACTTATAGTTTATTTTTTTTGCAAAATAAATAACTATATAATTTACATATATGATCGCCTAGTAAAATTGTAAAATGCTTTATATATACTATGCATGATCTACCTATTCTGGTGACCAAGTGGCCATATAACCATACGAGTCTAACCAATCTCCTACCAGATATGACGCAATCTGCGATATAGGCATGTAAAATATAGTACTTTTATAATCATAAAAAAAGAATGTCATTTCACAGACCTTACCCAAAGTAGAGGAGAACATGTGAAGAGTTTAAAGCTGAGCTAGAAGAGGATAATTTATATCTTCAAAATATATTAGAGGAAGAAGTAGAAACTCATCGTCAGAATGAAAAGCGGATTAGAGAGCTGGAACGTGAATATTCTCAATGTGAATCAGAGATACAAAGTCTTAATAGAGAGATAGAATGGCTTGAAAATTCTTCAGAAGAAGAGATATTAGAACTAAAATCTGAAATCTTTACTCTAAAATCTCAGCTATATCAAGCAAGAAAGGATATACAAGATAAGGATAATTATATCTCTTCCTTAGAAAAGAAATTATTAGAGTCTGAAGAGTAGGTTGAAAAATTGTGATGCCAGATTAAGACTATCTCATCACAGAAAAATTCTCCAGAGCGAAAGAATTCTTCAGACTTGTATAATTCTAATATTAACTTAGAAATGACTACCATCACAGAGCTAGTAAATGCTATAGATAGTTATGTGGAAAATAGAATGATGACCAGGGATATTCTAATAGATCAAATAAAAAGGATGACAAGGCAAATTTGCTAAAAGAGAATAATTTGTAACAGGATATATGTCAAAAGTAATAGAGACGCTATAATGCAAAGGCTGAGCGAGATCTTGCTATTACGTGAAGAGATCTTGCTGAAGGGGTGAAACAAATAGCTATTGCTGACCTTCATCAGTTGCGAACTAATGGTCAAAACCAGGTTGATAGAATGTTAGATAGGATAGCAAGAAAGCAAAACTGTATAGGTGGACTGATATAAGAAAAATTTGTCTTATAGTTACTCTATCAGTGAAACGCCCATCACTTATAGTGATGTAAAGGAGATATAGGTTTATTAGAGTATAATTAAGACAGGCTCTATGAGCGATATGAAAAATGGAAAAATAAGACCCAAGCAAAACATCAGAATAATTTAAATTTGCAGGCACAAATTTTAGCGCTACAAAATAATCCATCAAATTAAATAAACATGGCAGGAGTTCCACAACCATTTTTTAACTGGGATGATGATATCCCTGATTTTTTTGCAAAATTTAGATTATACTTGCAAAACCAAAATGTAGATCTAGCTGATAATGCGAGAGCTCTAATAATAGAAAAAGATCAGGCAATAGAATATTTAAGAGGCTGTACGAGTGAAAGAACTTTAAAATAGTTTGACAACAAGATTACTACAAAGCAAAATTGGGAATTACAAAACTTATTCGATAATACAGAACAGGCTAACTTAGTAGCAGTAAATGAACGTATAACTATTTAGCTAGAAGCTAATAGAATAAATAAGACACTTAATCAACCTAGAAATGCAATAGTTAAGTTAAGAACTGTAGAAGATCTTTGGAATGAAGACTGGCATATAGCAGATGGCCATCCTACTAATGCTTCTGTTAATATACCAAATGCCAATACTAGTAATATGGTAGTTGTGCCTGGTATTCATTTTGGTCAAGCTATATGGTGGTTAAAAACACATTTTCCTATAGTAAAAGAAGAGCTTCAGGATTTAATATATAGAATAATTAGAAAGAGGGATATGACCATAGATGAATTGTATAGAAAAATATTGTGAATAGGAAGACAAGCTAACTATAGACCTAAAGAATTACGTAAAAAATTCTTAGATACGTTTCTACTCCAATGGCTTGAAAAAGCTGAGGATATTGGTGAACATTTGCCATTAGATGAATTAGCTAAAAAACTTTATGAGATAAAGTTAAAACGAATTGCTAAACATAAAAGAGATAGAATACCTGATCTGCTAGTATCTTAACGAGCATCTAGGGATATATATGACTCTTCGCCTGTTTCAGCCTCACAACAGCAAGGAATTTCTTTAAAAGATATGCAAAAAGCAATTCAAAACACACTGATACAGCAAAAAACTGAATACCAGACTTTATTAGAAAAGCAAAAATCTGATTTTCAATCACAAATGGCTCAGCAATCCATTGCATAAAAACACAGGCATCAGCTTCACAAACTGTTAAACCTGTTACAACCAAGAGATCCACCAGCTTTTACAAAGTCAGAGGAAAGTATAAGAGATTATCACATATCTAAATACTTAAAAAATTTAGGTTTTCTTAGTAAGGAAGAAATTGACAGAGATTATCCTGTAAAATCTTTTTAAAGACCTTGTCCACAGCAAAACAATAATTCTACTAGAATTGATAGAATAGAAGAGAGGATAAATGAAACTTGGGATGCTGTAAATCAATTAACAAATTAATTCCAGAAACTAAATATACGTAAATGTGATATTTGTGAAGAAACAGGCCATAGTAAAGGTAATTGTCCTAAAAGACTGACAGCATATTCTAATTTAAATCAGACTTATTTTAAGCAACACTTACCTATAATTCCTCTGATTTAGATGATGAGGAAAATGATGGGAATAGTTATGATGAGGACAATAATATATGGACTAGATATGACCCACCAGTAAAAAAAAACAGGTATCAGTAAATGATGAGTTGCCTGATTTCTCAGAATCCAGCCAGCTGAAAACATATGATGAATTATTTCCAAAGCTTTCACCAGCCATGCGAAAAATGTGCCAATCCCATACAGTTTGGAGAAAGAATCAAAATCAGATAAGTGGTTTTTATCATTACAATACCTGAATGCTAAAATAGATGATTTAACAATCTCTAATTCTTTTTTAGATGATGAAAGTGAGTTTGGAACATTGAATGATACAACAATTAATGCTCTTAAGTGGAAAGTTAATAAGCCATCTGACTTTGCAATAAAAGGTAACTCCAAACATATCACTGAGACATTAGAATAGTTTACAGATATACCAATCAGTATAAAGGATAAGGATGGTAAAACAATTACAGCTACTGAAAATTTTACTCGTATTGATAATGGAGAACCTGAACTAATGTTATGTTTAGGTATGACATGGATTAGAAAAGTTCAAGGCGTCCTCAACCCAAATAAAAATTAATTTCGAATGTAGTTACATGGGAAAGTTTACATTATTCCAATATTTAGCAAAACTTCAGAAATTGAAGATCTACCCAAAGAGGAGCAGGACCAAGCATCCACTAATATTTCTAGCCTGACTGGTGAGAAGAACTTAAAAAAAAGTGTGAAGAGCTTGAAGAGTGATTATTAAAACTGAGAGATGATTTGACATGGTATTAAATGCAGGTAAAATTTTTGCAGAAAGATGCTTACAATTTATAAAGAATAGTTCAGATGTATGACAGATTCTCTAGTAATATTTATTAATTTTTTAAGATCAGATTCCCATCTAGATGTATCATCTTTAAAAGAATAGGCTACTTTGTTTTCATTTTTTTTCACTAAAGCTGAAGAAGATGATTTGTCTTTTGTCTTTATACTAGACTTTTTTTTCTGACTAACCCTAATCCATATTATAAACAACCTTGATTCGTTAATTCTTTTCGATACGTCAAAGACATTTAATAAACAAAAAAAGTCGATAAATAAGAAACTTTTACCAGCTGTTAAAGCAGCGATGCCTCCTTCATTAAAGGTATATGATACAGAACTTTTAAAAGTAATAAAACAGCTACACAAATCATGGCAGGAGATTTGGAAATTAAAAAAGGAGGGTAAGATAGATGAACACAATAAACAGCAATACATGTCATCAAAGAGAGATCAAGTGTGAAATTCATTATTTAAAATGACAATGTATATAATCTATTAATTATTTTAATTTACTCTTTAATAAAAAATGACAAGAAGACGCAAAGGTCTCCAATACATGATCTTCACGCAAGACAGCATTCTAGATGATTGTCATCTTGAAAATATGACCAGAGAAGTATTTATTAAAGATTGCGAAAAAGCAGTAAATACTGCAGAAGTCCATTCAGATGAATGGTCTACTGAAGACAAAGTTCTGGTAAATGAAGAGCGTAATGATAACATAAGATCAGGAAAGTTGATAAGTACAAATTCTGTAATTAAGATTCACAATAAGGAGTGGAGGTCTTCTAAAGTACGTAAAGTTGCGAAAGTTTAAAATATAAGCGTTTATGCTAATAAGTTATAAATTTATCATTAGGTTAAAAGAATCTTATTTCAAGCAGACAAGATCAGAGTAAGCATTAGAACTGGGTTAAGTCGCAAATGTTACCGTCTAGACGATGTTGATAAAAAAAGCAGACCAACACAATACATGGCAAAGTGGTGAATATCATCAAGATGGATTGAACCAGAATCTGATGATGATGATGATGATGAGGATAACAACGGTGATAATAACAATGATAACAATAATAGTAATGATGATAATAACGTTGATAGTAATAATAGTAATGCTGATAAAAATGATGGAACTAATGAAGAACAAACCGATGATAATAATGGTAATTTAGATGTAAATGAGTACCAAGGTTCCTTTTACTTAGAAGTACCGGTCGATATCAGAAGACGTACATAAATTTAGGTATTTGTTTCATCATTTAAAATCAACTGCTTGTATTTTGAGTGATTTAACTTTCGTTGTTTATAAATTAACTCTCTAATATCATTTCTATCCTAATAATCTCTTTTTTAGAGCTCTGATTCATTTATAAGTAACATGACGAAATAAATATAATTTTAATATATTTTATATAAACATTCTATACATAATAATAATATAATAATAAGAACAATATAGTAATATAATAATAATAATATGGACAATATAATAATAATATAATAATAATAAATATATCATAAATTGCAGTATATATTATAAAATAATAGCATACATATTATATATCATACATATTAAATATTAAAAATAAATCAATTATCAAAAATGGAAAAATAAAATAAAACTGGACAATAATAGTAATTATGAATTATGAGAAAATCGATAATAGAAAGATCTGATATATAAATCAACATAAACTATTTTTGAAATGTTTATACTGAACTAAAAAACTGGACAATAATAGTAATTATGAATTATGAGAAAATCAATAATAAAAGGATCTGATATATAAATCGGCATAAACTATTTTTGAAATGTTTATACCGAACTAAAAAACTGGACAATAATAGTAATTATGAATTATGAGAAAATCGATAATAAAAAGATTCGATATATAAATTGGCATAAACTATTTTTGAAATGTTTATACTGAATTAAACTTGGCAATCCGATTTTAGGCGATTTGGCATGATTATTTAAAAATCGGCGTTCTGATTTTGCGAGAATCGGCAATTATAATTTTAAAACGGTATTCTGATTTATGTCGATAAAAATAAAAGAATTTCTGATTGTTAACAATACGTGCCATAAAATCAGCAGCAAAATGCCATAAATAGGACAAATATAGCTATAAACTGGCAGTCTGATTTTTAGCTATTGACATATTTATTTTAAAATCAGAATGCCAATTTTCATAAAATCTGCCAAAATCAGCATTCCAATTTTTTATTCATAAATAACGTATTTCTGATCACAAACAATTCGCACCATAAAATCGACTTTAAAAAGCCACAAATCAGACAAATATATCCAAAAATCGGTTAAAAATCAGACTGCCAATTTTTGACAATTTTTTTTCATTCGACCTGTGCAGGAATTAAGATCATTAAATAATAGTAAATTAGTAGATTTTATTTTACATCTATTACATAGTACTAAAGATTATATGAAGTGTTTATACTTTTTATTTGAAGCATTTGAAAGGTTAGAAAATAAATATAACTACTTAGATAATTATGTTATTCCTGTAGTTGCTGATTGGTCAGGACAAGTAAATATAAGAAGGGCTATAACATTAAGAATTAATAAAGGAGATGAATTTGGTATTTCAAAACAAGTATTGAGTTTAATTCCTATAATTGGTCCACTTCATATTTCATTAAATAACAGAGAAACCTTATTTCAAACCTATTATTTTTTTTTTGAAGAATTATATCATCATTTATTTGGAGAAAAAAAAATATTATCTCATAAACCAAAACAAACTGTAATTAATCTTATTTTAGATTTAACATTTAATGGTTGGAAAAAAATTAGAAATATTATTATGAATCGTTTTGAAAATTCTAAAGATATAGAATACAGAATGATAATTGATTTATTAGATAATTCTATACCACATACTTTAGATATATATACAACACTTTTTAGAAGTATATATTTTGAAGGATATTTAGAAGGAGTTGCAAGAATTTGGATATTATTTCAAAGATTAAGACGACATAATTATAATAAAGCATCACTTGTATTTTTAAGTGATGTATTTTATTGGAAATCAAATAATTATCCAATGGCTGATATTTTAAAAAATTTTTGCCAATATTTAATGACTATTTTGTTGAAAATTTTCATAATTCAATTAGAAGTCAAACTGCTGAATCAAATACAGCATTACAAATTATTCAAAATGCCAAAATTATTGATGTTGAAAGAAATAGCAACCTTTCTTTTAAAGAAGCTTTTGTTAACACAAGAAATCCAGCTATTTCTCAAGTTAAATTAAATTATTTAGAAAAAAAAGTATCCTTATTTTTATTTTCTCTTTTTGATGAAATTTTTTATAATTTAGAAAATACAAATCAAATTGATAATAACAAATACCCGAGCTTTGCACTTCTGAGTTTTAAAACTAATATTGATGTAAATGTTTTTCCATTAGCTTGGAGCACAAAAAACAAACCTTTTAAAAACAAATTTTGTGATGCAGAAAATTGTTTATTACCTAATAACATAGAATTATCTAATAATAGTATTATTATTTTAATTTGTGGGTATGGTTTTCATAAGGAATGCTTAAATTCATGTAATGGTAATTGTAGTCATTGTTTTAACTATTTATCTCTTGAAATTAAAAAAAATGCTAATAGCTTAACAGAAAGGTTAAACATACCATTAAAAGATAATGAAAAACCTTTAGTTGAAAAAAGTGTATATGATAATAATACAAATGAAAATATTGATAAGAATATACAAGAAATTATTGAGAATTTAGAGCAAAATATAGATAACCAATTCGAAAATTTATATCAGAAATGGTCAAATTATAATAGTTTATAAATTTATATTTACATTTACTTATAATAAATTCATTTTTATTAAAATTTAAAAAGTTTCTACTAGTAAAAGTTGCCCAAAAATAATGCGATTCTAATAAAATTCAATATGCTGTAAATTAAAACTAATGTGAAGTTATTTACAAAATTTGAGCATATATTATTATGTAAAATTTTTCAATTTAAAGCTAATTAGCTTGATTATCACAATGTGACAAAATCATATAAATGATCGGCAAATGATCAACAAATGATCGGCAAAATTGCTATGCTGTTTTGTGGGGAGTAGTTTTTGGTAGAGTGTGATGGTTATATAGTGACAAATAGAGATCAGGCCACTAAAAAAAACTAAGTCGCTGAGATAAATATAAACTGTGCGTTCCCATAATCACGTGATCAGGTGACAAATATTTGTCACATCCTATTAGTAAACATAATAAACCACGCCTACAAAACTGACGTGCTGATTTAACATTATTGATACCAATCTGTAAAGCCAATGCTAAAAATTGATTTGCAAACACAGTGGAAGTTATAAAAAAAAACAAAAATTAATAAATAAACAATTACTTCATTATCCAGTTCGAGAATATCTGTTATGTAATCTTCCCCTATAAAAAAAAGATTTGTCCAAATATTTCCATATATATATATATATATATTTGAAAATGTTCTCTGTTGCAAATCGGCAGAATCTTCTAAAACATGGAAATACGGAATAACTTTTTTTACGGCTCACATTAGTAGATGAAACTATTGACGAATATTTTGTGAACGAAGTGTTTTAATACACAATCGACTTCTTGGAACAATGCATGCAAATTAGATATACTTCCGTTTATTTTGTACCCAAGGTACAAAAATATTCATTGGAAAATTCTTGTAATATGAGCCAGCCTTATGCATGCAGAAACTTTACAGTCTAGGAAAAAATTGCGTTAATGCATAAACTATATTAATTATCGTTCACGTAAGTTAATAAAACTATTATTTGTATAGATTATCTGCTTTGAGAGTCTATAAATTAGATTCCGAGGCCAATAGTTTATTATGCCAGCCAATAATACGTTTAATAAAACAAATGACTTAACATACAAAAAAAATAATTGTCTAATGTATTTGAATTAATGGCTTTCCATAAATTATAATAGTTATTTACTATCATAATTGAAAAACCACAATTCATAGTATTAATTATATTATTATATAAAATTATTGTTGTTAAGTTAAAGGATTTTATCTTTCATCATATAAAATATCATGTGTAAACTGTAATCATTAAACTTTTTTGTTATTGCTGTACAGAAGGTGTATACATTGAATTCGTATTTGAATTATTATTAAATCCTACCCTCATATCTTGCAACACTTGATTGTTAAGAATATTCATGGTATCAGTTGTAGAATTAAAAGTTGCTCTGGATTTAGTTGTTTCATTCCGAATACCGTCTAAATAATTTACATCAACGACATATTCTTGTAGAAACAATTCTAAACTATCAACTCTTGATTGTAATGATGTTAGTGAATTCGGAGGACGATCTGGAGTATCGTCAGCATTTGTATCAAAAATTATCGGGAGGGTTTTTTTAAGCTTTCTTTGTGTTAAACGAGAAAATCCACAGCAATACATTTGTACAATTCCCCATGGTCGTAATGTGTCCGCACCTGTAATAAAATGAAGAAATATATAAAACACATACACATTTTTTTTATAAAGTAAGAAATTAAGCTTACCAAAAAGTAATGCATATATTGCTGCTGCTAATCCCCATGCACCACCGATTAAGCCCATGCCATTTAGGTACTTTATACGGTTGAATTTTAATTTAGTTTTGTAGACAGAATTAATAAAACAATATTAAATAATATTTTAAAATTCTACTTACTGTACGAGTTCTTTTACAAAAAGAGGATTGTTGTTAACAGCTATTAGTAATTATTACGCACAGTCCGAATCACAATTATAGATATGATACATACCTAACTTCTCAGTCTATTTGAACGGCATTACTCTTGGGCTTTATATTAATAATCATCTTTGGCCATCTGAACTTCCACTCATTGGTAATGAACTTGACACTTAAGAAAAAAAATATTTAAATTAGAATTTACTATATTTTAAAGTTCGAAATAAAGACTTACATAAGGTAGTTTCAATATATGAACTATTTTTATAAGTAGGAGGAATACCAAAATCGTTCATCCAACTTGGCTGTATAAACTCTTTAATTTTACGAACATATTCAAGTTGGAAGAACTACAAAAAAATGAATTTATTAAGGTTTTTGAGTTTATTATAATTTAATTTGTGTTAAAAAATACCTGGTTTGGCACCAAAACATAATTGTTTACTGAATCAATATTCGAAGTTGAATCTACGGCAGTATCGTTGAATAATTGTTTTAAATCGTTAAAATTCTTTTCTTTCATATAATTTATAAGAGGCTCATCATCTAAATTTTTATAATTTTAGATTAGTGGACAATTTAACGGATATTTTTGTAAATGTTTTATATTATAATTGCAAATATAGTTACAAATACTTTTAATAACATTACCTGAATCAAAAGCAGACATTCCGAACATTGCTTGAGTCGATTGATCAGATGTGTAATTACTATCATTTATAAAAAAGCCTAGAGTTATCCCCAATAATGTATAATCATTTATGTCACTAGAATTATAAAAGAAGAGATTGTGTGATGGCTGATAAATTGCAAAATAACGATGGGATGGCCCATATTTTTCATCAGAATGAGTTATATCTGGCATGCAATTCATTAATGTAGACCCTGAATCAATTTCTAAGAATAAAAATTTTTTTTATAAATATCAAGTATAATTAATTAAGTTCAGATTAATTTATAATGATCTTACTATCATATTCTTCTAAGCAAATCGCCATTGTGAAATTGAATCCACAACTAAAAAGTAAGACTAAAAAAAAAAAATAATTAACGTTCAGTTTAATTCACAACGAAAAAAAAAAATTATTAAATTCAGCATTTACTTGGAGGTCGAATAGGAGAATAAGTAAAAGAAGTTCTGATAATTGGAGCGTCTTGGGTTACATCAATTATTACAACAGCGAGATAACCCGCCAAGTATAATCATTATAAGAAGTTTTAATACCAAGAGAGTCGTAGGTTCACTACGACGATATCCACGAAGTAAATCAGCTAAATTCATGATTTAAAAGTAACAATTCATTATTTGAGAGAGGTTTACAACTTGATTTGATTTTCGGCTTTCTCAAATATTTTTTGAAATATTTAAATATTCCACATTTCCAAATTAAGAATTCCCGGTAACATAATAATATTTAATGATTAATAATTATGGTTGTGAACCCCATCTTGTAAACAAAAAAAAAAAATGTGACGAGAAATTGTTTACAACACAGATGAATTTACCTATTCGATGAACACAGCATGAAAGAAAGAAATTTTTGGATGTACAATTTCCACTTCCTCCATACATTCAACTCAATTTTGTGTCTCGTCTTAACTTAAAAATGTGTAGAAATCTAATACTTTTATTTGATATATTTCTGTATTTATTATATCAAGTCATTTATAATATAATGGTGTATGTACAGAAATATATACCAGGATCTCGAACAGGACATACAGCAAATTTACATTGAACCTGAACTTAAAATATACACTATTATACAATCTTTTAAGCACATTCTATTCATAATAAAAATTTGAGTTATTGACATGGTGATATGCGGTACATAAAAAGATGCTGGTAAGGAGATTAGGAGAACGAATACCGAAAATTTAAGTGAAGAAGTAGATGACTCACTTACTTCAACAAAAAATGTTAAATTAGTTCCAAGTTAATGTAGTAGATATAAATTAGATTAGAGAACGAGATGCAATAATATGAAGGCATAGATGAAAATTCATGATGTTTGATAATTGAACTTTTTTTGATAGGGTCCATTTGATAATTTTTAATAGAGCATGTTCAATAATTTTTTTCAATGGGATCGGTTCATTTAATGATTTTTTTATGGAAATAAAAGTGAAATTTAATTTTCGGATTTCTGGTATGAACAATTTAAGTTTCATACATTTCAAAAATTTTTCAGATTTAAAATTTGAAACCTAAACGGCGAGCGAAATGTCTCAAATTACTATTTCACCTGGAACATTAAATGACATATTGAAAAATTTATAATGTCAGATATTGTATATAAATTATTGAAAAAAAAAATAGTGTCAAAAACGTTGTTCACTTGGTTCGTGAGACATGTGGACTTTTCAGTCTTAAGACCAAAAAGATCGGACTAAAAGACTACGAACTTTTATGGTCATAACTCCTAAATGATCTTTGTTATTAACAATAAGATGTAATTGAGGATGCTAAGTACTATAAAATTATGAGGCCGAAATGTACGTCCAAGATTTGAAGACCGATCACATAGGACCGGGTAGGACTGAGTAGGGCTATTGACCGTCATTGAGTATTGCTCTTCCAAAACTTCATTTGTTAAATTACCTCTTGCATTGTGTATATTCAATAGCACACATAAAATATTGACTATTGGTAGAGGGGGAGTTAAAAGCTTTATTATTGTACTATTACATGATTTTAACAATTTATCATTCTAGTAATATAAAATATCATTAATTTTTTTTTTAAATTTAAATATCAATATTATATATTAAATTTAGGTTCATCCAAATCTAATCTAAATATTTCTAGAATTACAGTAACACTATTTTTTGCCTCCATATTGTCCAAAAAAAACCACTTCATTTTCTTGACTCATTTCAACAAAAATTCGAATATAAATTCACGTGATATTACAACTTTGTAATTCTGGCCGGCATCGTAAATTTGGCCTGCATTAAATTTAAATGGCTCAAATGACAATTATGTCGTCATGTGATCTACCTGCGTTAATTTTTTACACCCGCAAGAAATTCGTCGTCCTGAGGAGCTTTCTTGAGATTCTTTTATTGTCGGTCTTTTTTTTTTTAATTTAGTCGCAGTTAAACAAAAGCTATTATTACTATTGAATTTTATGGACAAAGTTAATATAACGCAGCTAACCACTGATCATGAAAGTTAATATTAAGAAATCTTTTATTGTTGGCTTCTCAAGTAAATAAGTTTTTATTAACTTACACATTTAATTAGAATGGTAATATCTAATAAAGTATAGTTTGTGTGCAAAATATCCCGCATAAGTAAAGGAGGTTCGTGTTACAGAAATTTCCAACAAATATTTTTGTACCTTGATCATTTGATCAACGCAATTTATTTGCATGCATTGTTCCAAATGCATTAACATTTTTTCGTGAAATATCCGTCAACAGTCTCGGATAATGTAAATCCGTTAATGTGTAACTACAAAAAAGTTATTCCGTACTTCCATATTTTATCTTGTAGATTATCATATCTCTTAAAAAAAATATGGAAACATTCGAACAAAATTTTTTACGGGGGAAAGTTACATCACGGATATTTTCGAATTGGAATAACGAAATTATTATTTATTTTATTTATTTATTTATTTATTTTCTAAGCTCCACTGTATTTGTACCCCTTATAATGAAAGGTCATACGAGAAGAGTAACAACTTTAATTACGGCAAACTATTTCATTACCCCATATTGATTAATTTACTTTACATATTAGGATCATAATATTTAAACGGTTAACTAACCGGTTAAAAATGGTTAAATCGGTTAATAAGAATGCAATTAAATTTGCAGGTATTTAATCATTGACTAAAACTCTCGGCGGACAGAAAAACTATGCACATGACATTCCTCGGAAATTTTGCAGATTTCAGCAATTTGAAATAGTCGAAACCGAACCAAATAAAAAAATTCATCACATTGCATTTATTCATAGTACACATGAAATTTTGTGTTATAAACAAACAATTTCTCGTCGTTTTTTTGTATTACAAGATGATAGTTTCACAATCGCAATTTTAATTATCTCATTATAATATTACTCTTTATGGAAATATAAATCTTATGTGCACCAAATCGGGGATACTTAATTTAAATATTTCAATTCTTATTACTTCGCTCAGAAATTGTATTATTGCTTTTAAATCATGAATTTGGCAGATTTATTTCGTGGACACCGTCGTAGTGAACCTATGACCCTCCTGGTATTAAAACTTCTTATAATGATTATACTTATAGCTTGTTTAACAGGTTATCTCGCTATTGTAATAATTGATATAACCCAAGATGCTCCGATTATTAGAACTTCTTATATGGAATCTCCTATTCGCCCTCCAAGTAACTAGCGAATTTGCTTTGTTAATTTTTTTCGTTGATAAATAACATGTGGTAATTGAATAAATAACTTTTTTTTAGGTTTTGTTATTAAATCTAATTATAATTTTACAATAAATTGTTTAGCAGAATATTTTGGTAAGCCTATTATGTTTTAAATTTAATTATAATTTATATTTTAAATAATAATAATAAATTTTTATTCTTAGAAATTAATGAACCACAACCTACATTGGTAGATTGCCTAACAGATGTGACTCAACCTAGTGTAAAATATGAACCAACTCAACTATATTATGGAATTTATGAACCATCACAAAATATCTTATTTTTTGGTGATAATGATAACAGTCTAAGTGATATAAGCTTAGTCTTATACATTAATGACAGTAATTACACGTCTGATGAATTTGTGTTTATTCTAGCTGCCGTTGATTCAGGTGAAGATGATTCATAATTATATTTGTAATTTTAATTTAAAATATTTATCGTTAACTAATGCTATAAAAGTTTAGATGATAATTCGGGCGTTAAATTTATTAAGGAAGGGCAATTTTATGAATTACCTTATTCAGAATTTAATGAAAAATTAAACGCTATTGATCCAGGCGATAAAGTTTTTAATTATAATCTAATAGTAAATCAGGTAGATTTTTCACTTGAATTTAATAGTTATAAAAGCTACACATCTTAACGAACTCTTTTATAGCTCTACCAGTTTGCATATCAACGTAAAATAGAGGAAGTTATAAAACCAAGTTGGACGAATGATTTTGGTATTCCTCCTACTTATGAAAATAGGTCATATGTTGAATCTACTATAAGTAAGTCTTTATTAACTATCATATTTTCAAACATTTAAATATAATTTTTAATTTAAATATTTTTTCAAGCCGCAAGTCTATTTAATACAAGTTCACCAATGGTGATTGTTGGTATAAATCCCAAGAGTAATACCATTCAAGTAGACAAAGAGGTTAGGTATGTATCATACTATCATAATCTATGATCATTGAGATTTTATTGGCTACTAACTATAACCGTAATAATTTCTTCTTCTCTAAAAAGAACACATACGGTAAGTAATATTTTATTTTATCCATCATTATTTTAAGATTCCACTTACTAAATTAATTAAATCAAATATTCAAACCATATAGTACTTAAATGGTTTAGGTTTAATAGGAGGTGCATGGGGATTAGCAGCAGCAATATATACATTACTTTTCGGTAAGCTAACAATTTCTTATTTCGTAAAAAATAAATATATGTGCACTATATCAACTTTATATTTCTTTATAGGTGCAGACACATTACGACCATGGGGAATTGTACAAATGTATTGCTGTGGATTTTCTCGCTTAACACAAAAAAAACTTAAAAAAACCCTCCCAATAATTCCATTTTTCGATACAAATATCGATACCAAAGATCATCCTTCAATTCAAGGTCTTTCAATAGATGAGAAAATTGAATTAATACCATTATTACAATCAAGAATTGATAGTTTGGAATTGTTTTTACAAGAATATGTTGTTGATGTATATTACTTAAATGGTATTCGGGATAAATTATCTAAATCTAGGACGACTACAATTGACACTATGAGAGGATTCGATAATTCAAATACGAATTCAATGTATATACCGGTTTCTACAGCCGTGCAGCAACAAAATTTCGCAGTTCCACCAAATTCTACTCCAAATTTTACATCTAAACCGCAATTTAATACAAATAATATTTCCGATACACGTAGTACTTTATATGATGTTAATCCTTCTAATCCAAGACAATAAGTCATTAACAATAATAATATTTTTACATATTCGTTTCATTATTTGAATAAATCAATATTTTCATAATAAATTTTTATGATAGTAAATAGCTAGAAAACTTTACTATTATTAGACAGTTACATGGTGTCTCATAAAATGTTTTAGCTGAGTGATTGGCTGTCGTCAGTGGTCTTAATGAATTTTTGGCTCAAAATTTAGCTTATAGTTTCTCAAAGCAAAATACCTAATAAATGATTTTTCTCCCATACCGTTAATAATAACTACGTCCCTAATTAGGACGGTTTTTGTGTATATTTGGAAAATTGGTCCAATTAATATTTATGGGTTCATTATATAACTGATGGGTTACTTACTTTATTGTCATTAGTATATAAAATTATGGAGACTTATATATTGTTCTCCAAAAAAACCTTTTTTACATTACATAATTTATTTTTTTGAAAACATCCGCACTTTCATTACATGTAAGTTACACGGGACTAATATATTTACAGTCAAAGCTCGTTATAGTGAAGTTCGTTATAGCGTACACTAATTATAGTGTTTTTATTTCTCTAATTCATTTTTATATGATATATCTCATTCGATATAGTGAACTACTAATAAAATCTCGTTATTTCAAACAAAAATAGGCTAGAACCGATTTTCACTATAACATAATTTGACCGACAATATACTGTATATACGTGCATTTAGCTATATTAAATTGAATTTATTACAATAAAATAGTTAACAGTATGAGAAAGAAAAGGTTAACATTGAATTTAATAATCAAGATGTTCAATATTTCATCATTATTTATAAAATTAAAAATAACTTTAGTCCCATTATGATTTATCTCAAATAAAGTAAGTGCCTGTCCTCTCTATTGTAGAAAGATCAACTAGCTTTTTTAATAATAATAATACTGTATAAAAACTATTTCCTAAGTGACGGTAAGACGAAAACATGTAGTGTATGGTGATATTTAGTTGTGTGTAACATATCTGTCACATTATAAGGGAGTCAGGTAGTAAACAACATTCCGGCCACTTTATGATAATTTTGGCCCGTTCATCTTATTTATCAATATTATATATAAATAATCATAACAGTTTAATTATTATGTTATGTAAATAATTCTTATTTAATATTCTTGCAATTATTTCTTGTGCTAAACGTGTATATTAACAAATCAAAAATAAACATCCTAACGAATTTACAATAAATTAAAGAAAAAACAACTACGCTGTATATAAATCACTCGTTGTTACGCAAAAGAAAATTACAAGTTTAACCATAGAGAATCAACTAATCAAAAGTATTAAATTTTGTTACATACTATTAAATTAAATTAAGTTACTTAATGATTAACACAAGTTTTATTGTGAAGTTGTTGAATCGGAAGTGTAATTATCGGGTGTAATTTGTTGATATACAGGAGGATATTATTGTTGAAGATACATAGAAGGATGTTTATCATCGTCAGGTGGAATTTGACTTTGGCCATCCGGATGACTGAATTCTCTTTTTATATTCGATTGATTTCTTTTAATGCGTTTATAAGCTATTGAAAATACTACGAATATTATCAAAACAACTAATACTGATCCAACCGATATCCCAACGATTACCGATTTACTCATTGTATTTTGTGGAGAAGCTGAAACTGATTCTGAAGAAGGAGTATCTGTTGATGGCGGCATTACCGTTGACGTTTTTTGTGATGTTGTTCCCGATAAAAGAATCGAACCCCATCCAATAATTGGTTCACTTAAGAAAAAAACATAAGTTGAATTACTACCTTGATATAGAGTGTCTGGAGACTCCATATGTGCTCCTAAAAAAAATTAAGGTAAAATTTTGCAAAGGAATTTATCATTTTTGCTTTAAACAAGATTAAACAAGTTTGTAAAAACAAAATAACTTACCAAAAGATATAAACATAGCAGGTCCTTTTAATGAAGCAGTATGATAAGCGAGTGCTGGTATATCAGTACCATTAAGTGGTGGTATTGACCATACTAAAGTAACAACATCCAACATAGCGAATGTTTCTTTGGCTGGCATATCAAATGCTGTTTCACTAGTATAATATGATCCTCCGTATACGTAAATTTTACCATTATCTATAAAAAAAAAAGAGAATTGATGTTAAAAAGTTTTTTAAAAAACCAAAAGAAAAAATGGATAAGTAAATAAATTACATAGGACAGCTGAATGACCAGTTCTAGATCCTGGCATAGTATCTGCATCTGCAGTTGTAGCTTTCTAAAAACGAGGTTTTCTACTTTAATTAAATTGGCGTTAACATTTTGACCCAATGATGCAACTGACCTTTAAAGACCATTTATCGCCAACAATGTCATATTGAAAAATCTATAATGATAAAAGTTTTTAAATTATTAAATATATAGTATTTCCAATATTCAATTTGCAAGTTTTACTTTACATACATCGGTCATTGGAGGAAAAACATATTCACTTGATCTACCTCCGATATAATAAATAATTCCATTAACTAATGTTGCCGTATACCCGGTTAATGGACCAGGAGAATTAACTATGTTACCAACTTGCCAATTCAAATTAATAGTATCCAATATATCAAGTTGATTAAAATAAATTGATTTTGAAGGATCCGTATTAAATGTTCGTCCGCCAAACGTATAAATTTTTCCTTCATAATTAATAGTTTTCATTCCCATGCGTGTTGGCGGAGCCATTCCTTGAATTACTGGTACACTTAACTCATTTGTTTTAGTATCAAATCTATATAAATAATTTGTATCTTTTTCATCCAAATGTGCTCCTCCTATGATAAATATTGAGTCTTGATTGACGCCTCCAATATCAGCAGCATGACTGAAAGTATGCGGTAATTTTACTCCTTGACTTTGTATGTTTACCCATGAAAATAAATTTTCATTGTCATTTGGGTCAATATTAAAGTAAAAAATTTCACCTTCAGGATTTTGTTCTGAATCGGTCTTATTAGGGTCATTTCCTCCTATAAAATATATTTTATAATCAATAAGAACTGCTGCATGAAATACATGAGGTTCTGGTATAAATTTCTGTCCATATACCATTATATTAAATAATTGATTTAATATAATAAGTATCAAATAATGATTGAAATTTCTACATAACATTATTTGAGTTCGTGTCGATTGATAAGCAAAAACGAAAAAAAAAAGAACCGAAGATACGGAGGATGTGGAAATTATTGCACTTCTAAAAATCCATTTTAAATCCTTCTCACATGTGTTCATTCATGTTACACTTAAAGGAGTCTTAAAGGTTAATTAAATATGTGTCGTAAACAAACAATTTTTGTTTGCTTATGATAGTTTTACAATCAAATTTATTATTAATTATTGCATATCCTATTATCATATTACCTATAAAAAATATGTGCATGATTGTTATGATCGTTGTACTTAAATCGGAAATTGTTAAATTTGGAATTATGAAATAAAATATTTGGGAAATATAATTTACGGTTTTTGTGGTTAATCATTTTACTATAATAACCGCAATAAATGCTTTTTTTTTAGCATCTTCTTTTAATAAAAAGAATCACGATAGTACGCTATTTCATTTTAAAGATTCCATTTACAAAACTAATTAATGGAACTAATCTTGGCAAGTAATTTTTATAATAATGTGTATTTTGTATGCGTTTGTAAATGGGCGTTGACACACAATTAATTAAGTTACATTTTTTAATGTATATAGTATTATGTTACTAAAAAATCACCAAACGATACAAAATATTGGAAGTCTTGCACAGCAAAGTTTCAACAACTTTTACGCCAAAACACTTCTTATGAATTGATTACTATTAAGCAATTAACGTTATCTAAATGGTAATTTTTCGCAATAACAAATAGTTTGTGCTACAATAAATATTTGATCAAAAATAAAAAGGGTTGTGTATTCCTAGCGAAAAAATTCAGGACTTTGTATCATTAGTCTCCATCTATTAATGCAGTGTATATTTTGTAAAAAAAAAAAAATGTTATTCCGTATTTTCCGCATATTATACCAGCCGAAAATGAATTTTTAATAAAATTTTTAATACATTGACAAACCAATTACAGTAATTTTTATTTATACTGCAACTTAATAAGAAATTAATTATGTAACATAAGTGATAACGAATTGAATGTAAATATATCAACTATTTTTCATCTAGACATACTGTACGTACAAAAAAAAAAAGTTTATTTTAGCTGTTAGGATTTTTGTTCTGAACATAATTTATTAGAATTATCTCTTTCTATATAATACATTTTATCATGTCAGTATATATTACATATAGCATTTATTAAACTATAGCGAATTTAAGCCCCAAAGCACAAGTGCCAACCAAATAAAATTAATCTAGGCGGGTGACAGACGGACATTTGCGTAGTAAATAAACTAAACGGAACATGACACATGAATATTAAAATGTTCATTTGTGAAACCAACTTTAAAGTATATTAGTCTTTAGTCCCTTAATTATGAATTTTTCTCAAGTAAATCATGAATTTAGCAGATTTATTTCGTGGGCACCGTCGTAGTGAACCTATGACCCTCTTGGTATTAAAACTTCTTATAATGATTATACTTATATCTTGTTTGACAGGTTATCTCGCTATTGTAATGATTGATGTAATCCAAGATGCTCCAATTACCAGAACTTCTTTTGTTAATTTTAAGAACATTCGTCCTCCAAGTAATTAATGAATTTTTGCCAAAATTTTTTATTTCCAAAAATCACGTGTCATCATAATGACTGAATGGTAATTTTTTTTAGGTTTTATTTTTAAATCTATTTATAATTTCACAATAGCAAATTGTCTTGAAGAATATTATAGTAAGTTCATTATACATTATTTAATTTAAATTTATGTGCTGTATACCCTAAAAACAATAATTTTTATTCTTAGAAATTAATGATACACAGCCTACAATGGAAGATTGTATGTCAGATATAACTCACCCTGATGAGAAATATGGACCATCTCAACTTTATTTTGGAACTTATCAACCATCACCGGGAGTCCTCTTCTATGATTATAAAAAATCAAATGATTATAGTGCGATGATGTCTTTAGGCATAGTACTTGTAATTAACGATGATAGCTACACACCTGATAAAGCGACTCAGGCAATGATTGAAACAATTGCTTTTGATTCAGGTAAAGTCATTAAAGTACTGTAATTATAATTTTAACTTCATGCAAATAAAATATTTATAACATTTATAAATAAATTAGATTACGATCCGCTTATTAAATATATTGAGGAAAAGAGATATTATGAATTAACTACTCCAGAAGCTATTGAGTCGACTTCAGATTTTGATAATTCAATTGTTACAATGAACTCATATGTTTTGGTGTTAAATCAGGTATATTTTATTAAGTTACTATAAAGTCATATATATTTTGAAAATAACTTCTTTTGTAGCTTTATCAATTCGTATATCGTCGTAAAATTGAGGAGTTTATAACACCAAGTTGGACGAATGATTTTGGTATTCCTCCTGCTTATGATAATAAATCACATATTGAATCTACTTTATGTAAGATTTTTATTACTAATATTATCAAAAACCCTTAAATTTAATTTTGATAATTTATTTTATTTATTTATTTTTATTTAAGTGGCAACTTCATTACCAATTAATAATGTTGTCAGTAAAAATATGGTAATGATTTCTATACATCCTATGGGTAGTACAGTTCAAATAGACAAAGAAGTTAGGTGTGTATCATAACTATCCATTGTAATTGCTTATTTCACTATATATTTTACTAGCTGCTAATTATATAACTCTATTAAATATTTATTCGAAAAAGATCTCATACTGTGAGTAATATTTTTTACTTCATTTTGCGAACATTTTAAAGGGTTTCGTTAATTAAATTGAAATTCAATCACATACAGTACTTAGGTGGTATGGGCTTAATGGGTGGTGCGTGGGGATTAGCAGCAGCAATTTATGCATTACTTTTTGGTAAGTTTAATTTATTATTTCATAAAAAAATATATATACATATATATGTTATGGTAATATTTATTTCTTTATAGGTGCAGATACATTACGACCATGGGGAGTTGTACAATTGTATTGTTGCGGATTTTCTCGCTTAACACAAGGAAAGCTTAAAAAAACCCTCCCAATAATTCCATTTTTCGATGCGTCACATATTGGCACTGAAGACCATCCTCCAAATCACGATCTTTCATTAGCCGAGAAAAATGAATTAAGAATTAAGAGTTTAGAATTATTTTTACAAGAATATGTTGTTGATGTACATTATTTAGATGGTATTCGGGATAAATTATCTAGATCTAAAGCGACTTTTACCTCTACATCAGAAACCATAAATAATCTTAATAGCCAAGTGATACAAGATATGAGAATAGATAATTTAAATACGAGTTCAATGTATACACCGATTTCTAATACAAATAATATTTCCGATACACATAATAATTTTTATGATAATAATCCTAGACAAACTTAACGACAATAATATTTTACATAAGCCTTTTATAAAACATTATATTTATTATAAATTTTTTTAATTGAATAAATTTAATAAGAAAAAGTACTAAAAGAATTTTAGTCCAATTATGAAGGTAAGATAATAATGGTTGATAACACTAAAAAAAAAATTATTAATAAACAACTTATTAAAGAATATAATTTGTTCGAATAATGATTGCTTGTTTTAATAAATAATTTATTCTAGAAGCAAAGGCATAGTTTATTCAGTTTCATTTGTTAACGTGCATAAAAGGATGGCTTGTGTTACAGCATCTCATGAAAATTATTCGCTTGCTTCGGATTTTGCCGACGTAGAGTCACATTGCACATGTTTTCGAATTGAACAAAGTTCTTTTTAATCCATAACAAAATAGATGGTCATACAAGGGGTAATAATTTTATCAAATTTTTTTTACCTATCAGTCCACCCGTGATCCACAAAGGATCTGTAAGAGGCGTTGCGTCAAATAAAAGTAAAAAACTATATGAGATAAAAAAAATATACTATTGAAACTTTGGGACAAATTTTAAATATTAAAATGTGTTGGTGTTAAATGTTTCAAATAAGGATAGAAAAGCGAAAAAAAGAATACACGGGATCGACAAATCAGTTTGATTAACACGAATAAAGGATACGACTATCACCGAAAAGAAAAAGTAGAAGCTTCTGGCATGCACGAATTATCAAATCAACGATATAAAATATAAAAATACTGTAATTATAAGTTTTCAAGAGTTAATCCATTATGTTCAATTAAAATTTTTGATGGATGATCTTCAGACCTGAAGCGAATATTTTAAAATATTTCATCATTACTATTTATAAAATTCAAAATAATTTTTAATTCAATTTTCATAATTATCATTAAAATGTTACAGATTAATTCTGACTAGTACTCTCCGTTTGTATTAATATTCTTAATAATAACAAATATTTCTTTGTAAAGCTAAACGCGTAGATTAACAAGTCAAAAAAGTAAACTCGAAGAAAAATTCTACAGTGTGTCGTTCGTAGAAAATTAAAAAATTTAAATCATATAGAAACAACTAATTAAAAGTATTAAATTTATACGCTCTATTAAATTAAGTTACAGTAAGTTTATTAAGTTTATTGTGTTGATGGTGAGATAGATAAATCTGAATACCCTAGTTTTGTTGAATTGGAGGTGACGACATTCTCGTTACAAGATGTTGTGGTTGTTGGGGTGCAAATTGTTGATATACAGGAGGATATTGTTGAAGATACGTAGAAGAATGTTTATCACCATCAGGTGAGATTTGAAGATCAACTCCGTTAAAAGCACCTTGAGCATCTGGATAACTGGATTCTCTTAGGGCTTTCGTCTGATTTCTCTTTATGCGCTTATAAGCCAATGAACATGCTACGAATATTGTTAAAACGACTAATACCGATCCAACTGATACCCCAACGATTACCGTTTTACTCAATGTATTTTGTGGAGAAGGTGTAGCTGTTTCTGTAGGAGTATCTGGTGGTTTTGTTACTACGCTTGTCGTTGGTTTTGTCGGATTTACTCCTAAAGGTTCTGAATCCCAGCCAATAATTTGTTGGGATAGATAAAAATAATAAGTTGAATTATTACTTTGATCTGCAGTATCTGGCAAATCTTTATGTAATCCTAAGAAAAAAAGAAAGATTAAATAAGTTTACATGGGCATAATTTGTCTTAAAAAAAAATAAAAACAACTTACCAAAAACGAGTATCATAAGAGCTCCCTTTATTGAAGCAGTATGATAAGCAAGTTTTGGCACGTTAGTACTATTATATGGTGGTATTGACCATACTAAGGTGACAGGATCCAACATAATAAATGTTTCTTTAGCTGGAATTTCATATGCTGTATCAGCATTAAAGTACGATCCTCCGTACACATAAATTTTATCATCAACTACAAAATGAGTGAAATTATGTTGAATAAAGAAATTTTGAAAAAAAAAAAACGAAAGGAAGGAAAAATGAATAAACAAATTACATAAGATAGCTGTGTGAGCACCTCTAGATCCTGGAACAGCATCTATATCTGCAATTGTAGCTTTCTAAAAAGAGATTTTTTTTTACTTTAGTTAAATTAAACTTTTATAGCGTTAATATTTTTACAACTGACCTTTAAAGTCCATTTATCACCGACAATGTCATATTGATAAATCTATAATGACAAAAAATTTTAAATTATTAAATCTTTCCAATACTCCAATTTATGAATTTTATTTTACATACGTTGGTCATTGGTGAAAAAGTATTTAGGCCTGATCTACCTCCAATATAATAAATAACTCCATTAAATAATGTTGCCGTATATCCGGATAATGCACCAGGAGAATTAACCATGCTACCAACTTGCCAATTCAAATTAATAGTATCCAATATATCAAATTGATCAACATAAATTAAAGCTGAACCTGGCGGAGTATACGTTCGTCCACCGTACAAATAAATTTTTCCTTCATAACTAACAGCTTTCTGTGATACGCGTGTTGGTGGAGCTTTTCCTTGAATTAATGGTGTACTTAATTCAAGTGTTTTTGTATCAAACTTAAATAAATAATTTATGTTATCTTTTCCGTCTAAATGTACACCTCCTATAACAAATATTGAATCTTGATTAATGCCTCCGACATTGGCAGCATGACCATTAAGCTGTGTTAATTTGACTTTTAAATCTACCCATGATAAAAAATTTTCTTTATCATCTGGATTGACATTAAGATAAAAAATATCACTTTCAGGATCTTGTTCTGAGGGTGCTTTAGTAGGATTAGCTCCTCCCATATAATATATTTTATTATCAACAAACACTGATGTAATTCCTACTCGAGGTTCTGGTATAAAATTCTGTCCATATACTATTACACTAAACGATTGAATTAATATAATAAGTATCAAATAATGCTTTAAATTTCTATGCAACATTATTAATTTTGTGTTGATGAACAAAAGCGAAAAAAAAAAGAATTGAAGATATGGAGGATGCGAAAATTGCACTTCCAAAAATTCATTTGTTTAAATTTCTTCTCACAGTGTGTCTATTCGAATGTATGTACACATAAAAGATTAACTAAATTTTGTGTCGTAAACAAACGACGCTTTTTTTTTTGTTTATAAGGAGATTGTTGTGATGGTCTCACAAAGCAACACTTATTAAAAATTATTGCATAATTGCATATCTTATTATAATATTACTCTTTATAGAAAAAATATAATCTTATGTGCATGTATGTTGTATGTTTAAAAGCGGAAATTGTTAAATTTGGAACGGTATTATTGTGTGAAAATACAATGTATGTACAGAATCTAACCTTAAAAAAAAAAAAAATTTAAATTAGTTAAATTTATAAATGATTATTGTAGTTTGAGATTCGGAATATTCTACGACCGTAATAGATCCTTTTTTAAAAAAAGAACACAATTTAACCCATCAATTATTTCGTAAAAAACAAATTAGCTTTTATTTCTTTATAGGGCAGAAACTAAAATCGTACGATTATCAGTTATGTTGCTGCGGATCTCGCTTAAAAAAAAAAAATCCTCCCAATTATTCCATTTTTTGACACATCATACAGTATTTACAGACTATGATTCAATTGGTTCATCAGCTGTAAAACTCGTTATTGCAATCACGAATTGAGAATTTGGAATTATTTTACAAAGATCAATAATATAATTTTACATAGGTTTCTATTTAGTCGGAATAAATTAATTTATAAAATCACTTGGAATTAATTTCAATATTTTTTATAACGCAATAAAATTAATTTATGAATTACTATTAGACAATTACATTTTTTGGTCTCAAAACTTAGATTATAGTTTTTTCATCTAAATATTTCATGTACGTCGTAAATAAGACGGTATATTGCGTACAAATAGCTTTCTTTCATTTTATTTATTAACTGCACGCATAAAGGCTGATTCGTGTTACAATAAATGTTTTTGTACGAAAAAAATATCTACGGCAATAATAAAATTAAGCCCATGAGAAATATTTTTAAAGGAACAAAAAAAAATGCCGGAAATTTTCTTCTAATTAACTTTTAAATTGATGATTTCAAAGCTAAATTTAATAATTGCTAAAATAAGCAAATTCCAGAAGCTAATTTAATAAACTAAATAAATCTGTTGTATTATTAAAAAAAAATATAAATAAGTTATAAATTTTCAATTGGTTAGTTTTCGTGCTTGAAATTTAATAAAGGATTAATAATATTCCGACCGATACAATACTGTGTCACGCAAATGGTGAAGAACTAATAAAGAAGTTACTTTTCTATTATTTGTATTCGATAAAAGATCGATTATATGTTACACAAAATAAGGATAATATTTTCGCGTTTTGTATAGTACGAATACATTTAATTTCAACTCAACATCGGACAAAAATATAACATTTGGTTGGCATATGATCATTTTCTAGAAAATCAATCCGAAATTTTGTTAAAATTTTAATTCGTATATATAACCATACAATCTTTATTCGTCCGAAAATTTTTTTTTTTTTTTTTTTTTTTTCAAAAAAAAGCATTAACATAGTTCTGCCGCATGGTAGTGCTACATCCGCTAAAGATGGCGCAAATAATAATACATTATTTTTATATGGAGGAAATAATGAAAATATGAAATTAGCTTATACATTCGATCCACGAAGTAATTCATGGAGTATTCCAAATATTATTGGAAATGTTAAAAAGAAACGGTTTGAACCAGGGCGTTATTGATCACAATGGTATAATGTATTTATGGGGTGGAGCAGATGCTATTGGTAGATATGCTGTAAATGATATGTTTATTTTGGATACAATAAGTCTTAGTTGGAGAATGGGAAATTTAGTCAGTGCACCTCCCCCATCTGATGATTGCAGTGCCGCTTTATTGCCTAATAATAATATAATCTATATATTAGGTGGTAAGTAAGCAATTTTGTAATGTTAATGTTACTTTTTCTTAT
This sequence comes from Rhizophagus clarus, assembly GCA_015698045.1. Classification (NCBI taxonomy): domain Eukaryota; kingdom Fungi; phylum Glomeromycota; class Glomeromycetes; order Glomerales; family Glomeraceae; genus Rhizophagus; species Rhizophagus clarus. The sequence continues at coordinate 1,600,258 of BLAL01000040.1, read as the reverse complement.
TTTTTTTTTTTAAAAAAAAATATTTTATTATTTAGATCTTTATTCCTCTGAAGCTCCATTTTTGAATAAGGTAAATTTCAAAGAAAAGTTTGCCCTGATAAAATCCTATTATAATAATATATATATATATAATATATTTATTATATAGTAGGTCTATATTTACAATACAATTAATGATAATTGGAGTGTGAAAGTAAGTTACAGTAAATAAAGCGACTTCAATTTCACTATCTGCTTTTTTTTATTTCTGTACAAAACATAATTTACAATTCAAATTTTAATTACTGAATATAGAACACCATAGGAAATGCACCTTCTAATAGATTTGCATTTTCTATTGTTCTTGGTATGTATGTAGCTAATTAGAGTGTTTTGATAATTAATTGTTTGATATTAAATATAATATAAAATCATTTTGATAGGATTGGATGGTCAAAAGATAATAATGTTTGGAGGTTCAGGTAAAGAATTTGCCCCGGCTCCACCCGAAGAATCGCTTTATATATTAAATTCAAACAATTTTGAATGGTCTATTCCCAATGGTCGAGAATTTCATAAAGCAAATGTAATTGGAGCATATATGGTTATTTCATTTGGTAATTATATAATAATTTTAAACTAATTTGAATACTGTAGATTATAATTTTTAACAAAAAACATTGTTATTTTTATTGAGGAGGGAATTATGATCAATCAGTTGAAAGTGATATTTTATTACTTGATATTCGTAATAATGATGAATACGTATGGACCTATGACTTCGATCCTTCGACAATTCCAGTAAAACCAGCAACTCCAGTAAAATCAACACAAACAACGCAAATAAATAACGATGAATCATCCAATGATAACAAATCAGCTATGGTTGGCGTGGTTATAAGATCTTTAGTTGGTGGTGTTTTATTATCATTCGGAGGTCTCTTTTTATATAAATGGAGTAAAAATAAGCGAAACCAAATACCAACTCCTGGAAATGAAAATCGTAACAATTACGATCGCGAAGTAATGTTAATTACTACTAAAAGTGATATTCATAATCATGAACGAGAGGCAGTTATTAATGAAAAGACTTCAGATCAAAATACTAATAATATCTTAGAAAATTCTAAAATTGATGTTTATAATCATGGGCAAGAAATTATACAAATACCTAATCATGGACAAGAAGTAGCTATTAATGAAAAGTAAAACATTGATAATAATGTTTTAGAAAGTTTTAAAAATGAGATGGTTCAGGTAGTAAGCAAGAAATTATGAAAAATTTAAGACAAGGGACAGTTCAAAACAATGAGTAAACATTTGGTTCAAACACTACAAAAAAATAGTAACCAAGCTTAATGGATTACAATTTCTTTTGATGGAAACGACTATTCGCACTTAATTTAATAAAAATATCTATATATAAAAGAAACAAAAAATATTAGGGTTATGAAAAACCAGTAGTCGTTAATATTGATTACAAATCACGATAATTTTAAATTAAATACACACAATTTGTTATATATTCTTTGTATTATTATTAAGTTTCAAAAACTTGTACATTTATAAACGCATAGTAACTACTTGCCGGACTTCTTGCAATTTGCCTTCAAACCAGAGACCCAGAAATATTCCATTTTTATAATAAATGAACAAAATAGAATAAATGGAATTTTAACAATTTTATTCCAACACGTGACAGCTCAGCATTCACATTCGGCTGCAGAATTTATCGAGATAAAATCATTTTTGGCTAAAATTATTGTCGTATCACTAGCGCAACCTAAATTAGCCTGCATTAAAATATAAGCCGGCTAGAATTCTTATCGTAATAAAAATTTGCGATTTGATATCGGAAAAATTCGGGTCTCTGCTTCAAATGTATCTAATATATCACGTGTCCATTTTGCACAAAATAAACCATCATTTTTTTTCTGAGCTTTGCTTCAATTTCTTTTTAAATAATAAAATTTTGAAAACTCGTATTTAGTGGGTTGTTTGGATCAACACATATTTCTGATTTTATTCTAAACATGTTTTACTAAATCCTATATATATATATATAATATTCAATAAGTACTGTTGTATTAGCTAGCATTCGAGGTTCTGGTATTCATATATTATTATAAAAATTAAATAATGAACATCCACACATTATTGGTTGTGATGATACGCAAAATATATACCGGAAGAGTTACCGGAAGTATGTTGTGGAAAATTCGGTAGATTTTGTGCACTCGTTTGTTTGGAATTCTAGAAAGTTATATCCCTTAATTATAAATTTCGCCCAAATGATTAAATAATTATTACTTTTAAATCATGAATTTAGTAGATTTATTTCGTGGATACCGTCGTAGTGAACTACGATCCTCTTGGTATTAAAACTTCTTATAATGATCATACTTGTAGCTTATTTGTTATCTCGCTATCGTAATAATTGATGTGAGACTTATTTTATGATTATAGTAATTCAAAAATAGTACATTGAGATTTCTAGGCATAAGTCTTATCATTAATGATAATAATTACACATCTGATGATGCGATTCAACCAACGATTGACATGATTGCTTTTGATTCGGGTACATAGTCATTAAAAGTACTTGTAATTATATTTATAATTTCCATATAAACTAAATATTTACAAATAATTTTAGATTATTGAACCGTTTACTAGATATATTAAGGAAAAGCGGTATTATGAACTAATTACTTTAGAAGTTATGGATTCTGCTTCAAGTTTTGATAATTCAATTGTCACAAAGAACAAATATACTTTACTAGCCTTAATGAACTCTCATTTTTCAGTATTTCCAATTTAATTTGTTTATCGTCGTAAAATTAGTGAGTTCATAATACCAAGTTGGATTAATGGCTTTGTTATTCCTCCTAATTATGAAACAAAATCACATATTGAATATAACTTATGTAAGTCTTTTTTTTAAAAAAATTTCTTTCTTTAATGCATTTAAGTCTTTTATTTTTCTATAAGCTAAAATTTAAGTTTAACGCACGTTAATTTTAATTTTTTATTTTAGTACCAAGTCCATTCCCAATAAACAATTTAGCTTCTAATATTTCGATTAAAATGCATCCTATTGATAATATCATCGAAATAGATAAAGTTAGGTATGTATCAAACTATTATAATTTGGATTATTCGTAAATTATTTACTTGCTGTTACATGAGTAGTATTCTGCTTTATTTATTAATAATTTAAGAAGGCGGTGCATGGGGATTAGCGGTAGCAATATATGCATTACTTTTTGGTGAGCTTAATTTCTTATTTCATAAGAAAAAACAAATGTGTTATTTATAACCTTTATTTCTTTACAGGAGCGGACATGCTACGGCCATGGGGAATTGTATAATTGTATTGTTGCAGATTTTCTCGCTTAACACAAAGAAAGCTTGTTTTTACAAGTTGATGTACACTATTTAGATATTCGGAATAAATTATCTAAATCTAGAGCGACTTTTACTTCTACAACTGGAACCATGAATAATCTTAACAACTTCTGGATAGTTTCCCATTTCATGAATGAAAGTATCGATCCATTCATTTCAGACGGTCCAATGTCTAAGATTGATATTGATTTACAAAAATTGAAAATTTGTTCATAAATATAGTATCGTTAGGAAGATAAAGTACATTTCCACTATGAAAATCTCCATGGACAAAACCTAATTTATGAATTCCTTCAAGTTGTACTGAAATATAGTATAAAATACTATATTTATTATCATTTGGATTAGATTTTATTATTGGTAAATTATTTCTTAAACTGCCTGATGGAATATATAACATTGCAACCATATAATTTTTTGTATCTGGATCTTGTGTTATTCCATGTACAGGAACAAGAAGACTGCCATTTGATACTACTTTATATTGATATTTTATATGTGATTTCCACTTTATTTTATTAAGAAAAAAAAAAAAAAAAAGGTTAGTCATTGTGTGAATAAAACCAAAATTATATTTAGTAATCGCTTACCTCATCTAAAAATTTTTTAAAATTCTCGTCATTTTTTGATGAATTATTTAAGCTTTTAAGTACTATTCGATAACCATACTTTTCACTACTTTTAAGAGGATTTTTAATTTCGGTATCATTATTTGCATCTTCATAATTTTGTTCATCAAGTTCATTAGTTATACGTTCCCAATCTTGTTTTTCATAATCCCAATGATTAATAAGACCATCTAATCAAACTCCTTTATAAACTTCACCAAAACCACCTCTTGCAATTTTTTTAATATTTCTCAATTTTGTATAAGGAATCCATTCAAGTAACTCATTTTTATTCCTTGGTTTTAATTGTGAATCTCGAATAAATTTATCAATATGTTCATTTCCACTTGTTCAATTACCAAAATTTTGCTGAAATCTTTTGGAGTTACATTCTTCACACCAATTTTCACTTGTATTTGGTTGATTACATTCGGGACACAAGCCATAATTTTGTTTATATTTTAATTCTTTATAAATATCAATTTCATAATAGGAATTTTCATAAATCTTTTCAAAATCAATAATTTCATTAGCAGCATTAATCTCTTCAGTATCCACTTTATTAAAAGATTCCAATAATGATGATAAAAAATTAGTATCCCATAATGGCATTTCAGAGAGTAATTTTTTCAATAAAGGTTCATTAGTTTCATTAACAACTTTATCTTCCTCAGTAGTCATTTTTTCGAAAGATTCCAATAATGAAGAATCATTAATTTCATTAATAGCATTATCATCTTCAGTAGACATTTTTTTTTTTTTTTTTTGAAAGTTCCAATAATGAAAAAAAAGTTTAATTCTGCGATTTGAGTTTTGCGTTAGGATTATGTGAATGTCAGCTGATCCAAATAAAATGCTAAGCCACAAGCATGTGATTTGATAATTGTAAATATTAATCTAATAATAAATTTATTTGGTGACACATTTTTATAACCATATGGAATGGCGTAAAAAATATCCATTAGAAATTGATGAAGAAAAAAGATTATTTGTAGAACATGAACCATAAACTACTTGTCATCCAGAAGCTTATTATGCGAGCAGGAAAATTAAGAAAATTGATTCTGAAGATTTATTATCAAGTAATATAATTGTTACGGATAAAACAATAACGGGTGATAATTTGGGTATGTTTATTAATTAACGATATATACAGTAAGAGCAGTATTATATTATAAATTAATTAAATCATCATTTTTTCAGATGAATGCATGATTCAGGATGAAGAGGAATGATCATCAATAAAAGGGTAATAATATTTATGTGTAATTACATAAAGTTATAAAGGAAAAATTTACTTCATAGGTATGTTTCTTCAAAATTATCTTAAATTAAGGGTAATACAAGTACTCTTAATGGGAAAATGGATGATAATATTTTATTTATATAGTTTTTATCTTGAATTGATTAACAAATTTAATTATTTAATTTTATTAATTTTATTTATGTTTTTTTTTTTCAACGAAAATATTAAAACTTACATGATACTATAACATAAATTTATGTTTGATTTTATTGTCCGAAACGGTACATTTCTCTATATGCAATGTTCGTCTGTCGTACACGTACGTGATCAATGATCTGCACGGTACGGTAAATATTTTAAATGATTCTGAAAGTAACGAAAAAATTTAAAAAGCTATTTAGGCTGGTTGTATAATTGAGCATCCATTTTCATTCCTGAATTAGGTCTATATTAAAAAAAGTTTTCCACTATAGGTAGAATTTGCTGGTAAGAAATCCAATGTACACATAGAATATTCATCAACTTCACCTGAAAGCGCCAATAATAAATTTTAACAATAATATTATCAGTTAATTATACTCAGTAAAAAACGTAACACTTAATACACTAAATTAAAAAACCGAGATTCAAAGCCATGCAAACCTTCTGACGGTCACCGTCACTAGTGTTTAATTAGTTGATTCTATATAATTTAAATTCAGTTTTCTTTTGTATAGCAACGAGTGATTTATACACAGTGTAGTGCTTTCCTTCTTTAAATTTATTGTAAATTCGTCACGATGTTTATTTTGACTTATTAATCTACGCGTTTAGCTTGCAAAAAATAATATTAAGCTGACTGGTTTTTCATAACCCTAATATTTTTTGTCTCTTCTATATGGATATTTTTATTAGTTTAAATTTCAAAAGATTGTACATTTATAAAAGCATAGTAACTACTTGCCGATCACCTGCTTCTTGCAATTTGCTTTCACACTCTGTCTTCTCTCTTTGTTCACTAATATAGCTAGTTATCACTTTACGAAAGAATGAGAGTTGTACCCGAAAGTTGGATTGGATATATGTACCCTTGTTTTACTTTATTTTGTAATTTTTTTACTATAATTATGTTTAACTTGTACGCGTATCGCAATACTATTCCTCAAATAAAATAAAATAAAATAAAATCCATCCCAAACACATCTTCCCACTTTTGATCTCGCTGTATTGTTTCCTTCATCTTTAACGTTAAACTAACATTCATTCTTAAAAACAATGTTTTTTTCGCCAGTTGAAGTATTTTTTTTTTTTTTTTGCAAAACTTTTTTTTATACTCTACAAAAAACTTTTAAACTTTTCTAAAGTCTCGATATAACGGAATTGAGGATCATACCAATATAAGGATTTCTGATTTTGAAAATTTTATTATTGGAACGGACTCTGGTCTGGTATATCGAATTTCACTGTGTATTTTATTATTAAAAAACTATTTTTAAGTATAAACTATGGATGAGTAGAATTTATTTTGACTAATAACTTCAGTATAAGATGAGAGTTTGTAAAGAATTAGGAAACAAAAACTTATAAACTTTACTAACTTTCCTATTTTTTATTTTTGTATTTCTATTCAGAGTTTCGGATTGATGGGACGTTTAAAATTTAAAACAAATGAAAGAAGAAAAAAGCTCAACCGCTTAGTTATCTTGCATTCGGATGTCCAACCCATAACGATTCCAAATAATTTCACAATCCATATAAAAGATTTATAAAATCACGCTAGAAAGTGCACCCCTATTTCCGCATTGGTTAATGAATTAAACTTGTTGGAAATATTCTTCGACAATTTGGTGTCTTTGTTGTAAGTTAATTTTTTCAAATGTTTCTTTGCACTTTCATATGCGTACGATAACCACTGATAGGTTAATCCTTCTATTTGCAGTGTAACATTAGTGTTTTTAGCGTGTGTAATGTCCTCATATTTTTTGAAATAACCGATTATTAACTTTTCTCACTTGGCCGTGGGAATAGCTTTATATGTTTTGACCTTAGACAAAGCGAGGAAATCATGTGGTCTGTTATGGACCAATAAGTTTGATTTGTGCACTTCATCAGACACGTTACATAATACGTGCTTGAATTTCTCTCTGTTTTTCCTTTGTGGGAGACTCCAAGCTCCAGGGACCATCGTACCAGGTGCTGACAGTGTTTGATATTTATGTTGTGACCAGATTGATACTGAGATCGTAGAGCCTCATTTTGTTAAAGCATTTAAAATTTTTTCTGGCTGAGTACTATCTCAGATGATTTTTTTTATTGTGATAGTGTACAGTACGTGTATCACATGACATAAGACCGCAAGAAAATTTTATTTGAATATTTTGCTAAAGTTATAAAACGACATGTGTAAAGTCTGGTACGCCATCTATAGACATATTATTATCATGGAGACTGTTTAAATGTGAATTGGACTAGCAAGGCAGTCGAAGAGCGATAGCAATCTAGCTGTATGCCATTAGATAATTCGTTAGTAAGATTTAGAATGTATTTATACAGTAATTTAAAATGAAAGATTTAATACTAAATGTATATTTATTTAAAAAATCATAGACTTTGTTTGAATTTTAAATAAAAGTTCAACATAATTCTATATAAATTTACTTTACATGTAAGATCAAATCCACGTTGGGTATTTAAAACTAGTATGTAAATAGTGTATATAAATTTACATATATAAATCTACATAGAGTCACTGAATATAACTCCCGTTGAACGCTTTTGTTATTAAAACTTTCATAATTATTATATTTGTAACTTGTTTGATAGGTTATATCACTATTGTGATAATTGATGTAATCCAAGATGCTCCAATCATCAACACTTCTTATAATAATTCTGATATTATTCGCTCTCCAAGTAATTAATGAATTTAACAATTTTTTTTTCGTTGCCAAATATCACGTGAAATCAATAATGACTATTTACCAATTATGATATATTAAATTTTTCATATTTTCAAATTAAAATTTTTAATTAGAAACATAAATGCGGTGAAATTATTATAACTCTCAGTGATTTTATCGTTCAAAAAAGAAAGAGAAGTCAGGTGTGTATTATAAATACTGTGAAATATTGTGATTCAGATTATTCGTAAATCATTATTTTACTATAACCGCAATAAATTTCAATAATTTCCTTTTTTTTTGAAAAAGTACGTATTTTTTATTGTCGTTCGTTTAACATTTAATAATTTAACCAAATGATTGGTTAATTTATAGTATTTTTTGAAATTGGCCATTAAACATAGTCACCGGATAAGCTTCCAATATCATATATGATTTTTGATAATCATTTTATTTTTTTTATTTTGAATCTAAACATTAAGAGCAAGAGTTGAAAGAATAATAGCAGAAGAAGAATTAGCACGAATGGAGAAGGAAAGGGCATTGAGATAATAGAATGAAAGGAGATTTTAGAGTAAATATACACACCTTACAATAGAAATGTGATCTTTAAAAAATTTTAATTGCTTAAATGTAACGTTAATTGAATTAAATTAAAATATAATTTCGTTTTTAATTTTATTGGGTAAAATTGTGTCGTATGATTAAGTGATTCCAGTTAACAAGGCGTATTTGATTGGATAAATGTCACATGATGAAAAATTCGCCGATTGTATGTTATAAAGTAGATCACAGTAAAGTATCAGTTAAATATTTTGGCAAAAAATACAATTTTTAATGATTTATAAAACTGGACCATTGGACAATAAGTGACTTATAGTTTAAGTCTAATCAAAATAACCATAATTTAATAAATTATAATATAGACTGCCAATATCACACTAACTTATTTATTCTGGATTTAAAATAGTTTCTATAAATATATTATAAGTAATTTTCCTATTGGTTCTTCGAATTATTCATTTATTGTGGGAGGATTATCTGAATTATATTGTTGTTGTAATTGTTGAGGCTCAAATTGTTGGTGGGCAGAAGATTGATGCATGATTGGATATTTGTCGCTATCATCGTCTTGACCTTCCAGATTAGTGGATTCTCTCTTCATTTTTGTCTGTTTTCTTTTTTTGATCTTAAAGATTATTATACGTGTACATACTACACATATCGGTAAAACAACTATTACTGATCCAACTGATATACCAACAATTAACGTTTTCATATTTTGTGGAGATATAACTGCTTCTGTAGGAGTATTAGATGCTTTTGTTATTACGCTTGGTTGTAGTGATATATCTATTGATAAAGGAATTGAAATCCATCTAATAAATGGAAATTTTAGGTAAAAAAAATAAGTCGAATTATTACTATGGTCTATAGTGTTTGGCAAATCCACTTTTATCCCTAAGAAGAAAGGAAAAACAATGAAATAAGTAATAAGATTAACAGCGGTGAACTTTATTTAAAAAACAAAATACTTGCCGAAATTTAATGTCATCATAGCCCCTTTTAATGAAGCAGTATGATAAGCAAGTTTTGGCACATTAGTATTTCCAAGTGGTGGTATTGACCATACTAAAGTAACGGTATCCAACATAACGAATGTTTTTTTAGCCGGTACATCTGTTGGTGCAACCTCATTAAAGTATGATCCTCCATATACAAAAATTTTTCCATCATCTACAAAAAAAAAGAATTATTTTGATTTTAAAAGAATAAAAAAAAAAACAACGAAGAAAAAAGAACAAAGAAATTAATTACATAGGACAGCTGAATGTCCAATTCTAGGTCCTGGAATATTATCTAAAGATGTAGCTTTCTGAAAATGAATTAATTTGTTATCAGCTAGAATGATTATATATTATTATTATTGATATAACTGACCTTTAAAGACCATTTATTATTGACAATGTCATATTGAAAAATCTGTAATTACGAATATTTTAAATCAATCAGCAGGATAAAAAAAAAAAAAAAACCAAATAATTTAATTATTTACATACCTCAGTCATTGGAGAAAAAACATATTGTTGTGATCTACCTCCAATATAATAAATAGTTTCATTAACTAATGTCGCCGTATACCCGGATAATGTAACAGGAGAATCAACCAGACTACCAACTTGCCAATTCAAATTAATAGTATCCAATATATCAAATTGATTAACATAAATTGTATCTGATTCGTTTAAAGTAAACGTTCGTCCACCAAACATATAAATTTTTCCTTCATAACTAACAGATTTCATTCCTATACGCGTTGATGGAGCTTTTCCTTGAATCACTGGTACACTTAACTCATTTGTATTAGTATCAAATTTATAAAAATAATTTGTATTTTTTTCATCATATAAATGTCCTCCCCCTATAATAAATATTGAATCTTGATTAATGCCCCCAATATTAGCAGTATGAGAGAAAGTATGTGGCAATCTTAATCCTTGACTTTGTATGTTTACCCATGAATCATAATTTTCATATGGATCAATATTAAGATAAACAATATCACTTTCGGGGTTTTGTTCTAAATCTGTTTTACTAGGATTATCTCCTCCTATAATATATATTTTATATTCAATAAGCACTGCTGTATGTCCTGTTCGAGGTTCTGGTATAAAATTCTGTCCATATACCATTATATTAAATAATTGATTTAATATAATGAATATCAGGAAATAGTTCAAATTTCTATATAACATTGTTGGTTAGCTTTGACCTTATGACCTTATGTTAAGAACGGTGTTAATAAGAACGGAAAGAAAAATTGACGAAGGATTTGGACCGTGTAATATAACTAATGTAACTGCACTTCGGTTCGTGCTACGTTAAAGAAATGAGACACAAAATAAAACTAATTTATTATAATGATTATCACAGTAATTTTGGGAATGGAATCGGCTTATAATCCTAATTCGGGATTGAATGAATTTTTGTTAAATTTTAACCCGAATTTTGGGACTTTGGAAATGATTTTCGAAGTCATACGGTAATTTCAAATATAATTAGGCTCAAAAAAAAAAAAAGAAAGAAATAATTCTTCCATTTAATCGTGCAATTTGACAAATCATGATTTTAACAGACTTATTTCTTGGACAACGTCGTAGTGAACCAAAAATCCTCTTGGCATTAAAACTTTTTATAATGATTATACTTGTAGCTTGTTTGATAGGTTATCTCGCTATTATAATAATTGATATAATCTACGATGCTCCAATTATCGTAACTTCTTATGAAAATGCTAATGCTATTCGTCCTCCAAGTAATTAAAGAAATTTACTTTTGCCAATTCTTTTTTTTTTTTTTGTTTCCAAATATCATCATAATAATTGAATGTTTTAGGTTTTATTTTTAGCTCTATATATAATTTTACAATATTAAATTGTATCGAAGAATATTCTAGTGAGTTTATTATACTTTTAATTGATTTAAAAATTATGTCTAATGCTTTTAAAAACACTAATTTTTATTTTTAGAAATTAATGATACATATGATATACAAATTATAGTGGTAGAGTGTTTGTCAGATACAACTAACCCTGATGAAAAATATTTCCAAGTTTATTTTGGAACTTATCAACCGTCACCAAATGTCTTCTTTAATGATAATAGTAGTTTAAATGATTATAATTTGGTGTCTATAAGTTTAGGAATTGAAATTGACGATGAAAATTACACATCTGATAAACTTACTCAGGCAATTATTGATGTGATGGCTTTTGATTCAGGTAATGTCATCAAAAGTACATAATTATTTTTATAATTTCATGTAGATAAAGCACTTATAAATATTGATAAATAAATATAGATTATGATCTGTTAACTAAATATATTAAGGAAAAGAGATATTCCGAGTTAATTACTCCAGGAGCTATTAAATCAATTTCAAGTTTTGATAATACACTTTTAAAATTGAACAATTATATTTTATCACAAAATCAGGTATATTTTATCAGTTAAATTATCATATAATCAAAGATCTTAACGAAATCTTTTTTATAGTTCTACGAATTTTATTTTCAACGTAAAATTAAGGAGGTTATAAAACCAAGTTGGATGAATAATTTTGGTATTCCTCCTACTTATGAAAATATATCATATATTGCATCTACTTTAAGTAAGTCTTATTTAATAAATTTCAAACTGTTTAAAAATATAATTTTAATCTAAATATCTTTTAAGCCTCTAGTCCGTTAGTTGATGCTTCAAATGATCAACCATCAGTGAACATTGATATTAAGTCCAGAGGTAATACCGTTCAAATAGATAAAGAAGTTAGGCATGTATTAGTAGTCATTACAATTCGGAATCTTTATTTTATTAGCTGCTAACAATAATATTTAATTAATTTCTTCCTTTTAAAAAGAACACATACGGTAAGTAATATTTATTTTGAGGATTTCATTTACTCGATATTTAAAAAATTTAAAAATACAACTATATACAGTACTTAAATGGTATGGGCTTAATGGGTGGTGCGTGGGGATTGGCAGTAGCAATATATGCATTGCTATTTGGTGAGCTAAATTTCTTATTTCATAAAAAAAAAATTGTATATTGTGTTGTGTGTTGTTAAATAAATCTTTATTTCTTTATAGGCACGGATACCTTACGTCCATGGGGAATTGTACAATCGTATTGTTACGGATTTTCTCACTTAACGAAAAGAAAGCTCAAAAAAACCCTCCCAATAATTCCATTTCATGAAGCGTCATCTTCCAATACTGAAGATTCAGATCTTTCATTAGCTGAGAAAGTTAAAATGTTACAATCAAAAATTGATAGTTTGGAATTATTTTTACGAGAATATGTCGTTGATGTAGATTATTTGGATAAAATTCGGGATAAATTAGTTAAGCCTCAATCGACTTTGAAATCTACAACTGATACTATGAGAGAAGGTTTTGATAATTTAAATACGAATTCAACGGTTTCTACCATAGTTGTGCAGCAACAACAAGAAGGTTTAATGATTACAATACCACCAAATTTTACTCGGAATTCAACAACTTCTACACCAACATCAAGTACAACTAATGTTTCTGTTACACATGATGAAAATCATTTAGTTCAACAACAATAATAATTACATTTCTATTAATTAGGTTTTACAATGTTGTGAAATTTATAAAGTTTGGGCCTTGTTGGTAGGATAATCATTGATTTAAAATTATTAATAGAGAATTACATATTTTTATTTCATTCGGTTAACGTAAAACGTTAATAATTTACTGAGTTATTGATCAGTTTTTAGTCCAATGATGAAAGTGCAGTTGGCGCAGCGTACATCGTTTTAAATTTCTTCTCAATGACGCTTACTATATTTTTTATTTTAAAAATAAGTACACACAGATTTCATAGATTGCGCGTTTAAAAATAATTTGAATTTTCGTAAACCCGTCCAAAATGTGTGGCGGTTAGGGAGATCATTTTTATTATTAGGAATGCGTGATGCTAAAACTGTCGCATGATCATGTAACCGACAGTTTACTACTTGCTGTATCTGGGGTCTTTTTCTTTTACCGGTGTGAATTTTATTCGTCACCCTTGTTCATCACCTGCTCGGAGTAATTATTGTTTTTTAACCTTTGCTCATTTATTTCTGTATGTTCAGTGGTGATTAATTTGGTCAAAAATTCATGCAGAAACATATCGAAAAAAATTAATAATAAAAAATTAATTTAATGGGATTTCTTGAGATCGAATTAAAGTTAAATAAGTAGAATAACATCTTAGTTTATTTTTGTAATACAATATGAAATAATATCGCCAATTAATTTTATTGGTCCAAAGTACAAACTACTGCTAACTATATAATGTAATAACTGAAATAAGAAATTAAGAATAAGCCGCTCAAAAGATGAACATTGTTGATTTTACTTTAAATTGAAAATGGAAAAAGAATGGACATATATCATTTATATTTTATTTCCTCTCGTGCAATCTTCATAGTAATATAAGATGGTAGTCGACTATGTTAAAAATTATGATTGTTTCGCTATCACGAAAGATGGTCATAGTTAATGTTGCAGGCGAAACTTTTTTGTAATTGGCGAGACTTTTCGTCTTTTGAAGTCAAATTCCGAAACTTGGCCCAAACTTCTGTAACCTCCATAACCTTAAATTTCAAATTACTTAGTGCCCGTGTTTTATATTATATATTTTATGGCTTATTAATTTTACATAATGCATTATTATGAAATTTACATAAAATCAATTATTTCTTCAGCTTTAACAACTGGATCTCTATTTATATCACCTTTCGTTTACATTCTAAATATCACTATATTCTTCTTTCTCGTTATCCTCAATAATTTCATCTAAAATTTTAAAAAACTTCTGCATCTGGATTTATACTCTCCTTGTATTATCAATCTATTCTTCTCCCATAGTTTCGATAAGATCACCATTTAGAGCGTTGACAATAATGTTACGAAATGATTTGGCCTACCTTATTCTCAGCTTACGACATATTTAAACGGGTAACAAGGAATAGAGTTATCTCGGAGGGGAACTGGAAGCCATTCGGTTATTGTTATAACAATATTACATGATGAAAATAATTTATTCTTTGTATTAATAAATAAGTCATTATAGAGAATGTCAAAAATAAGCAAATTATTTAGATATCAATACTCAATAGGATATTCTCTTCATTCTACTCGTATTCATATTATCATAATTCTTTCTTCATTTCGTATTTAACTGTATAAAGAATCATTAAAGATGGTGGTACTGATTAAGATGTTTTTATCATTACCATATTTCGCTCTCCTTTTTTTCACTCTTGTTTCTTCCTCTTTTCTATTTTTATGTGTTAGGTATGTGTGGATATATTTCTTCTTGTCGATTGATGTTAATTGATTTTCTTATTTTTGTAGGTAGTTCTTTTTATGCTTTTATTTTGACCTTGGTAGTTCTTTTTGTTAATTTGCATTAATTAACATTTCTTACTTAGCGAACAGTAAACTATTTGGTGTTTCTTTGAGTCTATGCATATTTTTGTTTGATTCTTTTATAAAATGTAAAATATCGATTTTATTTGCTGACTATCTATGTGGATTGTAGCCAATCAAATTTCTAAAAATTCTGCATAAACCATGTGATCATTATATATCACATGATTCATAATTGTGGTTAAACAGTTCACTGATAAATAATTTATTATTTATATTATCGTATGGCTAATGCAGATCATGCTCTCTATCAGCTATATAAAGTTTATCAAAAGTCTAATTAATGATATGATTGATATCGATAAATACTGAAATTTCGAAGCATTTTAATATTGTATGCAAATAAATTATCACCGTCCAATATTGTACGCAAATAAACTATTACCGTTCAATATTGTACAATAATATTATTATTAACAATTTATTAAAAATATAGGTTAAATGACATCAGCATGATCCTATAGGGCCGTGCGATAATAAACCTTTAAATGACATATACAAGTGTATAAATATAATATATATAAAAAAAATTAGACTTCTATATGTCATAAAGCTTCTTTGCGATATGAACAATCTAATCAATCTAATATAGAGATAGAACTTCTAACGCTAGAAGAAAAGCCAAAACAACTATTTGAAAAGATTTTAGAAATTGAATACTTAGAAATGACAGATTTTATGATGCCAGAAAACATGTCCATGAAGATCGGTGACTGCTTATTAGGTGAAAGTGACGGCTGTTATTATATTTATAAGGCCAAGTAAATAAAATTTTTCGTTTCTCATGAAAAAAATTTCCTAAATTAGACCCGGCCATCTGGGAAAAAAAATTATTTTTAAAAAAAAATTTAGCAAATCTCTAAATGTTGATTGGTCGGTTAAAAAAATAATTTTTTTTTTTCCACCCGGCGACCCAGGTGAAAAATTTATATACAATTTTCTTTACCCCTTAAATTACCCCTTAAATTATGATCGGACAAAACATAAATTTTTTTTTTAACGAAAATTTTATCATTCTTTTGTTAAATAAAGGGTTGGTTCTTTTAGTAAAAATTTATAGTTTTCTTTTCTATATATCAATAATGCCTTCTATAAGTGTAAAAGTTGTATTAAGTTATAGAAAAGAAATACTTGAATGGCTAATACACCCCGTTATTGGAAATCCTTCATTATGCGAATTTTTTCATTTATTAGCTATTGGGCAAGTTTCGCCAGAAGTTTTATTAATAAAGATTATCATGATTTTTTATTAAAAGCAAAAGTAGGAAATTCCGTTACAGAGGAATTTTTTGATGTTAATATCCAATGTAAACTTAATGAAATTGTGCAAAATTTTGGAAATTTTTTTTTATTTGAGTTGCAAATTCCAGAGGATTACCGATCACCTTACCTTTACAAAAAGAAAAGATGCATTTGAGATACTTGTTTCTAATTCTACTCAACTATCTTTATTACCTTCTTTCAAATTATCAAAAAAAAACAAATAGAAAGGATTTATTATGCCAGGATATAGTAAAATAGATAAGAAAATATGGAAGAAGTTGGAAAGAAAAGATTGCCGCAGAATCAATAGGAAAATCTTTTATAAATGATTTATTAAAAGCTATATAGTGTGTAGACATACGTGGTGTTGAAAAAATGAAAAGAAGAGCAATTCATCCTCCTAAAGAACTTGAAGAATTTTTTAATAGATCAGACTGTCAAACTATGATTGTGATGACTAAATCGACATGCAAATTTACTTTTGGACATCTAAACACACCATGAATGGATAAATCTCAATTTATGTGGGTTTATCCTATCATAGAAAAATTTGCCAAATGTTTAGCTGAATATCATATTTATTCGAATACTTTAAATATTGAAATTAGTAATAATCACCAATTGGAAATTCCAGTTAGATTAATAGAAGATTCGATTAGCATCAAGATTTATGATGCTGCACATTTTTTCCCAAGTTTTCGTGCTAAATATGATTAGAATAGTTTAAATGATAAACTATCCACATTGCCTTACTGGGAAACATTAAATATTGAACCATTTACGCCTTTAGAACCAAGGTAAATAAAGAAACTGAAACTATTATTTTAAAAAATTAAGATACAATTAATATTAATAAATATTAATAATTTATTTATTTAGCAAAAAATATGGATTAATTCATCAGAATATGCCTGATAATATTTACTACAAATTTGGAATTTTTTGTTATTCATCTGGTAATAATGCATTTCATGCATGTTTTCTGTGGCGTGTTGATGAAAATCTAGATGAAGAAGAAATAACAAGTAAATCTTATGTGATTTGTGATCGTTTAAAATATGTAATGCCAACTTACCATACTCAATTTATGCGTACACAATTCAAGAATAAGGCTGATTTAATATTAGGAATGCCAACAAAAATCATCAAGTTCGTACCTTGTATCAAGAGTTAACCGGTGATTCTAGTGCAGCCAGTAATATGAATGAAAAGCAAGTTATGTACCGTACAAAACAGTTACTTGTTAATGGAGACGATAAAATGGTAGTTAATTACGTAATTTTAATAAAGGTAGACCTGAACAATTTCCAAATTTTATTTTAGATGTTAAACAATACCTTGAAGAACATGCAGCAGTATGATAAATGAAATGGTACAGTTGTACATTTAGCACATACTATATCAGTACGAGATTTAATTACTCAAGTTAAAAAGATTTGTTTGCCTGATATCCTAATTCTATCAAAATAATGGTTAAGAATGCAATTTTCTCCCAATAATGAAGCTGTAAAGATGTCAGAATATTACACTAGAAAATTGGGTATTAAAATATATGTCAATTACATCCTGATTTTCATTATGCATCAGCGTTATATCTTGATACAGTATGTGGTGTTACTTTTGATGAAACTGAAAGTAATTTTTTTGAAGAATCATCTCGAAAAAGACGTATGCATGGAAGTACTATGATGATATTGTTTTATCTGACATGGAATCAGAAGAAGAGGTAGAAGAAGAATTAAATGAAAATCCTTTTCAAGAAGATACAAATGTTGGTACTAGTAAGTGTGCGGTTGATAATGTAAATCAAGAATTGAAGAATGTTTTATCAAAAGTGTTTGTAAATGCTTCATTGGAATGTTATAATGAAATGGAAAAAGCTTATTATTAACCCAAATTTCCACCCGTATGTTTTAATTGTGGTTCACCGGAATATATAATGCCTGTACCTGAAAAACAATATCCTTATCGTGAAGCATGTACTACAGATCCACATGTACCGATTAAAACAGGAAAAGGACTAAATTTTTTGTCAGATAATACTCAGTCTAGTAAATGAAGAGGAAAAAAGGCAAGAAAAGATTAATTAGTTTTTAATATAATGAATTCAATAACAATATACTGTATATAACAGATAAATAATGTTAATAAGAATTCGAACAATAATAATATAAATAATTAAACAATAGTAAATAGTATAATAATATAATCAATGGCTTAGGGTGATCCGTTGTAAATTTTTTGAAACCAAACACCCGGCTGGTGTCACGTGACTAAAAAATAAAATTTTCTTCTTTTTCGTAACATAAATATGACCCGCCCGATCATGAGAAACGAAAAATTTTATTTACTTGGCTTAAAGAGGATTCCTATGTTATGACATAATGTCAATCTCTTGCAAAGAGACCTAGAAAACATGAACCTATTGAAAATCAAAGAATTGTGCGGTTCAATTACAACTGTCAATTTTACTTTTTACGAAAATATGAATTTTATTTTTATGAAAAGAGAAAGGTTTAAAACAAAAAAAATGGATGTTTCGATAATTTTTTTGAATTTTAGATTCTTATGAAAAGAAAAAATAAATTAATTTCCATTTTTAGGTATTTTGAATATAATCTTTATTTTTACAAAAATGGAAAGTGGTCTACATTTCATTATTTTTTTATTGAGGTAATTCCCATTTATTTCCAACAAAAAAAAAAAAAAAAAAATACAAAATAACATTAGTTTCACCCTTATCTAACAATATGTGAGACTTTTTTCAAATTGGGAATTATGGCTAGATTAATTACCAAAAGCTAAACTATAAAGATTCGCCCAATTTTTCATTGATTGGCCACTTATTAGACTTCTTTATCGGGTTTCGGAGGTTTAAGTCTCGCTCGCAGCATTACTGCATTAGATCATAAATTTTGTTTAATATATATAAATACTCTTTAAATTTTTATCTTTCTTTGCACAATTAATTATACAACTTTCTGAAATTCATTTTTAAAATTTAATCTCTTAACTATTTCTTCAAATAAAACTTTAAAAATTATGAAATTGTTTAGTGGGTATTGCCGTCGTAGTGAGCCTATAATCCTCTTGATATTAAACTTTTTATGATTACTATATTTATAGCTTGTTTGATAGGCTTTTTTGGTATTTTAATAAATGAAGTAATTCATGATGCCCCAATTATCCAAACTTCTTTTATTTATTCTGATATTCGTCCCCCAAGTAATTAATTAATAATTAATCTTTACTTTTCTTTTGTTGTAAATACAGTATCACGTGAAATAACAATTTATAAAAATTCTTTAGATCTCATTTTTGGTTCTCAATATAATTTCACAATATCAAGTTGTTCCGAAGTTTATTTAAGTTGGTTTTTAATTATATTCAAATTTACATTATATTTTTCAAATGCTACATTTTTTTTTTTTTACCTTTAGAAATTAACGATTCGCAACCTACAATGGTAGATTGTATGTCAGATACGACTCATCCTGATGAAAAATATGGGCCAGCCCAAAATTATTTTGGGTCTTATCAACCATCACAAGACGTTAGATTTTTTAGTAATCTTAATGAATCAACTAGTTATAGTGCGATGACGACTGTATCAATATCTCTTATCATTAATGATAATAATTATACATCTGATGCACAACCTTACTTTGATTTGATTGCTCTTGACTCAGGTAAAGTTATTTAAAGAACTTGTAGTTATATTAATAATTTTAATTTACAATATTTATTAAAAATTTAGATTACGATCCGTTTACTAAATATATTATAAAAAAAAGATATTATGAATTAACTACTCCAGCAGCTATTAAATCAACTTCAGAATTTGATAATTCAATTTCTATGATGAACATTTATTCTTTGTCGCTAAAACAGGTATATCTTTTCACTTAAATTATCATATAGTCAAAGATTTTTAACGAACTCTTTATTTGTAGTTCTACCAATTTGGTTATCATCGTAAAATTGAAGAGTTTATAAGACCAAGTTGGATGAATGATTTTGGTATTCCTCCTTCTTATGATAATAAATCATATATTGAATCTACTTTAGGTAAGTCTCATTTACTAAATTTTTTGAATTTAATTTTTCTTAATACATTTAATACTGTCTTTATTTTAGTGGAAAGTCCAATACCAATAAATAATGTAAATAATATAAATATAAATAATATGATAATAATTTATATAAGTCTCAAGAGCCTTGTTATTCAAATAGACAAAGAAATTAGGTAACTATCATAAATGTGTTGATTCAAGATGCATAAATAACTGACTGCTAACTACAATCACAATACATTAATAATTTCTTTTCAAAAAAGAACACATATAGTGAGTAATATTTTATCTTGTTTGTCAATATTTTTAGTCATTTCATTTACAAAATTAAATTGAATTATATCCAGTATCTAAATGTTATAGGTTTAATTGGTGGTGCATGTGGATTTGCAACAGCGATTTATGCATTGCTTTTTGGTAACTCTAGTTTTTTTAGTTTATAAAAAAAAAAAATACTTCATATATTAATTTATTTAATTAATGAGTGTGTACTTTATTTCTTTCATAGGTGCCAGCCAATTGCGACCATGGGGAATCGTTCAATTATATTGCTGTGGATTCTCTCGATTAACACAAAAAAAGCTCATGAAAACTCTACCAATGATTCCATTTTTTGATACATCATATACCAATATTAAAAATGATGATTCTTCAGATCATGATCTTTCATTAGCCGAGAAAAATGAAATAAGAATTAAGAGTTTAGAATTATTTTTACAAGAATATGTAGTTGATGTAAATTATTTAAATAATATTTAGAATAAATCAGCTAGCACAACTGGCTAAAGATGGCCATCGGTCTTAAAAGACCGCAGTCCTACAGTCCTACATCTTAAAAAGACGGACCGGTCCATCCTGATGTAGGACTGCGACCTTTCAATCCTGTATTGCATACAATAAGACCGTCGGTCTTTTTAAGGATCACAGTCAGTCTTTTTAGAACTGATCGGTCCTTTTTCTTTTCTTTCTTTTTTTTTATAAATAAAAAATTTTTTCCTTTTTACTTTACTAAAAAAAAAATTATTGCAAATAAATTATCAAATTTCACTATGGTGCATAAATATATCTAAATTAATATCTTTTTTTGAAAAAATATAGGCGTAGTGAGTGAGGAGAAATGATTATCATTATTTTATTGGATTGTGATTTCAAAATCAGTCGATCTTTATATTTTTTTTTATAAAGATCATTAAATTAATAACTTTACTTAATATGAAAAATTGTTTATTATATGAAAGACCGATATAAGGACTGGTCCTATTGCGCCACAAGAAAATGAAAGACCGCAGTCTGGTCCTACAAGTCCTGAGACTGACTGGTCCAGGACCGAGTAAGACTAGTAGGACCGATGACCATCCTTACAACTGACACCATGAAAAATCTTAATAACCAAATGATACAAGACATGAGAAGAGAAGTTGATAATTTAAATATGAATTCGATGTATTTTACCATACTGTAGCAACAAGAAGGTTTAATGATTACAAGTTCGCAGAATTTCATTTAAATTCAACTACATCTACATCACAGTCAAGTATAGCTAATTTTTCTGATACTCTATAAAAATCTTATTCGAATATTTTGTATTTTCTGTAAAATTCTGTATGGTAAAATTTTTTCTGCAATCTGAAATATTTGTTTGAATCGAATTTATTTAATTCGTGATCTGCCAGTAAACCATAAAATTAAATCTGATGAAAGTTATACATGTTTTTACTAATAGCGTGAAATCTACAAATCTGCCAATGCAAAGTACCAATTACTAAAATATAGGAATAAAAATATGCCACTTTTTTAAGGATCGTCTAAAGTGTAGTTTTGACCAGCATTACGGAATTAAGAAGTTACAGATGTGACGAATAATTAGTGTCAAATAGTATTTCACTAAAGTCTTCAGAATACTGAAGATGGAAATGTGTGATGCCGGTGACAAATTTTTAAGCACAAAAAACTTCCACAAAAGCAAAAAATTTGAATTTGAAAAAATATAATTTAAATATTTTAAGAAATCTCATCATCTCTAGTGGTCGTGAGAAAATAAAATTTAGTTCATTGGATTTGTCTCATCAAACTCATCTAATGATGATAATTTTATATCTTCATGACCAATAGAAGGCAAGTTATCACACAATTTTTCTCCAGAATTGTAGATTTCAACTCTATAAAAAGTTAGAAACTATATTTCAGCAGTACTATTTTTCAGTGTGTATGCAGATTCAGTGCTGATTCCCAGTATATGTGTTCAAAAAACCATGTAAAAACCATATATAAAATATACTGAAATACAATACTGTATATTTACAATATCAACCTTTTTTTTAAAGGGAAATTACTAATAAAAAAACTTATTACCATCTTTTACACTGACGGATCATGAATTAATGTTTTATGAAATATTATAATTTGTATTTATTTAATTAAATTGCATGAATCAATAAAATTATCCTCTCATCTGTAACGCAGGCAAATTTGCCTGCGAATTTTTTGGGCTTAAATTACTATGTAATGAATGTATTAAATATAGCAAAAATTGGTAAAATATTACACTACAAGCCTTCATCTGTAATGCTTCCAATTTTGGTTGCAAGATTTAGATATTTAAATTTTTGTATAATAAGCAAAATTTTCAATTAATATTTGCCTGCGAAGTTTTTAAATCAGTTTTTATAAGTTTTTACTTAAATTCTCATATAAAAGTCAACAAAAATATTTATCCATGAGTATGTAAGAAGATTTGATTTGTGTAATTTATTACAAAATTGCAGGCAAATTTGCATGTGGAACCTGTTGATCTACAGCAATTTCTGTAATACGCAAAATTCTATTAAGTAATAACGTGACTAAATTCACAGATATTTTTTTTTTACTTTTATTTATATTTTCTTAAAAAACTTTTTTTTTAATTTTTATGTTTACTTTTTGTTAAGATATTAATTTTTTTTAATATCAAATATTTGATTTTTTGCTCATATTTTATTTTTTATTTAAACACCTCTTTTTTACATCATTCTTGGCTGGATAATTTATTGGGATATTTTCAATATCCATTTAAATTATCCACAAAAAGAAATTTACAAGTCAAAAAAAAAAAAAATTTTATAAATCTAAATTTTGAAAATTATGAATAATGATAACTTTAGCTTATAGGCAACTTTTATTTGCATTTATTTAGATAAAGTAAAAAATGTCATAGGCGTGAAGTTCAAAATTTAAGCTATTCAAAAATATATAATTTGTTATGAACCGCAATACACATTAAATATTTAGGTAATACCTGAAAATTTGGAATTTTCGCAGGCAAATATGCCTGTGAGGGCCTACAGATGAAGGGATAATCAAGATATAATTAAAAATTTTCCACAATCTACAGTAGAATATCGAATTTATTTTATTTAATAAATGATTAATGTCTTAGAATATAATAAAATTTGCATAAATCAATAAAATTATGGTTTAATTAGATTCATTAATGGAAGGATAATAATAACTAGAAAACGAAAACCGATGTAACTTGTAAGTCCGGAGTGAAAAAAAAAGATAAAATTAATATATGCGATTCTATTGGATGATCACGTGGTGAACGTACCGAACACCTCGCTTTCAAATACAATTATATAAATAGAATAAATAGAATATTAAAAAAAAAAAAATATGATAAATAAATTTTTCTTCATGGAAATTCAGGATCTTGAATACGCTGATGTTGTAATTGTTGAGACGCAAGTTGTGGAGTAGGATATTTGTCATTATTAAATTGAACTCCATTAGAAGAGTTCGGATCATTGTGCACACTTCCTGATGGTACTTGACTTCTCTTTGAACGTTTATAAATCATTGATAACCCTGCGAATATCGCTAAAGCAGCTGATACTGAACCAATTGCTACACCAACAATTATCACTTTACTTGATGAGGGAGGTTGTTGTGGATTTATATTGTTACTAGAAGTAGTCGGGAGTTGTGGATTTGTTTTATTCGTCGAATACTGTTTGTCAAATACAGATAGATAATCCGATGTAATCAGTTGATCACCAATAAAAAATGTGTAAACTACTTTATTGGTTTGATCAATATTCGTTGGAATGTCCGTAAAATTTCCTAAAAAGAAAAAAAAATTAAATAGATTAGAAAGATGTAAAAGAACAAAAAAAAAAAAAAAAAAGGATCATTAAGGAACAAGTAAACTTACCAAAAGAGATAATCATAACTGTACCCACTAGTGTAGCAGTATGATAAGCAAGATTTGGAATCTCATTGTGTTTCCTAACATCAAAAGTTGGTAATGACCACACTAATGTATTAACGTCCAACATCGCAATTGTTTCTTTAGCTGGTATATTATATGGTGTATCAGCAGAAGTATAAAATCCTCCATATATAATAATTTTTCCATTCACTATATAAAAAAAAAATATTAGTACATTTATACTGGGCTACACAATAATAATTATTTTAAAATAATTACATAAAACGGCAGAGTGACCAACTCTGGAACCTGGCATGGAATCCAAATCTACGGCTGTGGCTTGCTAGAAAATTTTAATCAATTAAATTATGTTTTATTGGTTTAACTGTTTTAAGAAATGTTTTACTAACCTTTAAAGACCATATATTTTTTGCAATGTCATATTGATAAATCTATGAAGCAGATGAACAAATTAAAATTTAAAATATCGAATAGAAGAGTTTTTTAAGTTCATAACGCAACAAACCTCAGATAATGGAGAATAAACGTTATATTGTATTCTACCGCCGATATAATAAATAATCCCATTCACTAATGTTGCTGTATATAATACTCTGGTACCTGGAGAATTAACCAAGCTACCAACTTGCCAATTCAAATTGATAGTATCAAAAATATCGAAATTGTTGAAATATACAGCGTCTCTACCATTACCAGTTTGACCACCAAATAAATAAATTTTTCCTTCATTAATAACGGAAGAAATTCCTTTACGCATTGGCGGGGATTTTCCTTGAACTGCAGGTATACTTAATTGGTTTGTATTAATGTCAAAACTATATACATAATTTGTTTCTGCGTCACTCCAATGTACACCTCCTAAAATAAATATTGAATCTTGATTAACACCTCCTAATTCAGATTGATGCCATACTGTTAATGGTAAGTTTACTTCACTACTTAAATTTGTGAATGTTAAAAAATTCATATCTGATCCATTAACATTTAAAAAGAAAAAATCACTTATAGGGTCGGGTTCAGTTGGTGCTGATTTATTATAATTAAATCCTCCTATATAATATATTCTCTTTTGAGAATCAACGTAAACTGTTGTATGCCCTACTCGAGTTTCTGGCACAAATTGCCCATATACATTTAATATACAAAACATTATAATAAATATCAAATGATGAAAATGATGATATGAATTCATTTTGGCATATAATACGTTTAATACGATAAAGTTAAAGAATATATTCTTTGCAGTGGGAATTATAAAAAAAAATAAATTAAAATAAAATAAAAAGGAAAGATAAAAAAAAAAAAAAAATCCCCAGAAAGAACCGCCATAGAATTTGTAAATTGTATATATCTAAAAAATTTTTTATATTATTATAATCTTTTGCGTTCCATTAAAATGTTGTGTTCACACATAAATTTCATGATTACACAAATTTTGTGGCGACAACCGTTTCAAATGTCGTTATTATTGTAATATTGCTTTTTTTAGAAAGTATTGCGGAAGTATTGTTGATTATTGTTTTTTTTTTTTGTACCATCATTTTAAAGTTAATGTTTCACAATAGTATATTAACAGAATTTAAATATAATTCGTAAAAAAAATTTTAAAAATTTGGAAAATTTTTTACGAACGTAAAATAAATTTTACAAAAATCATGAATTTGAGAGATTTGCTCAACAAACAACGTCGTAGCGAACCTACAATCCTCTTGGGATTAAAAATCTTTACAATGATTATGCTTATGGCTTGTCTAACAGGCTATCTCGCTGTTTTAATAATTGATGTAAAACAAGATGCTCCAATTATTAAGACTTCATTTGCAAACGTCGACGGCGTTCCTCCGCCAGGTAAAAAATTTTTTTCTCTCTTTTTATTTTAATCTAAATTTATGATTTTAACATTGAAATAATTTTTTAAAAATAATTATAGCTTTGCATTTTAGTGCTAGTTATAATTTCAGCATCGATATATGTAGTCAAGGTTATTGTAAGTATTTTTAAAAGATAACTTTCTCTTTAATTAAAAATGAATTAAGTTAAATTAATTTATGTATATTCTTTTTCCATTAGTCGTCAATAATATTTATAATGCAATTGATTGTTCACCAGATGACAAAGGAGCTTATTACGATCTGGAAACCAACCTTTATTTTGTAACTTACAAACCATCACCAAATGTCATATTTAATAGTTCATTAAGTTCTGTAATTTTAACCTTAACCATTAACGAAGATATTCAAGATGGTAAAAACTCGTATATTAACTTGATGGCTTATGATTCAGGTATGTTCAAAAAAGATTTGTAAATTATATTCGAATTTCATATAATTAATATTAAATAAATTTTTATATATTATTGTAGAATATGATATGTATTATAAGAAAATAGTTGATTTAACAGTATATGACAACTCAATTGCTACATTGAATAGATACACAATAGAGCCAGCTATGGTATTTTAATATTAAGTATTGGTGAAATATTTTATAAAAAATTACTAATAAATTTTTTTTCGTAGACTTATGATTTCTCATATTCTCGCATAGTTAGAGATATAATAGTACCAAGTTGGATGAATGATTTTGGCGTCCCTCCAACTTATGATCAGAAATCAAACATTGAATCTACTTTAAGTAAGTCATGTTTATTAATTTTATTTTATTAGATTTTTACTTTATATTTTATTTTTTCTTTAGTTGGAGGTCCATTACCAGATAAATCGATGACTAATATAATGTCATTTAAAATACAACCTAAGAGCAACAGTGTCATTCAAGTAGATAGTGAAGTTAGGTTTGTATAATAATTTCGTAATTGCAATTAAATTTCTGCGTATAGTTCTTTATTTTACTTAATAAAAAAAAACTAATTATATTTTTTAAATAATAAAAAGATCAAAGACGGTAAGTATTTTCCAATTTTTAGAATTTTTTTTTTTTTTTCTTACTTTTAAAATAATTAATTAAATTCAATCATATATAGTATTTAAGTGGTCTAGGTTTAATGGGTGGTGCGTGGGGATTAACAGTGGCAATATACTCATTTCTTTTTGGTAAACTTTGTTCCCAACTTTTTGTTTTTTTTTTAAAAATAAATACAAATATAATTAATATGATTATCTTTTATTTAATCTACAGGCGCAGATACGTTGCGACCATGGGGAGCTGTACAATTATATTGCTGCGGATTTTCTCGACTAGCACAAAAAAAGCTTAGAACTACTTTACCAACTATTCCATTTTTTGACACAATAAATCCTGATGTCAAAAATCATCCATCAAGACGTGCTCTTTCTTTAGCTGAACAAAATGAATTAATTTTAGCAAGAATTGATAGTTTAGAATTATTTTTACAAGAATATGTTGTTGATGTACATTATTTAGACGATATTCGGAGGAATAAACCACCTAATTCTACAATTAATAATCCTAATAACCAAGAGATACAGGATTCGAAGGGTGAATTTGAATATATAAACATGAGTCCAACGTATTCTTCTACTTCTACTGTTACGCAACAATAAGATTTTAATATTAACATTTAATAATTTCACTACAGTCAAGTACGATTAGTCATAATATAATAGATTTATTTATTTATTTATTTTGATAATAGTTATTTAATCGCTTCTATTATAATATAAATATGAAAGAATTTGTATCCCTATATTTTTCATAAGAATTAAAATTACGGCTAAATTATAATGCCCTGTAAAAAACTTTATCCGTGATTTTCGTGAAAATGTGACCTTTAAGGAAAAGTTCGAAACAAGTTGGATAATTTCCATGATTTATACCGTCTTTCATGCAAAAATCATGGAATATGAAACGTGGATCAATTTTTTTTACAGTGATATGATTTCTTAATCTTATCTAAATTCGTATATATTATCATCTTTTAAAAGGCATCTTCAATGAAAGAAATTTTTTTTTTTTTTAAAAAAAAAAAAAAAAAAAAATCATGTAAAAAGTAAATAACCAGTTATAGTTTATTCCCAAGTATCCCTACATTTTTGTTTATATTTGTTTATATGATCAACATCTTGGCAAATGCATCGATTTGTGGTACAATCTCATTAATCGTAGGCTAATAAGTTCAAGAAACGGATGAAATCTAATTATATTGAGAAGTATATGGTATATATGTATAAAGTTAATTTATTTTTATTGTAAAATTAAATATTTAATTTTGATGTTTGTCTACTATATAATAATTATATGAAATTATTAAAAGTCTTTATTTATTTATTTTTTTTTTTGTGTTACTTTTCTAACTTTTTTCGTCAAACGTAGACATAATTGGCAAATTATTTTTAAAAAATTTTTAATTTGAATATCCAAAAACAACATTGTCTAGAATTAATTAACGGAATATTGTAATTTGAAATGTTTGTAAATAAAATATCATATCGTTACACGTTTTGAACAAGAAAGGAACTATCAATAAAGAACTTGTAATCATACGAGTAATTAGCCAAATTAAATGCATTCTCGTTAATTGTTATCCTGAATCTACCAACTAAATTTCAAATTCCTTGATAAGGTAATTTCTCAAACACAAAAATATGCAAATACTGTATATAGAAATGTTAGATAATCAGCCACATCAAAAAGATGGTAATTTCGAATAAATTAGAATTTAGAATGTAATGATGAATAACAAACGGAATAAATATTATTAATTATAACTTATCTATATAACATATATGTGGAACAGATCAAAAAAAAAAAAAAAAATTGTGAAACTTTCATTCTAGATTACATTGCACGATTACATATCATCGTATTCGCAAATTGATCGAATTTGGTAATTTGGCGTACGAATCTACTCGAATCAATATAACAGAATTCTAATTTCCAATCAAAAATCTTTATTTACTTATCTCTAGATTGAAATTTACTATAATGAGTTTTTTGATGTTAAGAAACATTTAGCATTCTTGTAAATTTGTGCTGTTGTGCATCCATCCAGATTGCAATGTTATGATTCCCTGGTTATCACGCGCTTTCTGTGCAACAGTTTTACTTCTTTCGCAAAAAGGATGTATGTTCAAAAGATAGTATATACATGCGAGATCAGACTTCAAATTGCTAAAAATATATGCATAAAAAGACTTGACAATTTGGTCAACCATTCATACATTGCAATAATTTGTTCTAGATATCAATTGTTAAGGACGAAGCTGAATAAACAATCTGTATCTCCAGGAGTCCAGGTAAAATTTAATTAAATGCATAGAATAATCTAGCAATACCCCCCATTTTTTGACCTAAAGTAATGGTTATTCGGTTAAAAAAATAACCATTTTTTGTATGAGTTTATATAAAAATAGCTTAAAATAAAATAATCCGAAAAGTACATACGTAAATGCTGTATTACACTATATACATTATTAAGTCGTATATGATTGTGGTGTGTCACCAAAAGGAGTGGCGTTGAATTTTGAGTGAAATTAACGTTGCTGATAGTCATGTTAATCCTATCGTATTCATATTACAAGTAACCTTTTTAATCTTGTTATTTTGAACTTCATCTAAATATTGAACTTCAACAACATATTCTGGTTAAATTATCAATTCTTGTTAAATTTTTTTTTTCTTTTTAGCTAAAGAATGATTGAATTTTAATCAGGATTTTATTGAAAAATAGAATAGTTGCTAATGTAGTTCTTACCTTTTTTGTTTTAGTGGAGAAATTTGCTTGTACGTCCTCAATGATTTGTAAAGTTCCAACTTCATTATTTTTTAATAAAAAATAAAAATATGTTAAATAAAACTTACCAAAAATAAATGTACTGTATATGTGTCGTTGCAGCTAACCCCATGCATTTGGATACTGTATATAATTGAATTAATTCTTTCTTTGAAAAAAAAAAAAAAAAAAAAAAAATCCTAAATATTGTAAAAGTACTTACTTACTTTGTTCATTTTTCGGCTAGAACTTATCAGTTATACGCAGAAATTATATCAGATATGATTTACCTATAGTGTAATTACTGCTCAAAAAGTTGGAGGAGTACCAAAATCATTCATCCAACTTTTTATTATTCTTCAATTATACGAGTATACGCCTACGAAGAAAAGGCACATTTGAAAAGTTTATTAAAATAAATTTTATATGAAATTTCAAATATAGGTGCACGAAATTTTAAACCATTGAAATAAAACATTTCAATTTTGTAAAATGCTTAGTAAATATTGACTAATTATTAAGTTCCATCTAAAATCTTGCTAGTTCATAAAAAGATTATCAAATTAATTACCTTCATGTCAACAGTTTACATATAAATTTTTTTTTTATTAAACCCGAGTCCCCGATACGTAAACCGAAAAATCAAATTTGCGTAGCCTAATAACAAAAGTTTACCGTATTATATTTTATATATCTAAATGCATGTCGATTTAGTAAAATATACTATATAAGAGGATAAGGTTTTGATAAACCGCATCCTAACGCCACCAACCGAACCCAATCCGTAAGTGATTCGATGTTAACAAAAGAAATTTCTGAAAATTTATACATATTTAAAAAGTCGTGCAAATTTGTTTCAATTACTGACCGAGATTTAATTTATATTTTATAAGGTGCACATTGGAATCAAAAGGCAGATACAAATTACGTACATGATTTTGATACAATCACTATATTGATAGAAAATATACAGTATATATATGTTGCGTTTGTCTTATAAAAAAGTTGATGTAGAATTTATTTAAAAAATGTGATATGGAAAATGTACGGAATTCACATCGAATTTACAAAGTTCCATATATTAAAATATATGAGAAGTATACTTTTCATATTTTCACATACAGAATTTATTCTATATACTTGAAGTGTTCAATACCATCCTAATATACCACAATTTACTTATCATTAATGTGTTCATCTCTTTTGATGAGTTAATAAACTTCATTTATCTAAAAAAAAATTAAATTCTTTTTACCATTTTAATTTTATTGATCCAAATAATATCAAATAATATTATCATAATTGTTTAAATCGGCATTAAATATAAATATTACAGATCCAAAACTCTTGTATCGTAGCACACTTAAAAACCTTCAATATCAGATAAAATGTTAATTGTTGGTATATCAGTTGTATCTGTAGTAGTTGATTTAGCAATTTATGTAGAGTTTTTTTTATATACATAAAAAAAAATCAGACTATAAACAATACTGAAGAATCTGGTGGAAACGTAAATGAAGATAAGTCAGAGAATAAAAAATTGGACTCACTAATATATATTGTATCACGTTAATAATATTAGATCTATTATCATTGTCATAATTGATTATGATTTTTCATATCATAATTTAAATGTAAAAAAAAAAAAAAAATAAATCTAAAAACCCCACCTTTGTTAAAATAACGATATCTAGACATGTGACCAGATCTACAATTACTTAGAGTCTCGTTATTTTGGCCAGAATTGAAAGATTTTCTTTTTTAATTCTGGCCTAAATTATGTGTTCGAATAAACCTGAAAACTTGAGAAATATTTCGAGCATCCTTATTTCAAAATATCGTAATATACAATTTTTGAATATAACTTTAAAAAACGGTTTCAAACGGATTAATAAATTTAATTTCTGCTCAACAACGAAGTTCTTGCTAAAATTTATGAGAATTTGTTTCATCATTTTATAATGAAACATCTAGTAGCTTTACTCACAAGTCACAATATACAGTATACTGTATTTTTCTCCACTATAATGGTTTCTGCACTTATTCCAGGATGATATCCAGAAATTAAAATGAACGAAAAGAAGAAAAGAAATTTATTTTAGAAATCATCGAATTTATCCGTAGTTATACTCTGTTCGTAAATGAATATAAGCTTATTTATATACAGACTCTATACTTTAACAACAACGAAGTTAAGCTGATCTTAACAAAATTATCAAGGTACGACTGGGCACGTGATGTATCCTATAAAACAAACGTGTGTAACTGTAATCTTTTCTAATGAACTTTTTTTTTTCTTTTCTTAAATGGATGAAACGGATGATAGAACATATTCATGGGATGACCGAATGGATGATTTCATATCTATTCTTAACCATAATGTTAAAGTTTCAAGTGATTCGAATAAACCTGTTTCGAATAAGATATTTCTAAATGTATCTTTATTATCATCTTTAGTCTTTTTGTTTTTTGTAAAACATGAAAATAATGATAATGATATTTTCGTACAAATTAAAGATAGAGCGAAGAACATTATTAGCAAAGAAATTATTGAAACAGAATTTAATGATTGGATAAGAAATTTTCAACCAATTAAAAGATTACTTTTGGAATATTTAGTCATTCAAGAAAATGATATAAGAATTACTCATATAACAAACCTCGTCGAAAAATGTAATTTATTTTTTGAAGAAATTTTGAAAAGTGAAAAATTAATGCATTTGATACCTTTCACTGCTACTTTTGCAATCGTACATTTTACTGTCTTAAGGGAATCTTTAAAATTACAAACGGTAATTATAATTCTTATTGTCTTTTCTTTTTTTTTTTTTTTTTTCTTTTTATTCTTTTTAACGTCAGTAATATTTATTTTAGCCAAATTTCGGGATTAGTGAGTTTAAAGAAATAATTTCTCGTTATAAAACTCATTTTATAAATACTTTTCATCAATTCTTTACATGGCGGACGGATCAGATAACAACGAAAACTTCTATTTCTAATGATTTAAACTCAACGTCACTATTTACTTTTCAAGCAAATGGTGAGGTTAAAGATATAATTGGTAACAAAACAGTGAATTATTTTGCGAAATCTTCAAATGATCAAATATTCACAAAAGTATTTGATCTTATCAAATTAAGAATGTTTACTGAAGCAAAAGCGGATTTTATAAAGATGGTTTTGCACATCTTTTCATTAGCTAATTTCATTCATGATTATGAACCTTCATATAATATTTCTTGGCCTCTTAGTATTAGCAGTTTTTGGGTTGGACCATATGGAACTGATACCTTTCCTGATGGTTCACATAATTTTGATGATAATTCTAAAATATTTTATAATATATCTGAAGATGAATCCGGTGTTATCACAAAAATTAAATTAAGATGTGGTGAAATAATTGATCATATTCAAGCTTTTTATGAAGATGGTAGAGTCGGTAAAAAAATCGGAGATGGAGGTGGAACAGAACATACCATTTTAAATCTGGATAAATCTTTAAGATATATTGTTGCTGTAAAATTAATGTTTGGTGTTGGACTACTTGGTACCATAGAATTTATTTTCAATGATGGTAGTACTACTACAAAATTTGGAAAACTTCATCAATTGCATCAGATAACTGGATCGCTTCAAATTGGCCCATTTGGGGAACATAATAAATTTAGATTATCAGGCGTTATGGGAGGCGGAGGAAAGATTAAAACAAAGAATGATTATGGTGAAAATGTCGCTCATATAGCATTCAAATTTCAACATGTAGATTCTATTTGATTCATTGTTCATCCATTCAATAAAATTAACCTAAATAATGACAAGTTTTAGCAGCTTAGGTAAAGACTTCCTGGATTCTTTCGTACTATTTGGATTCTCTTCTGTTCTTACATTTTTTTTTTTAATAATTTTTACAAATTTAACAAATGTCTTTAAATTATTTGATTTATTAAACCACGTGGTGAATTTACAATTCTCAACTAATAAAGATTCATTAGAATTAGATTTATTAAAATAGGTTTGATTTTTATAATAGTACGAATATGGTTATACGAATTTATAAAAGATAATTTGTATCAACTCGTGATTAAGTTCATTAAACTTCTTTCATTGTATAAGAATTTCATGAAATTTTCGAATACTTAAGGAGTTATCTCACGTGTACCAGTTAGCCATAACTGGATAACACTCTTATATGTTATCCAGTTGCTCTATAATGTTATCTAGTTATAAGTATAATGTTACCTAGTTACTATTTTTACTGTTCTGTGGCCGTTTTATTGCTTTGTTGATATCCACTTGTTTTTATTGCTCTGTAGCCTTTTTATTGTTTTGTAGATATTTGCTTGATTTTATTGCTCTATCCTCTTTTTATTACCTTTTTGTTTCATTGCTCTGTAGCCTTTTTACGGCTAAATTATTATCTTTCTGTTTACAGAGTTCTGTGATCTTACTATAGTCAAATAATTAAGTGTTTGTTGACGGTGTTCTATGCCTTTTTATTGGCAAAAAAAATATATCAGGTGATATGTTATTATGGCTAGTACAAAGTGCCAAATTTGCATTCCCACATTTATTTGGTTGCCGAGGTGAGGCACGAAATGCCGAACTTGCAATCCATCATGTCTGGCTCATTTGATTGCTGAGATGAGGCACAAAGTACCAAACCTGCATTCCCGCCATGTCCAGTTTATTTGATTGCCAAAGTGATGCCAGTTTTGCAATCCATCTATTTGCTAAAGATGTTTCGCAATCCATTCACTTACTTTTTGATTGCCAGTGAGGCACAAAGTGCCGAAGTGTGCCATTCTTGCAATCCCGCGTATTCTCCTGAACCTTTCTGCCTTTCCGATCTCTTTCTTGCCTATTAGCGGTAGTAACCAAAAGCATAATTTCTTATTTCATTTCTATATAATTCTACCTTTGGATACTACCAAATCTATACTCTTGTTTTCGCTTCTGCCTTCCTAGAACCCTTTCTCATATAGTTGTTACAAAGAGATACTTTAAGATATTACTGCATCGAATGTTTTTGGGTATTACTTTTGGGTGCTACCACATCAGTACTACTGCATTATTGTTAGATTCAATCACATATATTTTTATTTTGAAGATTTACAAGTTTCTATGTAATTTTATACTAGTTTCTTGCATATACTATCATGCTACTTGCGCAAAAAAAATACCAGGCCTAACCCTAAAACAATAAATTATGCAACTAGGCTCTTCTCTGGTTTAGTGGACCTCGATTTTGAGCCTGGTTACAATAATCATATATACTTTCAATATTTATCTAATAATAAAAATAATATCTCCCTTTTAGGAGCCTATCATCCTGAAGAGATTTATTCAAAATATATTATTCAGATAGCAGAAAAGGGTTTTACGGTAGTTGATCATCCATCTGAAGTTTATGGATTATCTGATACCCATGAGTGCATTGATGAGGATTTGCTTCTTCATCCTGTTCTGGATACTGATGCGAGGCAAAAGCCAGATCCAATGAACTCTGAGCTCCCTTTTTTAGATAAATATAGAGATGCATATCATTATAATTTTTTAAATTATTTGGTAATATTTCATTTGGACAACCTTCTATACACTTGCCAATCCCACTACATTCACATTGACAGGAATTACCATCACTCGCACAATACATCATCCACTGCCAACATAATTTATCTTTTTCTATTCCTTCTTTAATTTGTTTGACTAATGCTTCTCCCATTTCTGTTAATTTAATTATATCATCAATCTGGTTTGTTGACTTAGTTTGGCCAGTTTTTGTTGTCTATTTTATAAAGTCAACAGCTCCTTCAACACGCTCAATTGAAATAACTCCTTTTTTGATTAATTCAGGGGTTTTTTTTTTGACTTTGACTTTTTAAACAAACATTTTTAAGTAAAGGATGATTTTTAAGATAATATTCTGCAGGTCGACCAAATGCAACATTTACAGAATTTTCAGTATTGTTATATTGAATAAAATTTTCAAAGTTACTATTATTCATCGTAATACAAAGTAGTAAAAAGTAGACAAAATATTTATATAAAATGAACAAAGTAAACTGCAAATGAGAAAAGGTGTACAAAAAAAAAGTCACTTCATGTTTATTTCATGTAGCACATATTACATCACCAATTATCACATAATTAATTATCTTATTTCGGGTCAAGAAAAATATATTTTTTGTTATACGTAAACTGCATATTTTTGATCAGGTCAAGAAAGTAACATGAGGAGGGTCAAAAAGGTAATTTTTGCATCAGAGACCGTTAAACAGATTTCGAACATTCTGGAATAAATCACATTTTTCGTATTACTGTGCTTACTAATTATTAACACGGTTTTGTAAAGATCCTCATATTTTAAAATCAAATACAAGAAAAAAATAGTTTTAAACAACACAGTTCTGCCAACAAACTCACATTTCTGAACAAAGACCACATTTTTAACAACCCTGGATAAAAACAAGAATACTTACCAAAGTGCGAATAAAATTAAAGAGACGTATGACGTCTCAGTCGAAACATTGCGATGATGGGCCAACTCCGGAAGAATTGCTATTGTGAGGACACCTGGTGGAAAATGACTCTATTCAACCACAGACATACGAGGAATCTTTGGAGACAACCAGACACAACCCGTGCAAAAGGTCAAGATCTGCTATGCCAGAGTCAGTTCAGAGCATCAACGAGGTGACCTCGAATGACAGATTGCAAATCTCTAACAGCACTACCCAAAACATGAAATCGTCAGCGACATTGGCTCAGGGCTCAACTGGAAACGTAAGGGTTTTGTTGCCCTTCTAGAATGAATACACGCTGGAGGAATCGAAGAAGTGGTGATTACCCGAAAGGTTTGATTTTAATTATTTATTTGCTTTGATTTATTATTTTGCTGACTTTTTTATTAGGACCGATTGTGCCATTTTGGATCTGAGCTTGTAGAATGGATCTTTGAGAAGAATGGGACTCAGTTCGTAGTACTCAGTACAGATGTCAGTGCCGAAAGTAATGAAGCTGGAGAACTTGCAGAAGATTTGCTTGCAATCGTCACAGGGTTTGTAACGTGGCATAATGGATTACGTTCAGCTGCAAATCGCAGAAAGAGAAGAGATGTTGCCCAAGAGATTAAAGACATCCAAGAAGGAAGTGAAGAAACCTCCAGCAGGCAAGGTACAACGGATTCATATTTATCCCAACCAGCAGGGGCATCTGAAACTCAGAAGATGGATGGGAACAGCATGATGGACATGCAATCGGTGTCTTACTGCAGTCGAAAAAGAAGGTATCAGATGAAAAAAGAAGGATTTACGCGTACTATGTCTCAACGCAAAAAATTTCAATGATACCAAATGAGTCCTTGAAACATCCTATGACATTCGTGATGAAGCAATAAATGACTTGCCTGGAAGGTGTTTTACATGGGGTTGTTTGGTCAGTATTCTATGGCACTAATTTAAAGATTGAATTGCTGAATAATCATTGAGAAATTTATCTCATAGCTTAATGCAAAATTACTACTTTTTAGATTTGTGATGAGAATAAGAATATTATTTTAATTTAAAAATTCAATTTAATTCCAGTTCATCATACATGAAGCTGTTTAAAATCAATAAAATTAAAAATGCTAAAGGAAAAGGGTTTTTTAATCTGAAATGTCTTTTAACAAACACATTTTTAAAAAAGTTTGATAAAAATCCATAGTATAATTAGGAATAATATATGCTATTTTTCTTATCATGATATGAAAGAAGTTACAAATATTGTGTGATAAGCAGGAAATTTTGAGTTTTTAATTTTCATGTACTATTGTACATATCAAAATTTAGCGGCACAGATACCCCTGCTGCAATAAAGCAATCAAGATCCTTGTGGCATCACCTCGACTTTAAAAATATCACCCTTACTTGATTCAAATAAATTTAAAAAATACGACGCAGTTTTAAATGTCACCTGTCCACTAAACTCGTGGTATTCTTCATTACACCAATTTTGAATACTTAACCAAGACGCGTCACCGCAGATTTCAAGACGCGTCGTATTTACAGTAACTCGTAATTCTCACGGCTGCAATTACTATTTAAGCAACCACGAAAAGTAATTTTAAAATTTTAAATAAGAACAGCTCAGTAACCTACTTTTTTGACAGAACCACCTTTTTTATAATCTGGCTCAGAACAAGAATACTTACTAAAGTGCAAATAGACTCCAAGAGACGTATGAAGTCTCAGTCGAAACATTGCAATGATGGGCCAATTCCAGAAGAATTGCTAT
Organism: Rhizophagus clarus; assembly: GCA_015698045.1. Taxonomy (NCBI): domain Eukaryota; kingdom Fungi; phylum Glomeromycota; class Glomeromycetes; order Glomerales; family Glomeraceae; genus Rhizophagus; species Rhizophagus clarus. The sequence continues at coordinate 1,561,619 of BLAL01000040.1, read as the reverse complement.
TGTCAGGATGCCTGGTGGAAAATGACTCTATTCAATTACAGACTCTATATGAGGAACCTTTGGAGACAACCAGACACAACCCGCGCAAAAGGCCAAGGTCTGCTACTCCAGAATCAAACGACAGATTGCAAATCTCTGACAGCATTACCCAGAATGTAAAATTGGCTCAGGGCTTAACTGGAAATGCAAAGGTTCTGTTGCCTTTCTGGAACGAATACACAAGAGAAGAATCGAAGAAATGGTGGCTGCCTGAAAGGTTTGAGTTTAATTCTTTTTATTCATTTTAATTTCTATTGTCTTTACCATTTCATTAACTTTTTTATTAGGACTGATTGTGTCATTTCAGATTTGAGCTTATGGGATGAATCTTTGAAAAAAATGGGGCTCAACTCATGGTATTCAGTACGAATGTCTGCTCCAAAAGTAGTGAAGCCATCGAACTCACTGTCACAGTTTTTGTGGCAAGACATAATGGAATACATTTAGCCACCAACTGCGGAAGAAGACAAGTTGCCTAAGTCCAAAAGTTCCAAAATTCTAGCGGGCAAAGCACAGCGTATCTGACTCTTTCCTACACAAGAAGAGCGGCTAAAACTCAGACGATGGATAGGGACAGCACGCTGGACATACAATCAATGTCTTTCCGTAGTCGAAAAAGAAGGTGTCAACCGGAACAAGAAGGATTTGTGGGCACGATGTCTCAATGCTGTAAATTTTAGGAATAATGCAGAACTTAAGTGGGTCTTGGAAACACCTTATGATATACGAGATGAGGCTATGAATGACCTGCTTAAAGGATATTCTACTAATTTTGCCACCAATCGTAAAAAATTTAAGATGAAGTTCTGTTCCAAAAAAGATTCTCACCAATCAATTGTAATACATTCTAAACATTGGGGCAAGTCTCGTGGTGAATATTCGTTTCTTCCTAAAATGAAGTCAGCAGAACCTCTTCCAAATAAGCTTGAGTATGATAGCCGCCTTGTTGTGAATCAACTTGGTGAATTTTACCTTTGCATACCTAGACCACTTGAAATACGGGCTGAAAACCAAGGCCCTATGTTTCAAAAGGTTCTTATCTGTTTTTTTTATTATATTATTTATATTATTTATTAATTTAAAACTTTAATTAATTATGTATTTAATAATTTAATAGGAAGGATCAGAAGTGATTTCTCTAGATCCAGGTGTGCGTACATTCATGACGGGTTATGATCCAAGTGGAATGGCTGTTGAATGGGGTAAAAATGACATTGGCCGAATTTACAGGTTATGTCATGCATATGATAAACTCCAGAGCAAGCGTGATCAAATTCATGGAAAAAGAAATAAGCAAAAACGTTACAGGTAAAATTTATTTATTAATTAATTATTTATTTGATAATTTTATGTATTTATTACTTTTAATTGCAGATTGCGTCATGTTATGTTACAAATTTACAAGAAAATTCGTTGTCTTGTGAATGATTGTCATTATAAGCTGGTTAAATGGCTTTGTGAGAATTACTATATTATATTACTACCTGAATTCCGCACTCAAGAAATGATCTGACGTGGGCAATGATGAATTGGATCCAAGACTGCTCGAGCCATGTGTACATGGTCACATTTTTGCTTTTGACAGCATTTGATCCATAAAGCACGTGAATATCTATGGTGTCAAGTTGTAATTTGTACAGAAGAATATACAAGCAAAACTTGCAGATTCTGTGGATATATTCATAAAAAACTAGGTGGATCTAAAGAATTTTGCTGTCCCCAATGCAAAACAAAACTTGATAGGGATATAAATGGTGCTCGTAATATTCTCTTACGATATCTCACAAAAAAGGAAAGAGTCAGCTTAGGCTGACGCAGGAGCCTATTCCCTTACAGGACTTGTTATTTCCTAATTTAAACTTTGCTTAATGTGGGGTTTTGTTAGTAATGATAGGTTTTAATGTAGGCGTTCATGGGTCATGATCTCAAAAGTTCAGTATAAAATATATAACATATGATTATAATTTAGCATAACAGAATTTCTTAAATAATCATCAGTTACACAAACTATTTATATAGCGTATACAATAGCTACAATAGTACTAACGCGTTATGTTATATTGAGACGCATCCATTTTGACATTAGATGCTACTCTAACATAATAAGCAAACTGATCTCTATGATCTCTTTATTCCACCAAGTTTTACTAGGAGTAACTTGAGAAATACCCTTATGTTACATACAGTTAGTATATTGGTTTTATAACTTTTAAAGACTGAAATACATAATAAAATTTAGGTCCCTTGTAAATTAAAAGTCTCAAGATTCACGTGAGCAAGGTTGAGAGGCTTGGAGTCACGAAAGATGATCATTTCTTTTGAAACTTTTTTGTGAAACTTGAGAATTGGTATCGTGATACTATTTAATTCACCTCTGTTATTTTTATCACGTATTATTTTCGCCAAACATACGTAAAAAGTAAAAATGCAATTACTTCCCGAATGTTTCGATGCTCTTAGATACCGTGGTAAGGCAAAATGCAGGAATGATATTTTTTGAGTCTTTATAGCTTAACCTGTCAATGTGAAAATATATAGCTTTTTGGGAGCAATCGGTGAAACCCTCACTTAAGAATTTCTTGGTTTTCTGTTTACAAGAAGGTGATTTGGAACGAGAGGAAACAGAGCACAGTCGATACAAAGGTGAACTAAACACCATAAATATCATGCTGAAGCGCTGGAAATTAGTGAAGAAGTGCAACAGATGTTAAGGAATTTCCAGGTAAATATATTTTATTTAGGTTATACTGTCACCGACTACCCTGCTGGTTGCGTGCTGGCAGTGGGAAAGGTTGCGTGCTTGTTGGTAAACAGTATTGTAAATAGTATGTTAGTATCTGTACTCACCAACTACCCTACTGGTCGCGTGCTGGCAGTGGGAAAGGTTGCGTGCTTGTTGGTTAGTGTACAGTGTCGGTGGACTATCTTGTGGGTTGCGTGCTCACAGGGGAAAGGTTGCGTGCTTGTCCATCAGTCGTGTTTCTAGAATTTTGTCCCATTTTCTTTATATGCGAGACGATTATTAATTATCATTTAATTTAATCTTTGTAAGGATGAAAAAAAATCAAAGGAAGTAAATAGTTTTTGGGATCTGCAGGCTAAGCAACAAAACATTCATATGAGCATTCAATTGGTTGAAAAAAGAAAGGAATTGCTTGAGAAGGAACAAGTAAGTTTTTTCGAAATGTGTGGCTTTTGTTTTTTCTACACTTTCTATACCTTCTAACAACATTGTTTAAATGAAGGATGAACTGAAGGACCGGATTTGTCTCGAACAGGTTAGTATATTACTTCTACGCCTAATCTTGTGGTTATAATACCTGAAAGTTCATTCCATTTTAGACCCGACATGTTTTGGATGCGTCGATAGAGACCCGAAATCAGTGTCTTTCAGTACAAAAAACGTTCACCAGAAAGCGCTTGTTGGATGAGTATAGTGATCGTACCTATAAGGAGTCGGTAATGATCAGTTCTTCAAAGTTGATTAGTTGCATGACTTTTTTAATTTTATATATTGTCTTGTTTATATTTACAAACTTTGGGTTAATCTATCTGATATACTGCCATAATTTAAAGCAACGTCAAACTAGACACGGAAGAAATATCCCCAATTATTGCGAGTCTGATGAACCAAAATATGAACCCAAGAGGATAAGGAGAGAAAGTAATATCCGTTATTCACAGGTGACAGAATCTCAGCAATCTGCCACACTGTATTTAACAACACCGATGACGAAGGTCGCTGAATCTTCAAGCTCAAATTCAGATTTAGGAAGTTTAGACAGATCCAAGGTATCGTAATCTTTTTTTTTTTTTCAGATTATATTTATATGTATAAATGATCAAATTCTAACCTACTTTTAAAACTATCAAGAATAAAAGCACAAGATCACAATATGTCCGTGATGATTCTAGTTCTTGTGAAAGCACGCCATGTCCAAGTCCAACTCGTTCAGTCACAAATTTAATAAGGACGCCTAATAAACCAATTATTACGAAGGCTACATATAATGAATATTCTTCTGCACATATAATTTGTGCTTTTAATTCGACGATTCATCCTGTCAAGACAACTATTGGGGAACAAATGTATGAAAAAGTTATAAGTATGCTCAGGATGGGAAACAAATTGGTTATAGATAATTCAATAGTCAAAAGCTCAATAGCATATTTAATAACGTATCTCAATCAAGTTATTCTAAAATCGAATCTATAATAATCTCGGAAATAAAGATTGATGATAATCAAACAACAGATGAGGATAGGTTTATAATCTTCATACGATATGCGTTACTAGACTTTGTCTCAAAGTTTAAGTTTATGATGCCAAAAGTCTTGGATCGCGATATGCTTGAACGATCTTATATCATTGAAGTTCTGTCACCAATCCTTCTCGCATTTCGCAAAGCATTTCCTGATGTAAAATATATGTGGGTTGAAAAGGATGTTAGATCTATTAAAGAAGCAAACATTATGTTTATGAATAATATTGGAGAATGAAAGACTGATCTACTTATTCTCAGGCTATCTGCCCTACGAAAAAAGAATGTCCGGAAAATGTCTACGAAAATGTCCGGAAATTGTCCAGGTGCTCAAAAATTGTCATGAAAATGTCCAGGAAATTGATCTATTTTGCTGTCCGGAATTTTTTGCATGCCCAGTTTTTTTTATACATGAAATTTTCCGGACAAATTCTAGACAAATAAACCCAACAAATTCCAGACATAAAATATTCCAGATATATTCTGGACAAATAAACCAAACAAATTCCAGACATAAAATATTCCAGACATATTCTGGACAGGATAAACCAAACAAATTCCGGACATTTTAAATTCCAGACAAATTCTAGACAAAATAAACCAAACAAATTCCGGACGTTTTAAATTCCAGACAAATTCTGGACAAATAAAACCAACAAATTCTGGATATAATAAAATTCCGGACAAATTCTAGACAATGTTTCTAAGAATATAAAATTTTAAATTTTAAAAAAATGCAAAAAGCACAAAACTGATATTTATAACCACCCCCTGACGTAATAAGTAAAATTGAAGAGCAGCCAAAAATGCTATCTATGATGTTAATTCAAATTTTGGTTAATTGTGTAGAAAGTGGTAAACTCCTGCTGATCATCCGGGATAAAATTGGATTGTTCAGAATTCTGGAAAATTCCGGACAAATTTGAACCCGGACATATTCTGAACATCCAGAAACGCGCATGTTTTGGAACATTTTCTGGATTTACCAAACGTCCAGAAATTGTCTGTTTATTTTTCCAGACAATTTCAGCATGAATTCCGGATGCATTTTTTTCGTAGGGCTGATGCAAGAGAACTGTTGAATCTTGAAGTGTCTGGGCCTCCCTATAGATCAACAAAGAAACACACGGTTGGTGATGTAAAAAAATTATTAATTATGGCTATCTGTAGTTTGTGCCAGCTCCTTGGCAACAACCTTGATTGCAACATTGAGGACGCAAAAAATGTTAAAACTTATAGTATCCAGGTCATAGGAGACCGACTTACGTTGTTTGCTGTTTCTTTAGTGGAAAAAAGAAAGTATCTGGCTGTCGAATTGGCTTCCTGTGTGATTCCATTTGCGTTCGACGCAATCACATGTTACATGAAGATTTTTAATTTTTTTGCAGTTATTCGAAGTGAGTTCGTGAAACAAAAAGAATTACAAAAGAAAATTCGTTCCTTTATTCCAACTGACAAGTGTTCTGAAAATTTAAGAGAGTGGTTACATCTACCGGATGATGACATTTCACTTGTAACAGAAGAAGATATGGACAAAATCTTTATGATGTGAGATTCTATTTTTTTTATATTGCGATCTCTATCATTTACAACGAAAATATTGTGGTTATAAATGTAGTTGAATTATTTGTAATTTCTTATGTAAAACAGTAGTTATTTGTTGCTGTAATGCGTAACTAAAAATACTTTATATATACTTTGTTTAATCTTTCAGCACAGCCCATAGTTAAATTATATAAGTAATATTTTTGTAAAAAAAAAATTCAATCATGACTTAAATTTTCTGGCTTTATTCATAATAAAATCCCAATAGTATCTGTAAAGAGAATTTCGTCATGTGAGGAAATCGATCACCTGAAATGTGCAGAAAAACATCAGGAAAACTCTTGCCGACTGTGCGATAGGGATGATCACGGTTCACAAACCGATGACTCGAACTGAACCGGTTTATAGGCAGTTCGGTTCGGTTCGGTTCGCGAGTGAACCGGGTGAACCATCGACTCGGTTGATTTTTTTATAGTACTTTAGATTATCTCATTAATGATAGTCAAAATAACTATAAAATTTGGCCGAAATCAGTAAATTGAATAAAAATTCTGAAATATGTAATGTCGGCCGGAATTAGCATAATGCGGGCCAACTAGTTTCGGCCAGTTTCGGAGTTTCGGTAAATTGAAAACGTTTACGTTTGGATGAATTTTTCGCCATCCAGTAGTTCTATAAGGATGAATAAGTCACTATTTGACTTCCATTAATGAGATAATCCAAAGTACTATAAAAAAATCAACTGAGTCGATGGTTCACCCGGTTCACTCGCGAACCGAACCGAACCGAATCGCCTATGAACCGAACCGGCCCGGTTCGAACCATGATCATCCCTACTGTGCGACATAAGATTATCATATATATTCGCATGATTTTTTTTTTGACTCAAGTTGCATTTATTTTTGCATGTCATGTCTCCAGCCACGCTATTATCATACTAACAAAACAATATTCGGGTATGGATATTTTTTTCCAGCAATCATTATTTCGCATATGAGATTTGGGGATGTGTATGCTAATCACGAAGTCATTTTTATAGATTTGCAGGGAGACTTTCTATGATGATGAAAACAAGAGGATTTGGTTTAACGTTTATTCGTCGAAAAATTTGAGCATGTGACTATTTTTTATCTATAAATAATACTGTGTAACTGAAATCTTTTTCAACAAAACCTTTTTTTTAAAAAAAAAAAAAATGGATAAAACATATTCATGGGATGATCGAATGGAAGAATTCATATCTATTCTTTGCCATACTGTTAAAGCAGAGGATTCAAAAATTAAATCTGTTCAAAATGAGATTTTTCTAAATTTACCTTTATTATCAACTTTGGTCATTTTATTTTTTCTAAAACAAGGAAGTAATGATGATATCTTCGTACAAATTAAGGATAGAGCGAAGGATATTACTAGTAAAGAAATTGTTGAAACAGAATTTAGTTATTGGATAATAAATTTTCAACCTATTAAAAAATTACTTTTGGAATATTTAATTATTCAAGAAGATGATATAAGAGCCATTCATATAGAAAACCTCGTTGAAAAGTGTAATTCATTCTTTGAAGAAATTTTGAAAAGTGAAAAATTAATACATTTAATACCTTTCACTATTACTTTCGCAATCATACATTTTACTGTATTGAGAGAATCTTTAAAATTACAAACGGTAATTATAATCCAATTTTTTTTTTTTTTTTATCTATTTTATTTTTATCAACTTTGTTTTATTTTGTTTTGTTTTGTTTTTTTTTTTTTAATAACAAGTAATATTGTTTTAGTCAAATTTCAGGATTAATGAGTTTAAAGAAATTATTTCTCGCTACCAGGACCATTTTACAAATTTTTTTAATCAATTTTTTACATGGAGAATAGATCAAATAACAACGAATACAAAGATTATTAATAATTTAAGCTCACCATCACTTTTTAAGTTTCAAGCTGATGGTGAAGTTAAAGATATAATTGGTAATAAAATAGTGAAATATTCTGCAAAAACTTCGAATGATCAAGTATTTACAAAAGTATTTGATCTTATCAAATTAAGAATGCTTAACGAAGCAATAACGGATTTTATGAAGATATTTTTACACATCTTTTCATTAACTAATTTCATTTATGATTATGAACCCTCATATAATATTTCTTGGCCTCTTAGTATTAGCAGTTTTTGGGTTGGACCATATGGAACCGATACCTTTCCTGATGGTTCACATAATTTTGATGATAATTCTAAAATATTCTATAATATGTCTGAAGATGAATCTGGCGTTATCACAAAAATTAAATTAAGATGTTATGGAATAATTGATAATATTCAAGCTTTTTATGAAGATGGTAGAGCCGGCAAAAAAATTGGAGAAGGAGGTGGAACAGAACATATCATTTCTGGTCTAAATAAATCCTCAAAATATATTGTTGCCGTGAAATTAGTATTTGGTCTTGGACTACTTGGTACCATAGAATTTATTTTCAATGATGGAAATACTACTGGATTATTAGGACTTCTTCATAAAAAAAAACATGAAATAACTGGATCGATTCAAATTGGACCATTTGGGAAACATAATAAATTTAGATTATCAGGCATTATGGGAGGTGGAGGAAAGATTAGAACAAATAATGATTTCGGTGAAAATGTCGCTCATATAGCATTCAAATTTCAACTTGTTGATTCTCTTTGATTCATTAGTCATCCATTCAATGCAATCAATCCTAAATAATGACAAGTTTCAACAGCTAGGTAAAGAATCCCTACTGTTTAGATTCTTTCAATTTTTTTAATAAACGTTTTAAATTATTTGAATTATTAAACCTCATGCGAATTTAATATTCTCAACTATTAAAGATTCAGAACAAATCATGTAGTGTTGCAATAACTCAAACTAATTGTGTGGTTTTTCATTTCTTCCTTGTACTTAACAACTCAACTAAGTTTAGAACTAGAACTATTAATTAAAATAGCGAATAGTATGATTTGAAAGGTTAAGTGCGAATACGAATTCTTCCATTGTAATAAAAATTTCAGTTGCCTCAACAAAATTTGAATACCCAGAGAGAGAATTTACGTGCACTAGTCAACCGTATTTACGGTGTTGAACTTTTGCTAGAATTTTACGGGAAAACTTTAGATTTTTAATACTTAAATTTCATAAATCGAAAGAAACTTTAAATAAACATGGATTTAAAAAACTTGTACTATTTATTAAAAGATCTTTCCATTTATACAATTGATACATTACTTCATAGAGATAAAACTAACAGAAGTATAGTACATAACAACACGGAAGAAATATATATTACCTATTAAGTTTCTTCAAGGGTCATTATAGATCGAATAAGAAATACTCCAAGTAAATTTTTAGATAATTATGTTATCATAAATGTAAAGATAAATTTAACTTCCGTTTGACGTATCTGTACCAAAACAGCCGATATGATATAAAGTCTTGTCTATCCTTCGTTAATAAAATTTTTTAATAAACCTAATCAAATTAGATTTTTAAGGTTAAGTTCAAAAGCCCTCAGATAAATTTGCCTGCGTTACAGATGAGGGGTTAATGTTTATTATTTTCATTTATCGCTAAATGAGTATTCGGTTTATGAAGTAGGACGACGACTCGATCATCGAGAACACGTGATGAATTCCTATCTGCTATAAATAAATACTGAGGTGGAACGTGTAACTGAAATCAAACCCTTTTTTTAAAATGGATAAAACATATTCATGGGATGATCGAATGGAAGAATTCTTATCTATTCTTTGCCATACTGTTAAAGCAGAGGATTCAAAAATTAGACCTGTTCAAAATATATTTTTAAGTTTACCTTTACTATCAGCTTTGACCATTTTATTTTTTTTAAAGCATGAAAATAATGATGATGATGACATTTTCGTACAAATTAAAGATAGAGCGAAGGACATTATTAGCAAAGAAATTATTGAAATAGAATTTAATAATTGGATAAGAAACTTTCAACCAATTAAAAAATTACTTTTGGAATATTTAGTCACTCGAGAAAATGATATAAGAGCTATTCATATAGCAAATCTCGTCGAAAAGTGTAATTCATTCTTTGAAGAAATTTTGAAAAGTGAAAAAATAATACATTTAATACCTTTCACTATTACTTTTGCAATCATACATTTTACTGTATTAAGAGAATCTTTAAAATTACGAACGGTAATTATAATCCGAATTTTTTTATTTATCATTTATTTTTTTTTTTTTTATCTTTTTTTAATAACAAATTTATTTTTTTTTAGTCAAGTTTCGGGATTAATGAGTTTAAAAAAATAATTTCTCGTTATCAGGACCATTTTACAAATTCTTTTCATAAATTCTTTATATGGCGGGCGGATCAAATAACAACAACTACCAAGATTATTATAATTTAAACTCAACATCACTTTTTAAGTTTCAATCTGACGGTGAAGTTGGCGAAGTTAAAGATATAATTGGCAGTAAAACAGTGAATTATTTTGCAAAAACTTCAAATTATCAAATATTCGTAAGAGTAGTATTTGACCTTATCAAATTAAGAATGTTTAACGAAGCAGTAGCAGATTTTATGAAGATATTTTTGTACATCTTTTCATTAGCTAATTTCATTCATGACCATGAACCCTCATACAATATTTCTTGGCCTCTTAGTATTAGCAGTTTTTGGGTTGGACCATATGGTATTGATACTTTTCCTGATGGTTCACATAAATTTGATGATAATTCTCACCTACTTTATAATATGTCTGATAATGAATCTGGTGTTATCACAAAAATTAAATTAAGAAGTGGTGATATAATTGATCATATCCAAGTTTTTTATGAAGATGGTAGAGTCGGTAAGAAAATTGGAGATGGAGGCGGAACTGAACATATTATTTCAGATCTTGATAAATCTTCAAAATACATCGTTGCTGTGAATTTAAAATTTGGCATTGGGCTACTCGGTAAAATAGAATTTATTTTCAATGACGGCAATACTTCTGGATCGTTCGGTCGTATTAATAAAACAACTGGATCAATTCAAATTGGTCCATTCGGGAAATGCAATAAATTTAGATTGTCGGGCATTATTGGAGGTGGAGCAAAGCGTGGATCTAGGGAATATGCGGCTCATATAGCGTTCCGATTTCAACACGTAGATTCCCTTTAATTTTTACACATTTATAAATTAACAAAATATTTATGTATTTAATTTACGTAAAACACAATAATGCAGTGACAGTAACACTCAACTAATTTGCGTAGTTTGTTCCCCTTCTCTTTACTTTTATTTGTGATGATCAACATATCAAGAGTAGTGGTCGTGCGAACAAACTGTTTTTTGACACTGATGTACGAAAATGTGTGCTTTACACACGACCTTAGAATTCGCCCACAAATTGTAGAATTTAGATGTTCGAGCTTTTAATAGGATCGCGCGTCATAATTCATTATCTAATTTATTCGGTTATATGGAACGCATGTAACCCATAAATATACATAAATCACATAAATTTCCTTTTGAATTTTGATTACTGAATTTCAAGAGTCTAGATCCATCAGTACGATTTTAAATAGCTAATTAGTCGAATTCCGGAAGATAAATTTCGAACACGAGTAATTAATAGGATAATGTTAACTCGAAATTTACTTTATACTGATAAATTCTAAAATTTCATCAGTAGGGGAATATTTGTAGTTTTCAATATATTTATTGCTCGCAATATCTAATATAAATAAAATTTGATAATTTGATTCGAATTACATATGGCGAGACTAAATTTACACAAAGTCTACTGGTATTTTGTAATTTATAACCAAATCATAAAAATGATTTCCTATTCATTAATAATCGTCTGCTATCCCAGAAAAATACATTACATTCATATCAAAATGGTATTATAGCAACAATGAAATGTTTTATATGCCGTAATATTTCGGCTACTTTTAGGCATGGCTTAAATCTAACTCACCTCATGTGTTGAAGATCGACGTACTTCATTTGACTAATAAAAGAATGCGGAAAAAATTTCGGTCAATGGAAGTGTATGCACCAGAAGGAACGCCAGTTTTAGACATGGCAATTAAATTTTGATTTTACGCGTAATATGAAGATTAAAGGAATCTGGAAGGCAAGAATATCTATGAAAAAAAAAGAAAAGTGAAATTAAACACAAATAAGTATAAATTAAAAAAGTATGGTTTCTTGACTTCGTAAACATCTCTATTGTTTGATATAATATTCGCAGTGATCGGTAAAATTAACAATCAAAATTGATGTACGGTTTTTTCGTTGATGAAACTTTTTGAAATTAAATTTCATAAATCGAAAGAAACTTTAAATAAATATGGATCCATTTCAATTAAAAAATTTGTGCTATTTTTTAATTTATTGAAAGTCTTTCTATTTATACAATTGATACATTACTCTATTGTATATAAGGTTTTGTTAGATATTCTTCACTAATGAAATTTATTAATAAATCTAATCATCAATTAGTTTTTATGGAAGAAATTATAATGTATATCCTTTATCGTTAAACGTGGACTCGGTTTATGAAGCTTTTAGGAGCCTTACATGTTTCGTTTTTAAGTTTCTAAAATAATTTTTTTTTCCTGCGCAAAATAAACTTCTTTATAAGGTTTATGCGTATATACAATGATTCTAATACAAAAAAAAACTAACAAATAAATAAATGTAAGTTTGATCCGCAAATTTTTTAAAACTTTTACGCTTCCTCTGGCGACCTTCCTCCTATAATTTAATCACCAAACTCTTCGACCTTTGCTAAAGCTTAAGGATGAAAATAAAAGAAAAAAAATCTCCGCTAAAAAGCAGAAAAACAAGGGAGGAGGAGGAGGGATAATAGAAAAAATTAAGTGAAAACTACAAGGATTTTCAAAAAAGAAACCATACATAGCATTTTTTAATAAACTATCCAACTTAGAAGATAGTCTCAGTTTTTAGAATGTATACATTCATCAGTTTGCATCATTCGAGATTTAGAATCAAACTAATTTGCACAAGGCCCTGCGAACAACTGCGAACAACTTTGATCTGATCGTCGAAAAGTTTATCAGAACACGTGACGAATTTCTATCTGCTATAAATAAGTACGTGTAACTGAAATCTTTTTTTTTTAAAATGGATAAAACATATTCATGGGATGATCGAATGGAAGAATTCTTATCTATTCTTTGCCATACTATTAAAGCAGAGGATTCAAAAATTAGACCTGCTCAAAATGAAACATTTCTAGGCTTACCTTTATTATCAACTTTAGTCATTTTATTTTTTTTAAAGCATGAAAATAATGATGACATTTTCGTGCAAATTAATGATAGAGTGAAGGATATTATTAGCAAAGAAATTGTTGAAACAGAATTTAATGATTGGATAAGAAATTTTCAACCAATTAAAAAATTACTTTTGGAATATTTAGCCATTCAAGAAAATGATATAAGAGTTATTCATATAACAAACCTCGTAGAAAAATGTAATTTATTTTTTGAAGAAATTTTGAAAAGTGAAAAAATAATGCATTTGATACCTTTCACTGTTACTTTTGCAACTATACATTTTACTGTTTTAAGAGAATTTTTAAAGTTACAAACGGTAATTATAATCCAAATTTATTAAATTTATTTATTTATTCTTTATTCTTTTTAATTACATACAAATAAATATTTTTCTAGTCAAATTTCGGTATTAATGAGTTTAAAGAAATAATTTCTCGCTATCAGTACCATTTTACAAATTCTTTTCAGCAATTCTTCACATGGCGAACGGATCAAATAACAACGAATACCAAGATTACTTATAATTTAAATTCACCGTCACTTTTTAAGTTTCAAGCTGATGGTGAGGTTAAAGACATAATTGGTAATAAGATAGTAAATTATTTTGCAAAATCTTCAAACGATCAAATATTCACAAAAGTATTTGACCTTATCAAATTAAGAATGTTTAACGAAGCAATAGCAGATTTTATGAAGATGTTCTTGCATATCTTTTCATTAGCTAATTTCATTCATGATTACGAACCTTCATATAGTATTTCTTGGCCTCTTAGTATTAACAGTTTTTGGATTGGACCATATGGTATTGATACTTTTCCCGATGGTTCACATGATCTTGATAATAACTCTCGCCTACTTTATAATATATCTGATAATGAATCTGGCGTTATCACAAAAATTAAATTAAGAAGTGGTGTTATAATTGATCAAATCCAAGTTTTTTATGAAGATGGTAGAGTCGGTAAGAAAATTGGAGGTGGAGGTGGAATTGAACATATTATTTCAGATCTTGATAAATCTTCAAAATATATCGTTGCTGTGAATTTAAAATTTGGCATCGGAATACTCAGTAAAATAGAATTTATTTTCAATGACGGCAATACTTCTGGATCGTTCGGTGGTCATATTAATGAAACGACTGGATCAATTCAAATTGGTCCATTCGGGAAATGCAATAAATTTAGATTGTCGGGCATTATTGGAGGTGGAGCAAAACATGGATCTTGGGAATATGCGGCTCATATAGCGTTCCGATTTCAACACGTAGATTCCCTTTAATTTTTACACATTTATAAATTAATAAAATATTTATTTAATTTACGTAAAACACAATGAATTTAAACCTAGAACATAATATAGTGACAGTAACACTCAACTAATTTGCGTAGTTTGTTCCCCTTCTCTTTACTTTTATTTGCGATGACCGACATATCAAGAGTAATGGTCGTGCGAACAAACTGTTTTTTGACATTGATGTACGAAAATGTGCGCTCCACACGACCTTAGAATTCGTTCACATATTGTAAAATTTAGATATTTGAGATTTTAATAGTAGCGCACATTATAATTCATTAATCTAATTTATTTGGTTATATGGAGCACATATAACTCATAAACATACACAAACTAAAAGATATCATGCACATAAATTCCTTTTGAATTTTGACCACTGAATTTCAAGCGTCTATATTCATCAGTTAAAATAACGATTTTTAAATAGCTAATTAGTCTAATTCCAGAAGATAAATTACGAACACGAGTAATTAATAAGATAATGTTAACTCGAAATTTACTTTATACCGATAAATTCTAAAATTTCATCAGTAGGGGAATATTTGTAGTTTTCAATATATTTATTGCTCGCAATATCTAATATAAATAAAATTTGATAATTTGATTCGAATTACATATGGCGACACTAAATTTACATAAAGTCTACTGGTATATTGTAATTTATAACCAAATCATAAAAATGATTTCCTATTCATTAATAATCGTCTGCTATCCCAGAAAAATACATTACATTCATATCAAAATGGTATTATAGCAACAATGAAATGTTTTATATGTCGTAATATTTCGGCTACTTAGGCATGACTTAAATCTAACTCACCTCATGTGTTGAAGATCGACGTACTTCATTTGACTAATAAAAGAATGCGGAAAAAATTTCGGTCAATGGAAGTGTATGCACCAGAAGGAACGCCAATTTTTTATCGAACTCCAAGTTTACAGTAGTAAAGTTCGTATACATATGTCACGCGATTAAGAAGAATAATTTTGGCCAGAATTAAGATTTTAATTATTACCGACTAGTGGGAAATTCCAACCACGTGATCATAGTTCGGTATATCAAGAATTTTTTTCATATGCTTTATTATAAATGTTAAATCAAAAGAGTTCGGTATACGTTATATCAAGATTTATGTGAAATTTGGTATATCGAGAATTTTTTAAATAATATGAAACCAGTTCTTTAAAAAAGTTCGGCAAGTCGAAAGTTCGTTATATCGTGGTTTGTTATATCGAGGTCAGACTGTAACATGAATCTGGGAGGTAAGGATGTCTATGAAGAAGACAATAAATGATTAGGAGATAAAATCCCTAGGGCTAAGATTCTTTGTTAGTATTTCTTTCTTTCTTTCTTTTTTTTTTTTTAGTAATAATGTATCAGAATAATTGTGCGTTTACTTATTAAAGGTGTTTTTATTTCACACCATTAAATATTTACCTAAAAGAAATTAATTTAAAATGAAAATTTATTAAATCTAAACCGAATTAGAAATTATTTAATAAAAACTTTATGTTTCCGGATTTCCCGCATAATTAAATCGAAGAAAACTTTACGATTTTTAGTTTAAAACATTTCAAAACTTCGATTTATTTAATTTATTAAATTTATGAATTTTGTGATATTGTTAATATTTTTACTGGTGAATGAAAAAAAAGAATGTAACTCAAAATAATCAGTACTCATCAAAATAAAAACATATTTATGTTGTTTATTGGTTAAATAACTTTGTGTTAGTTTAAGTCTTTTAACAATATTTGGATCTTTTTCATAAAGAACGGAATGGATCCAATTACAGTTTTTTTTTTATGGTAACAAATTATTTCAAATGCATAATAATATTTGATCATTACTATTTAAAAATACCGGTTAAAGAATTCATGGCATCACAAAAATATTTTAATTATTTTACCTTATTTTGGTAACCATTATTCGCATAGTATGAAACACGTGCAAGAATTTTGATTGGCGGGTTTGAAACAAAGTCAAATAATTTTTTACAACGAAAAAGCTTGGCTAAAATATATATACAGTAGATATATATAAAAAAAAAAAAAAGAAAGAAATAAGAATTTTCATTTTATAAAATAATTCTCATTAATTTATATTCATTTATACATTATACAATCACAGGCCATTCTGATAAGCACAATAGAATAAAGATCCAAATTCTAAACGCATAAAAAATGTAAATCCATTAAATTTGACAAATTAAAAACAAATTGCAAGTTCATTAATTATATTAAAACAGTAAAAATAAGTAAAGTTTACCGTCAACCGATTTATTGTTTTGTTCACAAATTTACCCTTAATTTTCTCTCATTGGTGTTCAATAAATTACCAAGAATTGTACCCGAAAGTATAAAATAAAACATATGATAGTAAAATTAAAAAAAAAAACCTTAAAACACATATTTATTTATGTTAACATTTAAAGTAGGATAATAAAGTGTTCTCCAAATCAGGGAGTAATTATTTATTAATTTGTAATGCAAAAATTAAAGAGCATCCGGATACAATGAGATTCCACAAATACAAATTAAGTATAGATCGGTAATTTAAGGTAAACAAACTGAAAAAGATTATATATATATACGTTCTTTCTTTACTTTTCAATAAATTCAGATATAAATTAAACCATGATATCATATGAGAAAAAATTTTTTAAAGCCATGATTTTAACTAAAATAAAATATATTATAATATTAATAACTTATTTTTCAAATTTATGTTATTCTATATATGTTCCTAATGCAAGATATGGAACTTCATGTGTTTTGGATAAAAATAATAATGTTATATATTTTATAGGAGGTTCAGATGGGACGAAAAATTGTCTGAATGATTTCTTTTATTTAAAATTACCAGATTCAAATATACAACCAGAATTTGAACAATTAACAAGCCCACCAGAGGGATATTGCTGGTCATCATCATCATTAGCGGAAGGTGGGAAAAAAATTTACATCTTTGGTGGAACAAATGAAACAATGATTTATTCATATGATTTTAATTCATGGAGTATGCCCAAAATTGATGGTGTTGCTCCTGAAAGTAGAGATCAATTTCAAACGGTATCTGATTATGAGAATAATTATTTGTACATTTTTGGTGGTGAAAAAAATAATAAATTTTTTAAGGATATGAACATATTGAATACCAAATATTCTTCTTGGTATAATATGATGATTCTTGGCGCTCAAAAAATTATTAATATACCCTATTGGGCTGATTATACTGCTACAATGTTATCAAGTGGTGAAATCGTTTATATTGGAGGAAGACAATCCAATTCTCCAAGTGGTACAAATGTAACTTTTGCTAAAATGAATGAAGTAAGTATTATTAAAAATAAAAAGAGAGAAATTAGAAATTATAAAAAATATTTACACATATATATATTTTTTTCTTGATAGATTTATGTCTTCGATACTAAATCATCAAGTTGGGATATAATTGTAAGTAAATTATTTAATCCTTTTTAAAATTTTTTATTATTTTTAAATAAAAATTTACTTACTAATAAATATCGATATCATTTGAAAGAATGCTAGCGGAAATGTTCCTGATTCACGTATCGGACATTCGGCGGTTTTAAATTCAAATAATGAAATCATTATATATGGAGGAACAAGCAGCATTGACTTGGTAACTGTAGCTACTCCAGACCTTGTAATCCTCACTGTTTCTTCAAAACCTTATCAATGGACAATACCTAAAGTTGAAAATGTGCCAAAATCTCATTCATTTCATTCGGCGGCAATAGTCGGAAATTTTATGATAACTGCTTTCGGTTATATAACAGGAACACAAAATGTAACAAATTCTTTAAATACATTAGATATTAGCGATAGCACAAATTTTTATTGGGTATCATATAATATGAATCAAGAGACGGAAATAAAAAGTGACAAACCAGATTTCTTATCTCAAAATTTAGCTTCCATTATAGGTGGTTCAATCGGAGGGGCTATAGTTTTTATAATTTTAACGGTTATTGTAATTTTATTATATAGAGCTTGGAGATCTCACAGTAATATGAGAGGAAGGCAATATCTTCCTTCTAATAGTTCTTAAACGCAGATCTGATCTTGATCTTGTAGAGTATAATAGGACATTAAGGGCATTAAGCTTTTTTCAAACGATCGATTATCTTATAGATAAGCCTAAAATAGTTTAATTACGATTAATAACAATTATAACAATTGTACATTAACTTCTTAACTTTTTTTCGCTAATCTCAAAAAAAAAAAAAAAAAAAAAAAATGAATTTCCCAATTCAAAATGTAAACTATCCTTTTATCTACTTATTTTGTACATTACTGACATTAATTTAATTCTATTATTAATATTATCGCGCAATAAGAGAGACGCAGTTAAAATGGTACTTAACCTTTCTAAAATTGTCGAACAAAAATTATAAATATTTACTTGGTCATATGATATAAATTTCTGGTACCACTTCAAAGCAATTACCTAATCTTCTAATCTTCTTTCAATAAATAGTAATTTATCTTTTTAGATTAGGCTGTAAAGGATTTTTATTGGATATATCTAACTATATATGATTGTTTTTTATTAGTTGTTTATGGAAAAATGTACATTTTAATACTTTATAAAGAAAAAACCAAGTTTATTTAGAAATTTAAATATCCTTTGTGAAAAACTAATTTCCGTATTTAGAATTAATTTCTAATAATAACAAAAAGGTTTCGGCCGCCTTCACGACTAAAGCCGGCAATTGTGAGTTGTGTGACAAAATACACTCATTATAGTGAATTTTACCGCCCATTCAAAAAAAAAAAAAAAAACCGGTTTTTTATAAACACAATGTTCACTTAAATTTTACATAAATACTCCCATGTAAAATGTACAAGGGGACAATTTGAAAGAATTGTTTTTATTGTCAGGTTCCTGCATAGTGTACAAAGGTAAACTAATTTTCTATTATACGAAATTACGAATTTTATTTGAAAAATATTTATTTTTTTTTTTTTTATATTAATCTAAAGGGTTTTTTTTTTTTTTTTCCTTTGTTTTTTTTTATCACTTATTAAAAAAAATTTTTTCGATTTTTAGTCTCACTTCTCTAAATACCCCTTTGTTTCGCCGTCTCTTTACTTTTTCCTCCTCTCTACCTACTCGCAATTTTTTTTTTTTTTTACTTACAATACTTTTCACCTCATGCCTTCGCAATATAACGCAACAACTGCTTCCCTCTTAGAGTTTGACTCAAGCATACCTTATAACATTTTTATACGAAATTTAAAATTATTACGGGCTGGTCAAGTCGTTGTTGACTTTAATATAATACTCGATAAGAACAGGGTTATATTTTATGGACCGCCTGATAAAAATAAGTCGAGGACGGTGAGGGGTAAAGTGAGGCTAGAAGTGGCTGGAAAGTTACATGTCAAAGTATGTTATTATTATTTAATATTATTAAACAAAGGAAACCTTATTTTTTTTGAGTTCGAGTTCATTGATGTTTTTTTCTCCATGGATGTTTTATTATTGTGTTACCAACGTTTTATATGACCCTTTCTAACTGGTTTTATATAATACATATATATGTATATACGTAATTATTTGTTTGTTTCATTTATTATTTTAGGAGATTATGCTCACTCTTGCAGGAGAATTCCATATAATAAATGAAAACTATGAAAGCTCCAATTCAATTTCTGATGAAAAACCACTCCAAGGAACATTATTTTCAACTTGCATTTTATTGGCAAATAAACGTACTCTTATCCCAGGGATACACGAATTCTTTTTTGAATTTCTTCTACCAGGAGATTTACCGGAATCTATGAGTTCGGATCTCCTCTTATGTGAGTACTTTTTGAAGGCTGAACTCGTCTCTCGAGGTCCTGATGATTTGTCAGCAACTCAAAATAAAATTGTGGACGTTGTGGATTTAAATATACAACGAACCTTATTACAAAGTGATGAACATATTAGACAAGGTCTTGGTGCAGCTAGGTATACCGGTTCAATGGATAAAGTTCTTGATTATGAATTCTTAATACCAAGAATTATGAAATTAGATTCTGATACTTTTACATTTCATGCTCGTTGGGATGGTCTTCGTGTTGATAATGTAAAATTTTGGTTTGTTCAAACTGAAAATTTTAAAAGTTTACAATCGAAAGATGATGAATCTTTTCCTGATCGTAAATCAAAAATTATTTCTGGACCTTTCTGTTTCGATTTACCCAAAAAAGAACCTTTAAAATTACAAAGTAGACCAATGGTTTTCCAGCTGCCAATCACTCAACCTCTTATTAGAGATTATGATTTAAGCAATGTTGAAATTAGACATAAACTTGTTATCTCTATTCAAATGGCAAATAAGAGTAAGGAATTGATTCCATTGAGTATTCCTATAACGATCGAATCAATAGTATCAGATGTAGATATGATACCACCACCTTGTCATATTAGTAAAAATAATCAAGCAGCACTTCTTCATTTTGCCAATAAAATTTATCCTGGAAAATCAGTTGAGGACAACAATCAACCAAAATTTTCATCTTCGTCTTCTACTCCTACTTCTTCTTTTAAACGATTTATTCGAACCGAAAGAAGAAGAAATACTGTCTTGATTGATCAATCCAGTGAATCAACAACGAAAGCTGAATCTGTCGACCAATCTACTTTACAAGTTCCACGAAGGTCTAGTAGTATCGGTATCGTTCGAGGTCGCAGATCTAGCAATAATAATGTGAACGTAACCAATGCTCAAAATTCAATTAGCACAATTATTGAGAGTGCTAGTGAATATTCCGTCGACGAATCTAGTCAGGATAACACAATTGCCACCACCGTTACTTACACTAATAATACCGAACATGAAAAGAACTCCAGTGGTTTCCCACAAAAAGGATCCCACAAATCACCTTTCTCTGGCAATGTGATCGCTGAAAAATTCAACAAGTTCAGAAACAGAGGTAATACCAAAAAACGTATTAGTAGAGCTCCATCTTCCGCATCCACTGCTAGATTTGCCCCTGGATTGATTGAAGTTATTAGTATGCGACCTAATACTAATAATATTGTTAATATTAATAATGCCTCATTGACGACTTAATTAATGATGGATGTATTTAATGACATTTCGTAACAAAAAAAAAAAAGAAATCACAACACAAACAAAAAAAATTATTATTATTAAAAATTTATATCTAAAAAAACACTTACAAAAAATCATAGAGCACATAATCAAAAAAAAAAGTACATTATTTTCCCCTTTATTGCATAAAAATTTCAACTTTAAAAATTAATTTCTGTATATACACAAAACATTTCCTCTCACGTGCACATATACATCATTTTTTTTTCAAACATTAATTTTGCATGTATGATAAAAAATTTGATATGTGCTCCGTAGATTTTTTGTATGAATTTATGAACAATTTACATTTTTTTTTCTCTCGTTATTAATTTTTTGGGATAGGAGAGGGATACACATAAACTAAATGACAATCTATAAAGATATTACTTATTTATTAGAACGACTTTTGGGTTTGTTTTTCTTTTTTCCCTTTTATTAGTTAATATTAGTGAAACAAAAAAAAAAAAAAAAAAGATAATATTTCGTATATTTCCAAAAAAAAAAAAAATTTATATTAATTAACTCATTATTTTATCATTAATTCATTTATATACACATCATTCATTTATTTTTCTTAACATCCGGATATAATTATTTTATTATTTGTATGATTTAATTTTTTTTTTTTTTTTTATCCATCCTCCCTTTACTATTTTCTCCTTCTTTCATTACTTTATTCCTCTTCCTTCCTTTTTTTTTTCTTGTAAATAATGTATTTATTTGTCATATATTAATTATCAAAAGATTTTGTTTTTTTTTTTTTTTTTTAAAAAAAAAAAATAAAATAAAATAAAAATTTTTTTGTTAACCCATTTATAGTAAGAAACAAAAATTTTTTAATAAAATTATTTAAAAATTCTTTTACCATTTAATTACACATTTTTTTTTTTTCATTTTTATTAAGATAATATTTTAAAACATTGAAAACAACATATTAAATTATAATTTACAATTTTTATATATATATATATATAGTAAATAAAATATGTACACATTACAAATAAGATAATAAAAAAAAAAAAATACCCCTTAGAAGCTCAGCTTCTTTTTTAGAGTGAATTAAACATTTCGCGTAATATCCCGTGAAAAAGTTACTGCGTCATAATATCAAAACAAGTTTTTCATGGTACAATGGTACACACAATAATTGTGATTTGAACAGACGGAAAAGGAGGAAAAAAAAAATTTTTTTTCTTAAAAGATGAATAAGAATCCTTATTCGTTTCATTTTTTTTACAATAATCCCTGAGGGGGCGTATTTGTACCATATACTAATGATTACAGTATATTTTTCATTTTAGAATTGCGTGATCCACAATGAATAAGACGCTAAACTAAAGAGAATCCTTTTAGAATGTCAATAAAATGGTAAATGGCGAACTATTAAGAATTAATTTAGTCATCAAGAAATTTCTAATTAGCCAAAAATATATATATATTTATCGAATGATCAAGTGGTCCCTATCATGGCCAACTATATGAACTAAATGAGTGATAGTTTTGTACGACACATCTGCATAAGACCCCTTAGTCAAAAACAAAGGGGTTCAGGACTTCAGATCAAATTTTTTTTTTTTGTGATTTGCTAAGGAATTATTGTTTAAAAAAGAAAGAACTGAAATTTCGCATGTTTTAAACAATAAAAACCTCCAAATTTTGAAAAGCAACCCATTTCATAAAAAAAAAAAGTTTCGAAAGTTCCAATAAAAAAAAAATTGAAGTAAATACCTTCGAATATTCGTCAAGAAAGCCATATTCGCGTTTTTTTACCTTTTTTACCATAGAAAAAATTAAGTCCTTTTGAAATTGAAAGCTCAAGAATCTTACAAAAATAAAAAAGAATTTTTTTTTTTCCTATAAAATAGATTATCGATACGGGATTGATGATCGAACGGGACTCTCCATATTTTAAGAAAAGGAAATCCGTATTTTTATTTAAAAAAGAGTAAAAAAAACGCGTTTCAAAATTTGATAAAGCATAATAGTATTACAATCATTTTTTAATTAAAAAATTTGTAATTGGACGTTTATAAATAGTAATAAACGCTATATAATAAAGCAAGTGCTAAAAAGGTTCCGAGTACGTTAAAAAGGTTCCGAGTACGTTACACGGTAGTACAATGACTAGCAGTATAGCACATACTTAATCACGGCTGTGTAAACTTTTTATTTTGGCACTTAAACACGTGAAAAATGAAATATAAAAAAAAACGCGGTTCAAAATTTTAATTAAAAAATCCATTCATTTTTTTTTTTTCATTAATTCTTTTTAATTTATTTACCACTTCGTGATTGGGACGTTTATAAATATAATAAAGTAAAAATTTTTTATTTAATAAAAATCTATTGTTAATTTGTTATACTCCACAGTTCACAAATTTCAAAGGTTTGTTATATACGCACTATTGAGTACAGTGTGCTACTAGTGTAACAGCACCGTAATCCAGGGGATACTGTGCATCTGATGTTAGGTTATGATTAAGCACAAGCAGTACTGTCCGAAAAGATTTCGTACAGTCACCGTTCAGATTTTCTCGCAAACACAAAGCAAACACGTGTACAATATGGATAATGTATGAGGGATTATAACAGGTGTGGAAAATGGTATTTCATGTAATGCACGTCAGATAGTGAAGAGAAACCGCCATTCAAGTTATCGAACCTTTTTGTGTATGAAAATGAAGATATGAAAGACGAGTCGGAGAGAGTCTTTGGTCATATTATATAATCACTGGAAGAGGCACAGAAGCTGAAAGCTAGAGAGGAATCGATGGGAATGAAAAGGAAGTAAAGTCATTAGGTAATCTCACCGGGGAATAGATAGGCTAATGGGATAGAAATGTAGTACGTAATAACATCATCATGTATCACGAGCAGAGACCCGAACTTTCGTATTTATTCCTTGCGTTTACTGATAAATTATTACGTACAACATTCACTGATCTTGGTTACGGTTTTTTGTAAACCTAAAAGTTATTGGTATCGTTTCGAGGTGTGAAGAGTCTTTATATTTACCACACGACATCAGGCGACATCATATATATAACATACGCAGTCTATTTGTTTCCTAAGGTCTGTTGATTAGTTTTTTGGATGAGACCATATTTTACCAAAAATTGATCTTTAGACCCACTGCAATTATATAGTTAAACGAGATAGATCAATTGAATCTGTAACAAAATATAATGCCTGATCATGTTATATTTGTTCATGAACATTTTACTTAATATTCACCGGGAAATCATCGTTGGTATGTACATTACTATCAGCTCCTGCAAGAATTTACCAATGTATTAAGCGTTCTATCTTACAATAAGCTTTGCGAAAAGAAATATAACGGTAAGTGTGATCGAAAGCATTGTTTTTTATACACTTTGGTTAATTTTTGCTCCGGAATTTTGTTATAGACCCGAAATCACTTCAAGTTCTCTTGCGTAACATAATTTTCATGAAATACACGAACGTAATCGTGGGAATTAAACGTAGATATTGAAACGGAATATGTGAATGGGGATAATTTATTTAGAGATCAGAGAAACATAAAAGATAGGTGTATAATAGAAAAAAATTAACACTATGTTAGTGGATTACTAATTATGGCACCTCCCTTTGAACGTTCTGTCACTCAAGTTATCAATTTAATTATAATTCTGCTTGTATATATGCTTTATTGATAAGTCCAACCATACAGGCGTATTTTTTTTACTTAAAATGCATAATTATAGTTTTATTTAGAATGCATAATTATAATTAAAAATCATCCACGTATTTTGTAACTACAATATTCGCCATCATTGGCATAATTTTCATCTCCCATAACGTGTTTACACATTCCTTCATCAAGGTTTTCTTTACTAAGTGACAACATCTAAGGTTTCAAACATTCATCTTCGAAACGCACATAATCTACGTGATCACGAACAAAACTTTTGATAACATGTTCCCATGAATATATGGGCCGATCAGTTAGCTTCATTATACGCAATTCGATATTAGGAAATAAGTTTTTGTACTGTACTTTATTTGCACATTTTGCTAAATTGGACGCTGACGCAATATAAGATCCTACCTTTCTAAGATGTCCTAAAAATTTCTCAGGAATCGCTTTTTTATTGGTTTCATCGATTTGTTTCTAATAATTGCAACAAACGACAGAAATCTTGGATTTATTCACATCATCTAATTTCATAAGATCAAATCTTCTTAAATGAGTTGAAGCATATTCTATGAAAGATTTAGCAATGTACCCGTCTGAACTAAGAACCAAATCTCTCTTCAGTTTATTGAATTTAGATTCAAGTTTTTTAGAACAGTATGAAAATCTTTCTTCTGTTAGAGCATTCTTATCGACTTTTGATTCATGAGGGAATATTTAGATATATTCCTCGATTTTGTTGACATATTCAATATCTTTATCAAGCCAAGCACCAACGTAGGCTTTACAGCCATCGGAAACAACTACCTCTTTATCTCGTGCAATTATTGTTGCTAAGCTACAAGAAAATTTGTGAGAAGCCTCCTTCTTGTCCTTCTTGTCAACGACTTCGTCACTTGCCAGACTCTCTGATTTTAGTGTGTCATAACCCTTCCCTTTTTTGGGACATATGTAACACGGATTATAATAATGTTAGCTATTAGGGGATAAGATAACAAACGTAAAGGAACGAATTAAATTAACTCAACAATAGAAAGAAAATTAAATTGAATCTAATAGTATAATAATATAAAATATAAATATTGTACTGCTTAGAACTAATCATCTGAATAATAGATTTAATTAATCACATTACAATTAATACAATAGCAATTTTTTGATTAAATAATCGCACTAGTTAAATAACATAATTCTGTGAATGAAATCACATGTATGAACAAATTTAAAAGAAAATAAGGCAAAGTCGCAAATAAATGTACTAGTTGTTTCACTACAAAATAATTCAATACAATGGTTGTTTCATTATAAAATAAAGAAAATGAACAAATTTACTAACTATCACGACATAGTAATAGACAACAAAGTTTTCAAATCACTAAAAATGGATCGATCTTTAACATGCCCCACAACTTCAGGAAGATCAATGCGAAGATGAATTAGATGATACCACAAGTGACAACGAAAACGATGATGCATGTTTAGAGTTCTAATTCAAGGTCTATTTTTCGGGAGGAATTATAATTACGCAATCCATGATCTTATTACTTTAGTAGTTTGTATGAGATTACAAGATAGGATGGATAAGACGAGGGAAAATGTAAGCGTGTGATAAACATATTTTTTTCTGTAAAAAGAAAATCAATCCAATTAAAAACAAATAAAAAAAATTATATATAATTAAAATTTAGGGAACTAAGTTCTTAAACAAATCCGCAGTAGACCCGACCCGTCCGACTGTACAGTAAAAGTTCTCATTGTTGTTGTTTTTAAAGTTTGAATTACATTTTGTCCAATGCAGCGTTACACGTATTATTATATTATTTAAATTTAAAAAACAAACAGTTAAAACTTTAAACTGATTAATAAGGCATGTGACAAGATTTTGTTTTCTTTTTTTGTGAGATAATTTACTGAAACATCATTATCATCATTATCATTGGTCACGTTTTTATTATTAATGTGATATAATATTAAACCTAAAACTTTGATTGCCCCTGCTTTAACAGTTAATTATTAAAAAAAATTTAATATTTAGATTTTCTTTGTTGTAATAAAAAAGTTGATGTTGATACTTTAATATGCAATATACAGAATTTTTTGCATCATTTTACAACATCATCACCTGCAAAAGAAGAAACATTTGATCAATTAAATAGTAATATTTTTTTAGACTTCAATTCCTTATTACTGATTAGTACTGTTTCAAATTTGAGGCGAAACTTTAAGGGGTCAGAGTAAACATTTTTATACTTATAAAAAAAGTATTTGTGGAGTTGCTTTTGGAATTTTTTTTATTTTTTTTTTTAGTATGAATTGGTGTATATAATTCTATAATTAGAACGCTTTCTTTGATTTCACACTTGCATAAATATCAGGGAAAATGTTTCATTGAGATATGATAATCATAAAAATAGAAATGTGGCTTTATTGATCATGAACTTTCATGAAATCCCGTGATTTTGCATTTTTAGAAGATCACTCGTTTTCTTTTTCAAGCGGCGCAATTTACGCGATTCCTTTTCTCTTCGCTTCCTGTTGCACAACCGTTACACAAGATCGTAATAGTGAAGGCCAAGATTGTCATGAAATCGGGATAATCGAGCGATTGTTAGACGCAAGCATATGATGAAATATTATCTTGTTCAACCATATCCCAGACGAGTCTTGAAAAACGTTCAAATTATCGTTATCAAGTATCTGGCCGGGACGAATTGATTTAGCTGGCCGTTTTATCAAGCCATTTAGATATATTTATGATCAAAACCTTAGCCAAACGGTCATATGTCAATATTGATATAACCAAAAGATATATCACATTAAATATTTCTTTGAGTAATCACCTCTCTTTCTAATTCTTTTTCGTTCTAAAGATTAGTGGCATTGATTTCTATTGGTCGTCGCGCGCATCAAAATCATGTAATTAAAACTTGCATTATTCCTAATGACTGAACATTATTGGATGGTGATATCGATCATCGACGGATATATGGGGCGAATGCTGGAAAAAGGGACCAAATGATTAAAATTTTTTTAAATAACAAATGTTCTAAATCAGATGATCAAATTTGAATTTATTTTACTTAAGAACTTTTTTTTGAAAAAATTTTCAATTTGGTCCCTTTTCCCAGCACTCATCCCATATCTACTCCTTCATCCAATAACTATTTAATAAAATTTTTCATTATAATGGATACATTTTATATTCTTTCCGCATTAAAGTGCAGTAAGATCTATAAACAAGATCAAAAGGGCGATAAATTTTATGGCCGAAAGTCGATCTATAATAAAAAGATCACGTTCACGGAAAAGTACATACCAATTAATACGACGCATAAAAAGAAGGGGATGAAAGACTTCCATGGAACTTCACGTCGATGGTATACGAAAAGATAATCCTAACCAGCTGACGGAGCAGACGTGATATTGTATCATTTTATTAAATCACAAAGTTTCATACAAATACTAATATGAAGGGCCGATTCAATGGTTGCTTTGATTATATGCATACTATTTATCCCATCAAAGATATTAAGTCATAAAACCTTTACATATATTACTAAGTTTCGGTTTGTTCTCTATCATCATTCATATATTATTCGATTAGTATTCGACATCGGTTTGTGGATTGCTTTTTCTTACTAATTCTAATTACAATTTATAAATTTGTAAACCTATTCACCATAAATGTTAGACACGCCTACACGAGACCCTAACACAATTCACATACAATCTATATATTAATATTCGAAAGAAATGTCGATTCGCGTCAGATGCCGATTTTGAATTTTAAATAAGAATATTACCACGAATATGAATTTGTTTATGCTGAAACTTTAAAATTATGCGTTTACAATGATGAGAACAAGTTTACTTAGTCTTCTAAGATACATTGAGACTAAAAAATTTAACGTTTATTATAGCATATAAGATTATTTAAAGTATATAATTAATTATAGGTCGGATTCATGTAATATTTTCAGGATATGTGTAATTCATCATGACGCGCAAGTTCACTTATGGTACGCGAGGTAACTTTATTAGCAAAAAAAAAATAGTTTTCTTATAGGTATTTACATCTGACGCAAATCGACACTGACGCACAAAATATACAGTCAGAACTCGAATTTCACATCTTTTAATATTTTACTTTATATGTATATACTGTATCCAAACTTAAAATTGATCATCGTATCGAAATATCAAGTAATTAAGCACAAGACAGCGTTGAGTAAGCATTTTCTTTAGGAAGAGAATTTGTGATATAAAATATATAAGCATCGTAATCTTATTTGTATAAAATTATCACTCAAGTATTTGGTAAGGTATGAATAAATAAGTACGACGGTTTTATAAAATTGTTTTTTAACTTATTATTTCACTTTGTTCGCGTCTTTGCAACGTTATACATTATTTAAACAAACAATTAAATAGTAATACACGTGACATGGATTATTTTCGTTAAAGGTTTAGTTTATTTAATTACAATTACTAAACCATTTACAAAAATTTCTTTTTTTATGAGTACATCACTTAATTTTTTTTTTAAAAAAAAAAAATAATAATAAAAATATAATAATAAAATTTTTTATATAAAAAAAAAAAAAAAAAAAAAAAATTTCGGTCCAGCCTTTATTACAACTATATAATTTTTGTTTTTTACGCGGAACAATTTTCTTGTGATGAGAATGTCACGTTAAAATTATCAATTTCCAAGGGAGCTAAAATAATAATAACCATTTTTTTAGTACACAATTTATAAATATTTTTATGTGACAAGGATTTAATACCTGTTTAGATTAATTAGAGTTTGGATAAATAAATCTCTCTCTTGTTCTAGAATTTGTACTCGAGTTTCAATATTCATTCCAACTGTAAAAGTATCTGAAGATATAAATATAATAATTATAATACATATTATTAAATTAATTTATAAATCAGTACCGGTATCATATCTATTATGATTGTTTAGAATTTGAAATTGCTGTTCCAAATTTCTAACACGTTGTTCGATATCGAATGTGAAAGAAGAACTTTCTTGTTGAGAATATGGAGGATATGCCGAAAAATTTTCATTTGAAACCTGACAAAATGCGTTAGGTACAATTTGATCAAAAGAATTTAAAGAATTTGATATTGGATTTGTCAAATTTATATCCTGTGCATTATGAGAAGAATTTAATTGTACAGCATCGAGAGAATTCAATTGTACAATATCGGGGGAATTTGATATCGGAATTGTCGAATTTACGATATCAAAAGAATTCATCAAGTTTTCAAAAGAAATTTGTTGTTCAACCGCAGAAGGATTTCCTTGTTGTAGTGACATTGTATACTGTTTACGCAATTTTTTTAATTTTTTTGCTTCAATTTCTATTTCCTTATATTTTTCTTTAACAAAATCTGGTTCTTTCTTCCATAAACTACTTGCAAGAACAGAAACATCTTTTCGACTAATAGTAATATTTTTTGATCTCAATTCCTTTCTTAATGCAATTCTATATATCATGAAAATATTTGGAATTCTTTTGTATTTTAAAAGATCCCAAGGTGTAATTGCAGGTGGGAAAGTCATTATTATTTTATTTGATTTTATTTTTTATTTTTTATTTTTTTTGAGGATTGATTTTATAAAAAAAAAAAAAAAAAAAAAAAAGAAAGAAAAAAATGATGGATTCAACACACGGGCTTTTTTATTTATTTATCTACTTATTATTCATTAATAAACCAGTACACCAGTAAAAAAATCGCTATTATCCTATCGGAAAAAATGACAAATGACATTATTTATTCATTTAATCAGTAATCGGAAATTGAATCGATCCGGAAATCTTTATTACAAACAATGCATTAATAAAAATAATAGCTTGGCTACACAAATTTGTACAACAATTGGTCATAAGACCATTCAATAGGACAGTCAATAGCAATAATGAATTTAATTTATTCATCGTATTGTTTACACACTTCGTACGTAATTTAAAAATATCATCTATCCAACAGAACTGGAAATAGGGACCTATAAAGGGAAAAATATTATTCACCATGAATGTAAGAAATGAAGTAAAATGTAAAGGGTCTAATCCATCAAGCGACTATACTTGTTTCTTTCTATGCTAATATTATTGATAACCCAAATTTAAATCCTAAAAATATTATATCTCATTACCCAATCCTCTAATCTAAATTGTTTCTGAACTTTTTAAGGGGTAAAGTAACACGAATAAATGACAACAATAATGGTTTATTCTATTTTACGCAATTACATGAATTATATAATCCCATAATTGAATTCCATAATTAGAGTTTTCATTACTTTTTATTATTACGGAGGAGAATTGTGATGAATGTTCCGATTGATGATATGCCCCGTGATGAACTTGGTAATGGAAATGTGTCACAATTTCATGTGAACTACACCTTCTTAAGGTTCATTCATTCATTTAGATTATCGTCAAAAAATTTTCAAAAATTTCTCGATCACGTGATTTGTGCCCCATAAATTTTTGGCGCCAAAAAAAAAAAGATATCATTTGGCACGGAAAATACCAATGTTCACGACAGTAAAATTTACATTTTTAGTTTTTTTACTATTTCGAGAACCTTTCCAATTTTTTTTTGTGATTCTTCTCACGTCCTGCAAATTTGTATTTTACTTCATATGAAAGATAGCTTGCGATATTATGAACATTAACATTATATTTTCCTAGAAATCATGGGAAAAGATTATTCATTAGTAAGTCATTCATCCATAATTCGATTTTTTTTTTTCGTGATCTCCGTTTCCGCGTGCCTATATACCGCATAACAATTATAACATGGGCCAATATATAATCTCCACATTTTCTCTGATTATATCCGGTATCTCATAGGATCATGATGCCAACTATTTTGCTCATATTCTGCATGTGACGTCATTTATTGCCGGATATCAATAACGTACTATAGAGATCACGATTTTGCTTTATATTTACATTAAAAAAATTAGATGAATAGAGTAATTATCAGAATTAAATAATTCCAAAATTTGATTTAACATTTGATGTGGTATCCAATTTATCATGATCATTAAGGCTACCAGGGATATACAGTATAACCATTATTAGGCACTTCGTTATTCATTACGGTCAATATTTCATGATTGTTGTCATGTGCCGCTGCGCGGTATAATGACAGCCAATCATTCCACACTGACCTCCATATTGAATACTACGTGCCTAATAATTCTATAATTACGAAGATAATTAGATCTTATTTATGTGTACTATTTGCTTTGATTAGTTTACAAAGAAGGATTATAGACTATAAATATCGTCAAAAAAACAAAACTAGTAGATATTTAAGCCCATTTTAAAAAAAAGAAACGGGCGCGCGATTTTTCTTATATATAAAATTTTATATGTATTTTTTATTATACATCAAACGTATTTGTCAATGCATTACGAAAATAAATGAACATCTGAACATATTATTTGTATGAATTTCTCTTTTATATTTTATAAATGCAACAATTATTGTAAGTGTTGAATCAGGAAGCGTTTATCACTTTCAGGTTTTGATAATAAATTGCTAAAATGTGAATGCTTTATCCTCCTCTTCATATGAAGTTAAGATGTTTAGTATTTCCTTGTCGGCTTCTTTAAATATTCTTTTCCTTTATATCTAGTTGAAGAAAATATGAATTTTATCAAGATTTAATGTGGAAAAATTTCTGAAGCGGATGATGATGGTCAAGTCAATGATTTGTAAAATCACGTAATAAATTTTTATTATAAAAAAATATTTTTGAATTTTTGAAAAATTGATTACGAGAACCTAAAAATTTAATTTGTTCGGCCTAATAAGTCATCACGCATTTGTATAATTCGTTCCATTATGTCTTCCACTTTTTATTAAACAAAATTACCGAGATCGTAGTCAAGACTCAAGACTCAATCATATTTTTGAAATATTTGTGCAACAATCAAGCTGTAATGGTTTGATAAAACTTTAAAGTATCATCCAGTTTTCTTTTACGGAAAAAAATGTTCGCGACAAACATTTAGCCGAGTCAATCTGATTTATTTTATTACACGATCAAAAATTTATCCAAACGATCATGCGTCGAATTTCGAATTTCGCAAACTTACATCGAATTTGGGTCGCGTTTAACTCATCGACAATCACTTCACCGACAATCAATTCACCGACAAACATTTCGCCGACAAACGTTTCGACGTCAGGATCATCTCACCGACAAGTCGTTTCACCGACACTTACATATATCACAATAAAATTGAATATAATTTTTTTTCATTATACAACTGTACAAGACAGCCAAAATTATCGTTATTATATAGTACGAGATAGTGTGTACACAAGAGTAAATATTTATATTTTCAGATTAAATCTCAATAAATATAAATATTTTTAATTGTTCCTTCCAATTGGTAATGAACATAAGATTAATGTTTAAGTTTTTTTTCCTATATACTAAGTATTTTTCTTTTTTAAAAAAAAAACTATTATATTAGCTGTAATGGGTAAAAAAAGGGAAAAAAAAATGCTTTATAAAAAGAATTTTAATTTGTACCGGCGGCGGTGATGACTGTCGGTGAGATGACTGTCGGTGAAACGTTTGTCGGTGAAATGACCCTGTCGGCGAAACGTGTGTCGGCGAAGTGATTGTCAGTGAAGTAATTGTCGGTGAAATGAACCAGACCCAAACTGTTGCATGAAAGAAGTTTAAATTTTACATACAAAGTTCATTAGGACACGATTTTGACTGAATTACTTAGCGTAGGCTATTACTTTTTTTTATTTTTTGTTATTATTAAAAATTTTTGTATTTACTCTGATGCCGAATCTACAAATGCAGAAAAAACAACTTGTCATTGGCAGTAGTTATCAGAGAGCTGGGCAGTCGTGACCAATAAGATTCCGCATCATTTATTGCGAGCTTACTGGTTTATAATTGATCCGCCGATGAATTCTACAACAAAGACATAATAACTTTAATGACCTGTTTCCGTTACCAAATACAGCATCATTTTTCTATGATCACAAAGGTGATGAGTACCATTCAAATTATTAAACCGGTAAATCCGAATCATCAGTTCTTAGAAAATCAAACGATGTATCTTTACAGTGTATCTTTATACTGGTCTGTCTCATATTACTATGCATTACCATCCGGAAGATTATCAAACCGACAATATTATTATATTGGAAGATTTAAACAACTATTAGGCTATTATATATAGTTATTGGAAATATATTGGTCTTAGTTAGGACGTTATTAATCAACGTTAAAAATATCGGTCCGCTAGGACTATTAACTATATTGGACTGTTATTCAATTTAATCATCAAATAATAAAACGTATTTTTACATTTTGACCATTGGTACTTTATTGCTGAAATGTTAGATTTCTCGGTTTTCAAATTAATGCGACCTCATGTACGTCATCTTAAATCTGGAAACTATGTAGAATTACTAGCGATTTCCGAAGGAATATTCTGTTATATCATGTATTGTCTGGGTAAAATTAAGTAAAATCAAAAGAAAATATTTTTTTTTTCCGGAAAAAGGGCGGTTATTATACATAGAAAGGTATGGTAATTTTGGAAATATATAATGTAAAAATTATATTACAAATATTACAAATATAAGGAAGATGAAGGTAAAGTTTTAAATAATTAAAATTAAGATGATACATTATAATTGAATTTCATTTTTTAATTTTTGAGTTACTATATGAGCGTCTTCTATTTTTTCTTATATTGTTAGACTTAATGTTCACCAATTAAGGTTTGATCTTTGTGGTATCAACAAGTATCCAATTGATATTTATTACATCATTGGACCAATTTTTTAAAGAATAAAGGCATATACAGGAATAGATTAATGGCGGAAATATGATAACAATAGCATAAAGTGAAACAGCTGAAAGTGGAACAACAGTTTGATTTTTACTTACTTCAAGCACATAATTGCACTCTTTTCTATTTTCCTCATTTTCTTGTAATGCGCTAGTAAATGAAGCAATAGTTGCTAAAGCCCATTGTTAAATCCATTAGCAAACAATGCATTATTTATTTCCTTTATATATCAAATCTGCAACATCGATAGCTGCTCGCTGACTCATATGAATTGATGCGCCAGCGAAAGCTACAAGCTGTGGATTGATTAGATTTTCAAAAGCGGTTGCTTTTATTGACCCAAGAGTGATCACGTATTCAATTAATGAGGTATTAATGATGTAACATTCACACTTCACATTCGCATCATCTAGGCCATGTTCTTGTGTGTTTCCGAAACCTGAAGCCTAAAGCAGACCACAATGAAATGATTCAGGGCACGTGTACTTTGTCGCTGCACCATAATTACTTCTAAATTGCATATCTTAATGATTGTCTCAGGAGAATACTTGACCCAGAATATGAATAGGCATGATTGGAAGCGAGGATTGTAAAAGGTAAACTCCTCCATCAGCACTCTAAATTTGTAAGGTCTCGTTTATGTTCCAATACTCTAGCAGGATTCAAAATCCCTCTATTGATATCTGCTTCCCATTGACCACAAGTATCAAAAGGATGAAAATTTTCAAAACAATTGGTTGCTATGTTTATTGCCCTTGTATTTGAAATTATTTGATCTGGTGATCGTTGAAGAATTTCAGTGGCGGAGATATGAAATGCTGATGTTATATTGCCACATTAATGTTCAGACAACTACTATAGTGAGTTTGTTATAAGTTCAACCAGAGTTAAAACGGACTGTTAAAATACTCCATAAACCACGGGACATGGAAGCATCCAATAATTTAATGATTGTTGCACATGGAAAGGGGATGGACTTACTAACGAGTAGTCTTCTGTGATTCCGTAACTTTCTTAAGACGAAAATTGAATATAAAAGGAAATATTAATTATGCGTCTGAACATTTTTAAGAGGTATGAGAATCTAATAATTTTCTGCCACAAATTGTCATACGTTTTACATACATTTTACATATGCGTAACTAATCCATAGTTGGATTACAAAGAGACGGAATTTACCAATTCCATTGTTAAAGTTCTAATGTTTATTTACTGCCCCCTATTCGATTGCGTTACATGAAAGTTATGTAACGACTCTCAAAATATACGTTTCATGAAACGTGAAATCAAATGAATTTTAATACTGTTTATAATATAGGTGTCAAGTTCTGTTTTTAACGAAGTAAAGTTTATATTATGTTTTGAAGTAAAAACAAAATTATATCAATATTAGTTAAGCGGATATTGCCTGTCCGCACGCGTATTTCTACAAACGCGTGTCTTATTTTCTGATGCTGTCAAACTTTACGAAAATAATTTTGTAGCATTATATTTATTGCGGTTACAGTATCCCGCCCACATATAGCGTCCTCCCTTTAATGATTTTTACAACTTTGAATGCATGATAGTACAAAGTCAACCAAGTTTTAAATCTTTAACACCAACATATTTTCAAGAGAAACTATTTAAAGTACTGAAAATTTCACAGAAATCACTGATAATCGAACCCCCTTTTCTACGGATTTTCCGGATTTGTGAAAACCGAGGATTACGCACGGGGTAGTCGCACCAATTTGAAAGCGGCAGTTCCGACTTTTATAATAATCACAATTTTTCATGAAATTTTTATTCATTAAAGAGATCTCTTGATACTCTACTGATATCCGGTGACGAACCAGATCAGCCATGTATTGATTATTTATTGCATAATACTTTAAATATTTTTCATTTGTTAGATAACCGCAGGTCCTTATTGTCTTACTATTAAAAAAAATTTTTTTTTTTTTAATTTTAGTTTTATTAAAATTATTATTTCCATTCCTAAGAATGGTACGTTCTATAATTAGGTTACATTTTACAGGGATAATTTTATACCCGGAAAAAAATAATCAAATAATGGAAAATCTTTATATGTAACATAAAATAACTTTATCTCAAGGTCTAAAATTTTAAAAAATCATTTATGCCGAGAATATAAAGTTATAAAATCTTCCGATAAATTGCATATAAAGAAATTTCATTCAATCCCTTCATTCTATTAACTATGAATCAACTATATTAATTATTCGACTAATTTATTATTTAATTTATTTATTACTTTGTTTTTAAAGTCTTTGTTATAAACATAGGATAAATGTTACCTTAAAACATCATAATTGTGAATTGTTTCTAAAAATCCGAATTCCAATTTACAGAATTTTATAAAACTTATTCGCCATATATGTATCCAATATATCGTTACCCGAGTGACCGAGTCACAACATAGGAACATACTGCAACAATATATACTGTACAGTTTTATATATTTTATATATATAATAATATTATAATAAATATAATGTAAATTATATATATATATATATATATATATGTTTAAAGAGAACATTCCTTCCATTCTTTTTCGTAAACAGGTTTATAAAAAATGTAACAGATTCAATTTATGCACTAAGAATGTAAAATCCATAATCATTTGTTTAAATCGTCATAGATCTGATGTCAATGAACCTTTTTTTTTTCAGTTTAATTAATTAAGAAGATAAATTATAATTTATAGTTTTAGATTTTTTTAAACTAAAGTTTCAGAAATGAACTAATTTAGCGTATAATTTAGTGTTTAACATGGAAAACAATTGATATTTAAGATTAACTATGCATGACTGATAAGGTTTAGGATAAAGAGTTTCCGATTATGTTATACGTATAAATAATATAAAATAAATAAATAATAAAAATTTAACAAAAATAAATTTACAAAACGTTATTATTTGTTATATAATAAAATCTTAAACAAATTGAAAAAATTTAAATTAGTAATAAAGAAAATGTTTTTGTATTAGTAATATAATTTTTGTATTATTAAAAACTTTTTACGGCTTAAAAAAAAAAAAAAAAATAACAAGTGTAAAAATAAATGGTAACAAAGTAACAAAGTAACAAGTGGTAACAAGTAACAGTTATCGTTATCGTTACTCTCGTGATCCCTTATCCCTTATTAACATTATTTTTGGGCTGAATCGCAATCATTTTTGGTCAGAATATAATCTTACATTTTTTTTTTTTTTCCTTTATTATTTTATCTTTTAATAATATACAAAATCATTTTTTTTTTTATATAAAAAAAAAAAAAAAACGTTTCAAACATTTCACAATTCATATGGATTTGAAATTTTTGTAAAACATTAACAATTAATTAATATCTTTAATATCCTTAATATGACTTGTAATACCAAGTAAAAAGCTTGTCTAAATATGTATCAAAAAAAAATAATAATAATAATAATAATAATTAATTTTTTTTAAAAAAGAAAAAAAAAAAAATCAAAGAATTTTTTAGTTTATTATTATTTTTCTATGCTTGTTTTAGATTTTATAAAGAAATCTAAATATGTATCAAAAAGAATTCTTTTTCATACATAATAATAATTTAAATATTATCCTTATTTTTTTTTTTTTTTTTACCCCTGTTTTATAATACCGTTTTTATCCTTGTTTTTAAAATCCTTGCTTTTAAAAAATCGAGAAGAAAAAAAAAAAAAAAGAAAAAAAAAAAAAAAATTTTTCATTATTACGCCAAGTTGCCAATGAATAATTTGACTTATCAATCTTTTTTTGAGAATTGAAAAAAATAAAACCATATGTATTAATATTTTGATCATCTGATCATGACAAGTTCTTGGTTTAAAAAAAAAAATCTACATTATATTCTAATTAGTTGATAATTTTAGTAATTATACTCGCATTCAAAAAAATCTTATTTCATGGGTTAGTACATATATTACGTAAAAATAAATAAATAAATAAATAAATTAAAAACCATTTACAATGAAAGATATTATTTCTCAATGAATATTAATTTAATTTGTGTTTCAGACCTTGCATTTTAAAGTTGTACGACCTTTTTTTTTTTTTTTAGTGTTAAATTCTTAATTACCGAAATATGCATATCTATTATTCTATTAGAATTTTTTTAGAAGGAAAAAAAAAAGTAAAAAAAAAATTTAAATTTTAAAGCATATGCAATGTTAAAAAAAAAAAAAAATACGCCAACAAAAAAAAAAGAAAAAGAAAAATTGATCAGCCGATCTCCTTTAGGTCTGGAGAAGTGTTTGTTGTACCAATTTAAATTCTATTGAAAAAAAACACGTAAAACAATCATAAGAACTCATCTTTCTTCTTTTTTTTTCATTTAACTATTATTATATTCACTTAAAATTGATTCAATCAAAAAAAAAATTCATGTTCATATTAATAATAGTAATTTATTTTTATAGTTAAAAGAGTTCATAAACTTTTTTTCTTTTACTTACAAAATTAAATAGAAGTAGAATATTAAATATATAGGATAAAATATGATATGATAGATAATTTTTTTTTTTTTTCATAATTTTTAAAAATAATATATCATGCTATATAAATAATTGATATCTTTTCTCTAAAAAATAAACAAAAATATATACATGTAAAAAAAATAATAATTTTTCTTTGCTTAAAATAAAATAAATAAAACGAAAGTAAAATATATTACAGTAATACCGTAAAGATCTTTTTTTTTTTTTTCTTTTTCTTTTTTTTTAAAAAAAAAATAAATAAAAAAATTTTTTTTAAATAAATAGCGAAGGAGTTCTTTTTTTTTTGAAAAAAAAACAAATATGTAATAAATAAAAATAAATAAATAAATAAGTTTTTTTTTTTTAAAAAAAAAAAAAAAAAAAAAAAATCTCTCAGCCCATTCACCAGATTAATGTAAATGCTAATGATTAAAAGTGCTATAGTGTACAATATAATGATATCATAAAAAAAAACATATAAGATTTTTTTTCTTTTTTTCCTTAATCCTTCTCTTCTTAAAAAAAATAGGTGGTGATTAAAATGATGGATTTTATTTCGATGTCTCGATATAAAAGTTTAATGTTGTAAAATCTATTAAATATAGCTATATACAGTAAGTAATTCTCCACTTTGTGATATGTTATCGGTAGAAGAACGTTGATGATCCAATACAATATTTGATGTACCAGTTTTCATCATGTTTACAGTTTGTTTTCTTTTAACATTCTTTTTGAAATTTTCAATTACTTTACGTTGAATGTCTAAATCCCTTTCTTTTTGTGAAATTTCATCTTCTTCCAATAACCAACATTTTGAAAATATTCTACATAATCTACAACTCGCCTTGTCATGTAATTGTACTGCTATGGATTTAAATATTGAATCTACTACTTCTGCTCTTAAAAATAATGAATGTTTACCCCCTTCTATTAAAGTTAATTTGCAATCTGACATGTTCCCTTCCATCCATTTAACTGCTGATATAGGAATTCGATCATCCTTTGTTCCATGAAATACATGTACAGGATGATTTACATCAGCATAAGAAAATCCAAATGTACGCTTCCTTTCAAAACACATTAATAAATCATTATTAGCTCCTGCCAAATTTTCTGCAAATGATGCTTTAAGTATTGCTAATCCAAGCTGTTGTTTTTTCTCACTACTTGTTGGAACTGCTAAAGCTCCAGAACTTCTTTGTGATTGTGGTTTAATTGAATAAGGTTGTCTTCCATGTTTCATTTGTTGTAATGATATACCAGCGGAATTTGTGAGTTTGATAATCGGAGTTGGAACATATTGTAACCATTTAAAATTATTAGCCACTGTTGTGCTAACCCATGGTGATACCAAATAAATTGTACCCTGTAACCTTTGGGGTATTTTCATTGCGCATGCAAGAGCATATGGAGCTCCTGCACTATGTGCCATGATGAAAAATTTTGGAATTTCCATGATATTACAAAGTTCTTCTATAACATCTATATCACGTGATAATAATAAAATTAGTAAACCAATAATATATATATAAAAAATATATATATATTTTTTTTTTTTAAAAAAAAAAAAAAAAAATAGAATACCTGGCCATTTTAAAACTTGTTGGTCCTCAGCTTTAACATCATCAGATAAACCGATACCAGGACGGTCAGGACATATTAATCTTAAATTATAACTTGTTGCCAAATCATCAAAGAAAGCAATAAAATATCGTACACAACCCATTCCTAAGAATACGAAAACAGGAAAACCATTCCTATCACCAACTTCTGAAAAACTTACAACCCTACCAGAACTTAATCTAACACGTTGAGTGAGACGTGGCGCAGCAAGGAAGGTGGTGATCTCCATATTACCATTACTACTAGTGGTGGTGGGTTCATTAGTTTCAGGTGTATTACTAGTTTCAGGTGTACAAGTTGACTCTGAAGAAGTTGAAGTTGGTTCCATAGTATTAGGGGTAGTTAATTTACTTGAAGATTGTGCAGAAGATTCATTAGAAGAATCTATTGATAATTTATCAGAAGTAGATTGTGATTGTCGTGATTGTTCTTCAGCGATTATAGTTGATTTCTTTTTAGTTGAAAAGAAATTTGTTTTAGTTGATCTTTTATTATTATTATAATCCATCGTTGTTGTTGAAGAGGAAGATTCAGTATTTTCAGCGGCAACAGATTTATTTGTAGATAGAGAAAGACGTTTAAATGATTTATTTGGTATTTTAGATTTAGAAGTAGCGGAATCAGATTTTCTACGTTGTGATAAAGAAAATTTCTTTATATTAGGAAAAGAAGATTTTGTTGGAGAAACTGGAGAAGATTTTGAATTTAATAATTTTTGGTTTGAATTCTCTAATGAAATTTTTTGTTTAATAAAAGTTTCCCCACTATTTTTAGTATCAACTATATTAGTTGAAGAAGAAGTAGCGGAAGTATCAAAACTAGAAGTTGAAGAAGAAGTTGAACAACTTGAAGAAGTTGAAGAAGTTGAAGAGACGGATAGAGAGCGCTCTGGATATAAACTCATGATTTACTAAAATAAAAAAAAAATAAAATAAAATAAATAAAATTAAATGTTAAACAAACTATGCGGTCATTAAATGAATGAATCATAAAAAAAATTAAATATGCGAGTAATTGTTTATGCACAGAAATTTTATTGAGTGAGTGGATAGTTTAAAAAGTCACCATGACAACATAACACAGTGAAAAACGTTATTTTTTTGCGTTTAAAAAAGCGTTATCCATTGTGCGAATAAGAACGAAATATAAAATAATTTCAAAAAAAAAAAAAAAAAATGATTACATATAAATAGATACTTACGTATTATTTGTTTTCGTAAATTTTTTTTTTTTTTTTTGGGAAGAGAGGAAAAAAAAAATGCTGGTTGATTTTTTTTTATACACAAGATGATTTTTTCCTCGTGAAACGATAATAATTGCGCGTAAAGAAAAAAAAAAATAATGAAGAGAATAGGGGGGGGAGGAATGAGAAAAGAAGGCCTTTATATATAAAGAAAATAGATACAAAGAATAATCAATTGATAAAAATAATAAGGTAATAATAATATAAATAATTTTAAAGTAACGATACAAAAAAAGATAAAAAACAGATGATTAAAATACACAAGGATTTATATATATATAATGAAAAAGGTAAATTTTGATTTTTGGGAAAAAAAAGGAAAGCATAATACATGTTAAAGGGGGAAGAAGAAAATAGATATTGTTTAGGAATTTTTTTTTTTTTGTTTGTATGTGCACATAACTAAACACTGCAGATGAATTTTCGCCGTCCTCGTCCGTTTATTATACTAATATAAAAAAAAACCGCGTTCTTAATAATTGTTTCACTAATATAAACTATAATAAATATTTATCGTAAATGGAAGATAAACATGATCATAATAATTTAAAGTGAAGTTCAAAAAAATAATAAAAAGTAGATCAGTTAAATTTATATTGATTGGTTTACAACGTGGTAATTTTAAAATTACCAAATTAAGTAATAAACTATAGCTTGTTTACCAACAATTTTACACATTTAAGTGACACATCCACGATTATACTATTTAGGGTTTATGATGATGACATACATTAACGAACCCTTGAATCATTACTATATCAATCTTCTTTACATCGTTACTAGGTATAAAACTAGGTATATTGAGAGTAACTTTTGAATTTGTCGTACAATCCTACTTAATATGTCATAATCCTTTGTTTCAGATTTTTTTTTTTTTTTTTTTCTTTTTTTTTTTTGTTTGTATAATAAAACTCATATTTGGATTTACTGCGCTTATAAAAAGTTAAATTTGACGCACGCCAATTTTTTTTTATCCTTCCGTTTAAACAAAGGAACACTTTGATATCATACTACTTATATTATTAGTATTATTAGCTCCATCAAATACTCGAGTTTTCCGCCGACGAGAGGTCAAAGCTGAAAAAAAGATCATCAGATGATGAAAATAATCATGCAATAATCATAATAATAAAATGACAATCTTTTATTCAAACTATTTACCTACGCGTAAATGTATAATGTAAACCTGCTAAAAAAAAAAAAAAAAAAAAAAAAAAAAAAAAAAAAATTTTTTTCATATTTGTTTCGTCTCCCCATTATTCTATGGGAAAGATTATCCACAAGAATCACATTCAGTCTTACTAAATAATGCACGAGTGGTACAAAGTGAATAAGAATGGATTCATTGCT
Source organism: Rhizophagus clarus (assembly GCA_015698045.1). Classification (NCBI taxonomy): domain Eukaryota; kingdom Fungi; phylum Glomeromycota; class Glomeromycetes; order Glomerales; family Glomeraceae; genus Rhizophagus; species Rhizophagus clarus. The sequence goes on along the minus strand of BLAL01000040.1, from coordinate 1,517,867 downwards.
CTATAAGCCTATATCAGGTAAGTATCAAAGATGCCTAGATACTCTAACCGAAACTTGGATTTTTTTTTTTAAAGAAAAATCTGCAAGAAAATTTTTTTTTACTTCCATTTGCATTTCCAATGATTTCTTCCTTTGCATAAATACTTTTAATGGTATAATTCAAGTTGAAACATGTAACGCTACGCTACTTTTTCTTATTGTTTTAAAAAAAAAAGATTGGAGAAATAATCTACACAATGTCGACTTTTATGTATAGAATGAAAAAAATCTGTATCCATTAATCGCTAAAATTATTTTATCTTTATCTTTTTAAAAAGGAATTCATAGTCTCTGTATTTAGAACAATCAAAAATATCCCAGTTTTATCTTGATTGTAAAATGAAAAGGTATGAAGATGTAGGGGGGAACGGATGTAGGAATCAGAAATAGAAATTAATTATACGCGATCGATTTGATGGACAAAATATTTAATCATATACTGTATATTTATATATTTTATTTTTTTAAATACTTTCTTCTGGATGATATCAAGGTTGGTTTATTTATATTATAAACAAAGATTTACCTTAACAAACACTATTTATTATGGTACACCAATATTCCTAATATTTGTTATCCCCGGTTGTAATAAAGTTATCATTTTTATCGGCGGATGGCTGAATTCTTCTAAAATAACAATTAAGGTTTATTATTGTTATTATTATTATTATTATTACTATTAAAATTAATGATTTAACTTTTTGTTATCTTTAATAAAAATCCTTTTTTTTTTTTTTTTAGTTGAGATGAATATCTGCATGGTGTAACTTCCCACAAAATTCAATAATTTCCCATATGTCTTAATAATTAAACTTTATTCTGATAATAATATTAAAGGTTCCCACAAATTATGTAAAATGCGGGTCCCAAATTTCATAATCTCGCCATCATCCCTTTTTTATTAATCTTAAAAGCTATTAAGAATGTCAAATGAAAAAAAAAAATTAATTTAACGTTATTACATTATAAGTGTAACAAAGGAGATTTACGATACTTTTCAAGATTTCATAGATTTTGATATGTGAGTCAATTCATTTAAAAAAATATCGTGGCATTCAAGTCATATTCCATGATGGTGCGTTTTAAAACGAGGTGGAGATGTGATTTATCTTGTCTGACCTCCTGTGCGAGAATTACATAAATGTACAGGTAAGTCCAGCCCCGTTTATTCCGTGTTATTCTTGTACGTATGCATTGCATCTGTGATATGTTCCGATATTAGTATATTGACGTTATTTTTTAAGGAAACCATCTACAAGTATCATAATTGACTTCATTTCTTTTTTTTTTGTATACCATCTGACCATCTGACTCGTTCTTTTAAATGTAACAGAATGCACATTCGCACAGTTCACAATTTTACACGTCAACTTCAACCACGGTAATTGCAACGCGACATTTACGATTATGGGGAAAAAAGCAAGGTATTATGTTTTCATCATGCTTCTTACTTTCCGTTGCATATAATACTGTATATAATACATATTATATTAATTACTTTACTTGGTTATATTACATACTGTACTGTTCTGTATAAATTTAAAATAAATTAATTAAATTTAATTTTAATATATATATATATATATATATTGAACTAGGTCTAGTTTATGGCTAATATATATATAAATTAATATTGTATAATTGTAAAATACAGCTTATATTAAGCCATGTGATTATATGAGCCGGTATTTTATGGCACAATATTTTCTCTCCCCATTTTTTCATTTTTTTTTTTTTTTTTTTTTTTTGAATTTTTTGAATTTTTTGACTGAAATTAGAATTCCGCCAAAATTATTCTATTCTCACGTGATAAATAAAGAAAAATAATTAATTTTCGTCACATTAAATTAATTAAATTTCTAAATTTTTTTTATGGTTATAATCCTGACATAATTTTAACTATTATTTTTTATATATATTGTATTTTTTATTGGTTATATATTAAATATATTAAAACTAATATTACAAATAAATATTAAGATAATATTTTAAAAAAATTTCCATCTCCCCCAAAAGAATTTCTCACCATGTGATCATATCGTCCGGCCAGAAATCACGTGAAATTAATTTTTTGTGTGATACTGAGGTGATACTGTGGTCTGGGGGTAATAATGTGCAATCTGATGGCACAGCACAATCATACGTTACATGATCCAATATTGCTAGAATGATCTATCTGTTTTATTACAAATCACCAAAGAAAAAAAAATTAGGTTTTCAGATAAAAAAAAATTGCATGTTAAAAAGAATTAATGATTCATAATCACGTCAACTATTATAATTTGCAATCAAATGTATGTCGCACGTCGTAGTCACGAATGTTGTATATGTTTTTGGACAATGAAAATCTATTCCTTTTTCACTTCCACAATATTTCTTATCCAAAATCTTTCACATTCAAAGAAATCAAAAAGAATAATTTCATTATCTGTTGTGTATTTTCTTGTGTTCAATTGTACAATCAATTAACTTGATTCTTTTGAATGATATCAAGTATTTTTTCATTAAACATTCTAAGCTAAATCGATTTCTTCTAACTTTTTACGTTCAATCCATTCAAATTATATTTGTGACACAATTATAAAAAAGGATATCCAACAAATTAAAGGACTTGGTCATATGTTCTATCCGATATTCTTCTAATAATTTTACTATATCATAAAAGATAAAAATTATTCACTTCCGTGTTATTTGAGTGGCTTAGTCACGATCTTGGAGGCTTTTCATTCACGGACGTTTAGGTTTGATTAAGCATTGTAAATCATCCTCCACATAAACTTATCCTTTTTTCGAAATTTTTTAGAAATTAATTCCCATTTTCATGGAAAAGAAAAACTTGAAAAAAATAAACCAATTTCTCAAAATTTTTATAAAAAAAAAAAAAAATTTATTCAATTTCACGTGACAATAAAAACTTATTTTTGGAATTTATATAATTTCTGAACTTGTATCACTGATCCTCTGATCAACTTAAGAATTAAGTCATGTGACTTTTGAACTCTAAATAGAGAAGTTTTCTTGTGTCGCCAATTAGACGATATTTAAATGTTAATAAACAATACGATTCTCCTTGTACAAAGTATAACAACTGGTTGGCTTTTTCTCTCTTCTCAAGATATTTTTTAAAGCTAACCAACAAAAACTTTACACTAATATTTGTTTTAAGGTATTTTATTTTTTTTTAAAAAAAATTTTTTTTCTTTTTTATTAAAATCAATACATTTATATTTAGACTCCATGCCTGCCAACAGTAATATTATTAAAACAATCAATAACCCCAATCGATTTGGTCCACAACCAGGAGGAGGCTTAATGAATCGGTCAGGTATGACAGGTAAACTAATTTATTGTTATCATTATGAACTAATTATTTATTATTAAAAGGAAATATATTAACATTTTTTTTTTAAAAAAAAAAAAATAAAATAAAATAAAAAATAAATTAAATTAAATAAAATAGCAGTTGTAAATCCAGCTCAACAAGCTAATCGGCCAGGTCCAATTAATTCTGCATATCCACCAACTTCGATGCCACAAAGGACTGCTGGAGGAAATCCGTTGATGTCTAGAGTTAATGGAAGGATTGGTATTATATTAAAATAATTTATTTTAATTGATTCATTTTTTTTTTTCTTTTCTGATCCAAGAAATTTAATTTATGAGAATATCAATTCCATTTAATTAATTCATACGTTGATTAAATTTTAATTTTAGGCACGAATGTACCGTCATGGAATTTCACTCCAGGTTCTTCCTTAACTTCTCAAAACATTTCAACACGACAGCAAAATTTTACATCATACCCTAGTGCAATACATAGCGTACATTCCCAACAGAATGATATTTTGGATATGTCTGAATTCCCTGCTTTAGGAAGTGCAAATACAACATCGAATAGCTCATCTGCGACAGGGATGAGTTCAAGTTATGCGAATACGGCGCAAACCGGAACAAATTCTACTTTAAATGATAACAGGTCAATTCATCATCAACAACAATCGCAAGAATTTACTATTGACGATTTTCCAGCCTTACCAGGTGCAACGAATAGTTCAGGAAATCGTGGAGTAGTTGGTTCACAGCCTGGAGTATCGCAGCACCATTTAGTGAACCATCAACAACAAAATAATGTGGATGGTCTAAGTAATGGAAATACTATGTCAACGGATATGTCATCATCAGGCATCCAGGATGGTCGAATAAGCAATGGTACGTTACCCATATTTAAATTAAAACAAATTGAAATATGGGGAATATTTTTAGTTAAGTTTGACTCTCAATAATTGGGATTTGCGCAGAATACGAAAATTAAGATTTTGCTCCTTTGATGTTGATCCTCAGGCGGAATAAGACCATCGAGTCAATCACAAATGAATTCCGTGTCCGAACAAGACAAAAAGGTGTGTAATGTTAACAACAATATTAATATCATTTATTGTAACTTTCAATTTTTATTTATGATGCTAATATATGATTTTTATTTATTATACATGATGGATTTCTTAAATCTCATGGTTTGAATGAATCGGATTTTGACATCATTATACATTTTTTTTTTTTTTTTTGAAAAATTATTTTCGTAGAACTTCTCTACAAAATCCGGAGGTAGTGTACAAACAATACAACAAAATCCTTCTTCATCCTCATCTTCGATGTTGGCGTATTCATTAACATGGCCTAATCCAACAACGCCATATTCAACAACGTCAAACTTAACGGGTACGCCTTATCCTCCATCAATAGGCATACCTAATATGCAATCAAATGTAGGTGGTACACCTTCGTTAAACCAATCATCGTCGTCGTCATCATCGTCTGTGGCTTCGGCAGATGAATTTGGTTTACTCGGTTTATTAAGTGTAATACGAATGACCGATCCTGATTTAAGCATGCTGGCACTAGGGAGCGATCTAACAACTTTAGGATTAAATTTAAATTCTCCAGAGTATGTATTTATAAACTTTTAATTGATCTACATTTCTCATTAATTTAATCAATTTGTGTATATTATTTTTATAGTGCACTTTATGCAACGTTTACATCACCTTGGGCAGAAAATAATCAAGTTGCTGGTCTAATTGAGCCTGAGTACCATTTACCATCGTGTTATAACGTTCAACCACCACCACCAGCTCAATCGAAAATAGGTTCATTTTCCGATGAAACGCTCTTTTACATTTTCTATAGCATGCCCCGAGATATATTACAAGAAGCTGCAGCTCAAGAATTGTGAGTTATAAGTATCATTATTATACAGAAATTTTTTTTTCTTAGTTCCTTTATCTTTTTATTCAAAATACGTTAATTTATCATCAGATATAATCGTAATTGGCGTTATCATAAAGAACATCAGTTCTGGTTAACAAAAGAGTTTGGTACAGACCCAGTTGCAAAAACGCAGAATTACGAACGTGGAAACTATATCTATTTTGATCCTGAGTCATGGGAAAAAGTCAAAAAAGAGTTCGTTCTCATGTATGATGCTTTAGAAGAACGTCCTATGTTAAATAGCATGAGTAGTATTAGTAGCATGAGTGGTTCTTCATCATCCAATCTCTCCTCATTAGCACCTACAGGCTTGCAGCAGGCAGTGCAACAAAATCTTACAGTAAATTCAATGAATATGAGTAGTATGAGTAGTCTGATGGGTCTTAGCAATAATATACCCTCGGGAGCCGGTGGAACTGGTGCTAGTGGTCTAACTGCTAATGCTTTGGCTGGATTAGGTGGTGCTACTCCTGCACAATTACAGCAATTACAGCAACTACATCACCCAACAATTGGTCCACTTCATCCATTGGGACCCGTATCTGGTCTTGGACAAGGTGGTCATTATATAGCCCAAAGTGGGCTCAAAGATTTTTAACGGGAAAGTCGAGTCATTAAACGGAGGAGGGTGTTACTTTTGCCATGATACACGGCGAGAGTGATGTAAGATAATTTTTATTGCATTTCTTTGTTCATAGTATGTACAAATATAAAAATTTCGTTCTCTGTTTATTGGTTATATTAACTTTAATGAAGTTTTCTTAATAATGTTTCATATTATAATTATTATTTATTATACTCTCTATACTCACTCCTATCTTGACACATTCGGTTTTTGGTCTTAATTAAAAAAAATTCGTTCTTGAATGTGATTGTGATTTTTCTTTAATGTCATGAACGTGTGAAAAATTTTTTGCCGACAATTCATTCATCGTTTTGAACATTTGTTATAAAATTTTCGCTAATTATAACGCAAACATCACCTTTCAATATCAATCAAGTTATCATTGACGAATTTTCACCCTTTCACATTCTTTTATTATTTCATTGATTCATTATTCTCTCTTTTTTTTTCATTCATTTATCAATAGCTTAACCACTTATTTTTTTTCTCTTTTCACAAAGATCATTAGAAAAATTGACGAACCAAAGGTAGTAAATAGCCTTTCATTCGAGTTTTTTAGATAGATATATATATATATATGGAAGTACAATTATAAATGTTTATATGTATTTTTTTTTCCTGTTCATTTTATATATACATGTACATATGTATAAAAAAAAAAATGCTACTTTCTTTTTTGGTAGTGTATAATGCAAATCATTTTAATCTAATCAAAAAAAAAAAAAAAAGAAATTCTTGCAATATAACATAATTAAAAATTTTTTAACATGAATTCAAAAAGAAATCAACATGATTTTCCTAATGATCACATGAACGCGTTTTTTGTTTATATGAACGCGTAAAATTTATCAAAACAAAATTGGCCAGTAAAAATAAGAAGATGATAGTTTTTTTATTTAAAGATACAATTAATTTGAATTTGAATCCCCTTTTTTTATTTTCTTTTAAAAAAAAATCAAGTGTTTTTTTTTTTAAAGAAAAAAAAAAAGGAAAGAAAATATTTTACTCTTTTTTAATATGTTTTCAAAGGAGGGTAAAACTAATTCGAACCGTAAACGAATTAATGAAGAAACCTCGATTAGTAAAAATAAAAAACTAAAGAAGTATGTTTTCTTTTTTCTTTTCTTTTCTTTTGCATTTGATCCTCACTATATATGTTTGAAAATGCATTTTTAAAACAATATTTTCAATATCTAAAGAAAAACTGCCATTGGTCCTAATTCTGAAAATGGTCTCGTTACGAGTAATATTTCTGCCGGGACAAGTGATGCTATTATTAAGGAAGCTTCAAAAAAAAAAAAAAAAACTCCTTTTAATGATGTAGCTAATGATGTAAAGAGAAGCACGGCGTTTCCTATTCCTACAGGACTTATGTCTGGGAAGGCAAGCGGGAAGGCAAGTGGAACTGCAAGTGAGAAGGCAAGTGTGAAAGCAAGTGGGGCAAGTGGGAAGGCAAGTGGGAAGACAGTTAGCTACAAAAACACTACCATAAAGAGTTATTGTCCTTCAAGTCCTTTAAGACCTATTACCAAATCTATGGCCGAAAGGATTAGGTTGCGTACAAAAGTTTTAGAATATAAAGAGCAATTGGCTGAGGTTCGGCGCGAGACTGTTGAAATTAAAGAATATAATAGAGCCATAGAATCCAGATTGCCGAAATTACATGATGAATTGATTCAAATCGAACGTGATTACGAAGTATTATTGAGTGATATCGAACAAGCAAAGGTAATAATCTTTTTTTTTTTTTTTTTAAAAACAAAAAAAAAAAAAAAGGAAAAAAAAAACGAGTATATAAAATCTATTATAAATAATACATACTATATATCTATTAATGTAGGAGCAAGCAGCCAAGTATGATGAAGAATTTAAGAAGCTCAATGAGCAGTGCGATGTAATAAATGAAGATAACAATATATCTAGTGAGAACATCGTGAATATCAGAAAGGATCTAGAACTTAAGAAAGATAAAATCATTGAACAAAAATTATCGTACGAGTCCCTGCTTAAACAAATACAAGAAAATTATGCTAGATTGAAAATAGAAGAAGATACTCGAAAGGATTTGCATAACCAACACCTAGATCTCAAAGGCAACATTCGAGTAATGTGTCGTGTCCGTCCATATACTGATAAGGAGAACGGAATTGAACGAGCTAACTTGAAATGTTCTGATGATAAGCGTACTATACAAGTTTCCACAAAGAGATTAAGACTTTGGCAAATGCAAACTGAGAAATCGACATACGAATTTGATCATGTTTTTGATGAAAGTGCTGATCAAAATGAAATTTACCTGGAGCTCTGTTCACTTGTGCAATCAGCTATCGATGGATACAATGTTTGTATATTTGCATATGGGCAAACAGGGTCTGGAAAAACTTACACAATGGAAGGTGAAGTGAACAATCCAGAAAAGAAAGGAATTATTCCTCGATCAATCGATGAAATTTTTGATAAAATTAAAGAGACCAGTAAACTTGGATGGGATTTCAAGGTGTACGTTCAATATGTTGAAATTTACAACGAGACAATTCAAGACTTACTTACAGATGAAGATAAGAATCGCAAAAAGTCATGCAAGGATCGAAAAAAATCATGTAAAGAGAGCAAGGATTTATGCAAGATAGTGTACCATGAAGACACTCGCATGACAATTATTGAGAATGCCGAAAGACGTAAATATATTCATTGTTGTTATTATTAATGGTCTCTATCACACGATCGGTAACCTTATTCTGGGTAATCTTTTTTCACTTACTAGGCAATATCAGCAAAAAAAAAGACATGGAAATTTTAATATGCAAAGCTTCGAATCGTAGATCTAAGTCGTCAACTAATTCCAATTCGGTTTCTTCAAGAAGTCATGGTGTATTTATCCTTCATTTAGAAGGAGAAAATCCAATTGAAAATATGAGCAGTCGGGGTTCTCTTAACTTAATCGATTTAGCAGGTTCTGAAAATATTGATAAATCAGGTTCGGTCGGCGATCAAATGACGGAGGCACAGAGTATAAATAAATCACTATTCTATCTTAGAAATGTGATTCAACAAATTAAGAATAAGTCGAATCACGTTAACTATCGTGATTCAGTATTAACAAGTTTGTTGAAATATTCGCTTGGTAAAATATTATTATTATTTATTATATACTTATTTTATTAATTTTCGAGTATTAATCCTGTTTTTTTTATTAAGGTGGTACTGCAAAAGTGTGCATGCTGGTTAATGTATCACCTTTGGCTGAATCAATCAACGAGACAAAAAAAAGTTTGTCTTTTGGTCAAGATGCAAGAAAGACGCACGTCGGAACAGCGATAAAAAATTAATTGTTACAATTTTATTGTCTCGGTTTGTTATTTGCTATGTTTAAAAATATCGGTTAGTAATTTATAACTAAATATGTATAATAATATATCATACTTTTTTTCCTCGTTTCTGAGGGTACTAATTAAAAGAGAATGTAAATGGTAAATTTGATATACGTATTTAATAAAATTAAATGTCAAAACCAAGCTTGACGATCGATTTACGTGAAACTATGTCGATGTACAACGCAGATCAATTATATTAATTAATTAATTGTGAATCTTAACTTTTTCGGTAACGTTAAAATACTTTTCTCAAATAAAATAGAAAGGTAATTTCTAAATGGCGAAATATGAACCACTCAGTACTTCTGAAAGTTCTTCTGAACCTCAAAACAAGCGTGGTTCACTAGTAAAAATTTTAATTATCATTTTATTTTTTGTAGTAGGCATATCTATTTGGAATATAATTCCTTCGTTGTTTTATTTGGAAGATACCATAAATAATATTGATCAAACTGATCAAGTTCCTATAGAAAAAACCTCCTCGGTAACACCTATTTCCGTTCAGACATCTTCAATATCATCTACAATATCATCTACATTATCACCAACATCAACTCCAGTGACAACACCTGTTAAAAAACCAAAACCTCCAATGAGCGGAAGTGGAAAAGTTATTGCTGGTTATTTTACATCATGGAGTATTTATGCTCGTGCATATAATGTTATTGATATAGATTCAGATAAAGTAACTCATATATTATATGCCTTTGCAAACCTCAAACCGGATGGTGAGGTATTTTTAAGTGATGCTTGGGCTGATACAGACAAACATTTTGAAGGTGACTCTTGGAATGATGAAGCTCGAAATCTATACGGAAACTTTAAGCAATTAGGTCTATTAAAAAAGAAAAAGAGTCATTTTAAAGTTAGTTTATCAATTGGAGGATGGTCATGGTCAACTCATTTCCCGACAGTTGCTTCTAGTTCTAATTCGAGAAAGAAATTTGTTACTTCCTCTATTAATTTACTTAAAGATTTGGGTTTAGATGGTTTAGATAGTAAGTTTCATTTTAATAAATTTTTATTATTGTAATATTTAAATTATGTATCACAAATATTTTTTTTTTTTTTTTTGATAGTTGATTGGGAATATCCTCGAAATGGAGATGATGCTAAGAATTATGTTAAATTGTTAAAAGAGCTTAGAGAAGCATTAGATGAATATTCTGAATCACATAATCATACATGTAGATTACTTCTAACTGCCGCAATGCCATGTGGTGAAGATCATTATAAGATAATGAAATTGAAAGATATGAATAAATATCTTGATATTTTCTATCTTATGGCCTATGATTTTCATGGATCTTGGTCAAGCAAGACAGGCCATCAGTCAAATTTATATGGAGGTGACTTATCAACTCATAAAGCTGTTGATTATTATATCAACAATGGTGTAGATAATGATAAGATAGTTATTGGTATGCCAATGTATGGTCGAGCATTTCAAAATACAAGTGGTTTTGGTTCCTCGTATAATGGAGTTGGTGAAGGAACTTGGGAACAAGGTGTTTATGATTATAAGAAATTGCCTCGTCAAAATTCTGTTGAATATTTTGATGAAAAAGCGATTGCTAGTTATAGTTATTCTGAATCTGACAGAGAATTTGTTACCTATGATAATCCACAAGTTATTATTCAAAAAACTGAATATATTAAATATAACAACTTACGTGGTGTAATGTTTTGGGAATTAAGTGGAGATTTCCCTACTTCTCATGAACGTTCATTGTTATCTGCTGCTTATCATGGGTTGGGTGGGAAAGATGCGATTGATCAAACTCCAAATCATAGATTATACCCTGATAGTATCTATGAAAATGTTAGAAAAGGATTCGAATAAATTCAAAGCACTCCTCATTTATAATACTTTTTTAAAATTATTAAGTTTTATCATTATTATCATTATTATCAATTATCACATTACGTATTTATATTAAATTATTAAAAAAAAAAAAAATTATCAGGAAAATTTAATCTGTGTTACACTATGTTCACGTGAAATCATTATTTAAAATTAAAGTGTACATTTTAATATCACCTTATTTTCGTTAGTACCACGAATATAATAAAAGAAAGAAATAGAAAGCAAATCTTTTTGTTACAATAACAATCCGAATTTTGATATTTAAAAGGTTTAATAATACTAATTTGAGTAACAATAATGGATCTCAGTAATATATCATAACCTTGCGTGCCGACGCCCGTCAGAATTCATAATATTCATTGTCTAATTTCCTTTTTAAAATTTCGACGGCGCGTATAAGACCATAAACTGAATAGGTTTATTACATAACAGATAAGTTACATTCATGTGAATGAAAAAAAAACGTGTTTTTCCGGTATAAAAACATGAAAAACATGCCCCAGAAAATAAAAAAAAAAAAAAATAATAATTTTTTTTTGTTTTTTTTTTTTTTTTTTGTTTCCTGTTTCTTTTCAAATTTTTCTTGGATAGGATTAAAAACGAACCTATCCTCTCATTTATTTATTTATTTATTTATTTATTTATTTTTATTTTTTTGTATTATTATTTTAAATTTATTTATATTATCATCATTTTACTTTATTTCTTAAATCAATTACAATGAATAATCAGGAAAATGATGATGATAAGAAAGGTAAAGGCAAAAAAGAAACATCCGAAATCAAAGTTAACCATAATCCATCCTATAACGGCAACAATAAAAATGGAAGTTTTACTGCGCCGTATTACCAAACTGGTCTCAATTATAAGAATGATGTTAATCAATATTATAATATTAATCAACACTATAACATTGATCAATACAATAACAATCTTGGAAAATCCGATAAAGATAAGGGTAATAGTACCGATGAAGGATCTATGAGAGACAACTTAAACGAACCTACTGAAAATGAAGCTCAGAAATTGTCTAAAAATCAATGGAGGAACTTAACAGACAATTTTAGAGAAAATTCAGCAGGACAACGCGCTTCCACTTCACAAAATAACGAAGAAAGCTCATCGACCATTCAGAATCAATCTCAACGAAGTTTAATTGGAGGAATTACGTCCTTTGCAAAAAATATAGCCAAGAATTTAAGACGAACTGAAGAAGAAGAACCAGATGATGATCATAGTGAACACATTAAAATACATTTTCACGTGCATTTGCCTCCGAATATTTCTGGAATGGGTGAACCTTTTGTAATCGGCAGTATACCTGAACTTGGAGAATGGAGTGAATTTAAAGTTAAACTTCGTCAATTTAAACGGAATTTTCAAACTTATACTACATATTGGTATTCAGAGCCTATTAAAATTCCGGTTGGAAGGTTTCAAAATAGTAGTATAGTTAGATATAAGTATGTTATAAGAAAAAAAAAAAATAAAGACATGACGCCGTACTTTTATGAAGGAAATGACGAAAGAGACGATCGTGTATTAGTAATGTATAAAAATCAATTCGATGTTTGGATGATAGGCAATAAGAATAATCAAATACCAAATGTAAGAATCAATGATTACATGTTCTTGGAAATCATTTATAATTCTATAAATCCGAATAACTTCAAAGAAGCAATATTAGAATATGACAATATTCTTAAAGATAATACCGGATTAACAAGATCTGTAACGAATTTTGGATTTATTTATCGCTATAAACAAGAAATGTCAGTTCACAAACGGCTATTTTTAATCTTCCTCTTAGGACATTGTAGCAGTTCTAATCATAGTTTTATCGGAAGAACCGAATTATCACGAGATTTTAACCCTGATTTTTTATTTGAAGTTATTGGAGAAATTCAACCTGACACGTTTCCGTCAAAAAATTTGCGTACTGTATCGAAAGGGATTGAGCTTTTGGTTCGTCGCGATATTGATCGTAGATCCTTTATATGGCTCAATATCTTTCCAATAGCACAATATATTGATCCTAAATATAGTTTCCTTGACTCTATATCTTTCAATTATGATGCTGATTATACCGAACAATTTTTCAAAAATTTGGATTTGATTATCCCATATATTGATACAATAATTGATGAAGATGTCTATGCCAAAATTGCCAAGGTATGTCTTAATTATACGTCTTTTTTTCATTATATTTATGTCAATTAATCCTTTTCTTAAATATGAATTATTTAGTGGTTGATTAATCATTGCAATATGAAAATGTTCTCAATAATTTGGGAATTGATTGTTCATTCAGAAAAAATTGATAATCAAATTTGTCCATATTTAGTAGAAAGAGTTGGAAGACTTATATCTAAATACGACTCTGCTGAATTAAACAAAAGTTTTAATGAACTTCCTGAAAGTATTAGAACTGTGGTCACTGAACCATATAGGAAAAAAACCATTCAATTATTAACACATGGACAATTTTCTCTTTGGGGAAAAGCTCGTGCTGAAGCTGTTTTTACTCTTTTAAATTCTTTACATTTACGCTGGACAAAAGCTGAATATCTTACTGTATTAGAAATCATGTCAAATTTAATGGACTACATGCTATTAAACAAGTTTCCAATATTGTTAAAAAATTGGATTGACAAGTCCAAAGATACCAAAGATGAAAAAATTTCTCAAATATGCATTCAATGGTATAAAAGACTCATGGATCAGATGGCAACTATGTCATCTAAAACAACGTCTAATGAAGAATCATACGTAACTGCGGTCTTTAAGAACTTGTCAGATGTCTCGATAATTAATGAAAAATCTGTCATGAATGAATTGATGGATATAACGTACAATCGTATTAAACATTCTTCGGAATTTTTAATTTTTAGTGCAGCAACTAAAGTTGCAAATATGGATTCAAGAGCGATCCTTGTGTTTAAAAAAGTTATTAAAGAAAAAATCAATCCTAGTTTACAAAATCATGATGAATATTTATTAAAGAAGATGCGGGTTATTTGCGGTTGTATTAATAACGATTTAAATATTCCAAATAAGTAAGGTTTATTTATTATTACTATTTCTTTTTTTTTTTTTAATAAAGCATTAAATAATTCAGGTGTTTATTTATTTAGACTTTGCGAAGAAATTTTAAGTCACATAATGACATGCTTGAAAAATAACTCTTCACATATTGATTTTGAAGAATTCTCCACCCGGCTTCACTTATCTTTATTTGATTCTGCTGATTTCTGGACTGTCATTTTGAGAGCGACCGGAAATGTTGAAGATTTTCATTCTCATCCGCATATTAAAGCAGCTAAAATTGCCATGATCAAGTTGGCTACCATGATAAATGATGGTTTTATAGATTTGCATCTTCTTCAGAATTTAATTGTAAGAGATGATAATTTCCTTCATTATTATTTAAATTCTGCGAAATCTGATAATGAAATAATTACTAGAAAGAAATTAGCAGAGGTTCGTAAAAAATGTCATGACTATGAACAAAAATTGAATATGCTTAACGATTTTTATAAAACATTTTGTCAAAAAGCCAATGATGTGGAAAATTATCTTGATGAATTAAAAGAACGAAGCAATAATTTGGATAAAATTTCTTTAAAAGAGACTTTATCATCAGATCATTGGGGTTTTCATAAAAGTATTATGTCTATAGTAGAGGATTTGAATATATTTATCAAATCTCAAACGTTTAATAATATTTTCAGAAAACAAATAACTAATCAGGAAGATATAAATGTTAGATTTATAGCAAAAACGTTAATTAGAAATGCTTTAGAAGAATATAAGGCTATTTGTAAGCAATATGAAAGATGGGAAAATCTTGAATATTCTAAAGCAACATCATTCTGGTATAAGGTTCATAATTTCGACTATGAGTTAAAATTAATGCTACAATTTTGTCGCAAAATTAATACAACAGATCCGGGATTCATAAGAACAATAAGATACCTTTCTGAAGTTGATGATTGGAAAGAACGTTTAAAATATCTATCAATGGTTTTAATTATTTTCAAAGTAAGGCGACTTGAAAATGACTGGCTCGAAGCAGGATTTGCCGATCTCAATGATGATTTAAGCTTGGGTAAATTAAGTAAATTATTTGAAACTTTTGATGATAAATTTTCTGGATTCAACAGTAATAGTTGGGCTTTCATCAAGGAATTATCTTTATCTGATGAATTTATTGGATTCCTAAGAATTATAGCAGAGCATGACATGAAAAATCTGATTAATGGCGTTGACGAGCACTCAGATACAAGATTGATTCAAGAAGACACGGTTTCTTCACTTATTCAAGTTAAACAATGTTTACTTCCTTTGATGACTAAAGCAAATTTAACTCTAGATAGATATTTGAAGGATTTAAATGAAATTATTGTCAGAAATCCTTCATTGGCGAGTAAATTAACATTATGTAATAGTAACAGTATGGCTTTGCAAAATATGTATAAAACCATATCAAATAGAGGAGAAGTTACGAAAGAAAAGATTCAAAATGCTGTAAATATCGGTGTATATTATTTTGTCAAAGAGGAAAAAGATGACGAATGTACTTTGACATTAAAATATCACTCTAAATCCTCTAAATCGGACGGTAATTACGACGTAAATGCACTACAGGATTTACGTGGCAGAGCACTTTTAATTTCTAAACCTGGTGGTTCCTATGATTCAGGAAATGGTCAAATTGATAATACCAAAAACATAATGGAAGAGTTTGTATCACAATTTGATATTGCCCAAAATATAATTACCATAATGAACAAACTGACTCAATTAGGACATTTCGAATATCGAAAATATAATGAATCAGCCAAAGGTACTAATAAATTAAAGCAGATATCAGATAAACTAAAAAAAGAATTAGAATCTTGGTAAATATTCTATTTCTGTTATTTATTTTTAGCTTTGTTTATTAATGCATGTGATTATTAACTAATATATTTATATTTTCATAGGGAAGATATTGTAAACAAAGCACAAGAAAATTGTTATTATTTAACTTTTTACCCATCAAGACATATATTAGCATTTTATGATTTTTACACGAAAACCGAAAGACAAACTCGTATACCAGAAATTTGCCAAACGCTCGTATCATTTGTTAATCGAAAAGCAATATTACCATATGGTCAAAGAAATAGAGGATTCAACTGTAGAAGGGACGAATATTATCAAATCTTAAAGGAAATTGGTGATAGATTAAAGGATATATTTGAAAAGCTTCCAAAAAATCCGCGTTTAATAAAAGGTTCTGGAGAACGTGTTGTTTCAGATGTAGTAGAACGTGGAAAATTATTTGTCGCGGCTTGTAATGATAAGTTTAGAGTCCCTAATATTATAATGTCATTTTATGCCAACCATGGATCTTACCCTGAACCTTGGCAATTGTTGATATGTACGTCATCAACCACAGCAGAAGAACTTTCGATTTTTATCAAACGATGTTTTTTCGCATCAAAAAATGGGTATAAAAATTGTTTATTCTGCATTGCAAATTTAGAATTACTAGATTTCGAATTACAATATGATTTAGTGAACAATATTAGAACACACATGACAGAAGTAAAAGACTATTATTTAGCATTAATATGTTGTTCTGAAACCGGCATGAATCACCACATTTTGGATCAGTTTTCTGAAAATGTTCATCCTACTATTGGACTTAGCGACGCTGCGATGAAAGCAATTTATCGTGAATTATGTCCGAAAGTTGTATGTGTTACTTCAGAACTGTCAGGACAAGGAAAAACAGAATGGATTAAGCAAGAAAGTCACAGAAGACATCTGGTTCTCAAGAGCTTTCTCATTAGTGATGGTGCGAATTATAATTCACTTGTTAAGCAACTTAAAGAATTTCATATTCGACATGTTAATAGTTTGCACATTAACATAATATCCGCTGATAATCCTGGAGAAGTCAATATATTTTTATTTCAATTAATAACTTTAGGGATTGTTTCGAATAATTCAGATATTGCAAGTCGTATAGATTCTAATGTTTTCATTGAAGTAGCTTCCAGCTTTGATCAATATCTGCTTAAATCTCTTCCATTTATTAATTGTTTGGATAGGCCACATCTGGTATGGAATGTTAATAGACTGATAGTATCCCAAGAGATTCATAACCCAATTCAAATCGTTTGTAATTATTTAAACCTTTACGAGCGAGGGGAACTCGATAAGAAAGATATTTTTTTCAGGTCAGAATCATCTACTGATGATGATGAAGACATTATTAGAACGCCGCTTAACAGGGAATTATGTCAGCAACTTTTGGACAAGTATTTCTTTAAAAGAATTGATGCTGGAATTTCATCTTTTCGCTTTTTGGATATTTTTATAAATGTTCTTGCAGATCAATTAATTAGATTATCGTCAAGTTCCTTTTTCGAAGTTCATAATTTGAACCTTATGATTAGAGAAAATAATGTTCGATCAACATTACTTAACACATTATTTGATGTTTCAAAAGATTTCGCTACAAAATCAATCCAAACAAGATCTGCACAATTACAAGAAATTGCGAGTGGTGTCGAAATAGCTCAATTAAAAAACATTGCTCAATGGGATGATTCTAACCACCTTTTAGTATTTTTTATGTCCCAAACTCCAGATTCTATTTGTTCTTTATATCGTGACAAAACAAAAGTTCCAAATAATGTTCAAAATTTACTAAAAAGTCAATATATTGATACCGAAGAAGAATGGAAACTATTAGATTACCATACCATGTCTTCTGAACAATTATTATCTACGCTAGAGTGCTTGGCACGAAAAACAATGCACAAAATTGATTACCCGCAATATGCTTTATCAGTGGATAATTTATTGAAAATGGCATTAATGTTATTGAGAACAAGAGCAAATATTCCTGTAGTTGTATGTGGAGAAGCAGGATGTGGGAAGGTAAAATTTTTATTATAAATTTTTGTTGGTTTCTTACATTGATTTTTTTCTTATTTTCAATATATATATTATCTATAGACAAGTTTAATTGGTTTCTTGGCTGGAGTTGTAGAAGTAGAATTTAGAGCACTTAATCTTCATGCTGGTATTACTGAACAAAATATTAAAGCTTTTATGAAAGAATCTGATGAAAAAGCACAAAATAAAGAGATATGGTTATTTTTTGATGAAATAAACACTTGTAATCATATCGGACTGTTGGCAGATCTTATCGCTCACCGAATGCTTGATGGTAAACCAATCCATCCGAACATTCGACTTTTTGCTGCTTGTAATCCATATCGTATTAGAAAAAAGAGTATCAGTAATGTTGGATTAAAACCAAAAAATGTCAGATTCGAAGAACAAAGTCGTCTCGTTTATGAAGTTAAGCCTCTTCCAGATCAAATCTTAGATTATGTATGGGATTATGGTAGACTTCAACCGAATGATGAAAAGATTTATATTCAAATAATGGTAAATGATCAATTAGAAGGTACTTTAGGAAGTCCTATGCTTGCTGATTTGTTATTTGTTTCACAAGAATTTATTCGTAATGTTGAAGAGTCTTATAGCGTTAGTTTACGTGATGTTAAAAGAGCAATTAAATTGGTCAAATTTTTCCATAATAGTCTTCAAAATCGTCCAATAAATCAAAAAGACAACAAGAAATCTCATAATAAACATCCGAACATAGTTATTCGATCTTATATATTAGCATTAGGTTTATGTTATCAGTCTCGATTATATGATCGTGAATTGAGAAAAAAATATCGCGTAGAAATGTGTAAGATTTTTCTTCGTGAAAAGCTTATTATAAGAGAACAATTGTTTGATGAAGTTATAAAGGAAGAGCAAATGGACTATATAAAAAGAATGACCTGTCCACCAAATACCGCATTTAATGAAGCATTGTTAGAAAATGTATTGGTTATTATTGTTTGTATTTTAAATCGTATACCACTTTTTATCGTGGGAAGTCCTGGGTTAGTAATTTTTTTTTTTTTTTGCTTTTATTTTAATATAAAGAACTTCATATATATAATAATTGGTTATTTGTATGAAATATAGTTCTTCGAAATCACTAGCAATCAGACTTGTACATCAAAATCTTAGAGGATCCGACTCAAATGATGAATATTTTAGAAAATTGCCTCAGGTATACAATTTAAATATTATATTATGATATTAATAAATTGTTTATTTATTTTTATATTATTTTGCAGGTATTTTTTATTCCTCATCAAGGTTCATCATCATCTACTTCTGATGGTATCGAAAAAGTTTTCCAAAAGGCTAAAGCTTATCAAGAGACTAGTTCTAAAGAATTTCCAGTTATTAGTGTTGTTTTACTTGATGAAGTTGGATTGGCTGAAACTAGTCCTTTCAACCCTCTAAAAGTTCTTCACTCGCTATTGGAGCCAAGCTATCCAGCTGACGGTCCTACTGTGTCTGTAGTAGGAATTTCAAATTGGAGATTAGATAATAGTAAAAGTAGTAGAGCATTATTAGTGCAGAGGCCAAAATTTGATTTGGATGATCTAATTGAAACCGCAGTTCGTTTATTAGATAAGAATAACTTAGAACTTCCGTCTTCTGAAATCAAAAATTATAAAGCTTCGCTTAGACCTCTTGCAGAAGCATATTCTGAATATGAAGCAAAAGGACAAAATGAATTCCCAAATTTCCATGGACTTCGTGATTATTATGCTCTTGTAAAAAATCTTTCAGATAAAGAGATGACACCGAAAAATATTCATTTAGCATTAGCAAGAAATTTTGGTGGCATCAAAGAACATACTGAAACATGTTTGAAATACTTCGAACCCGTTATTAAAAACTTTAATGAGCACAAAAACTGGACGTATGAACAAATACCTATCAACATTCTAATTAATGATAATCTTACAAGCGAAGGTTCTAGGCATTTAATGGTCATAGGAAAAAGTGATTCTATTGTAAATATTTTATCATATCAATTACGTGAAATGAATCCAGTTGTAATATTGGGATCACAATTTCCGGAAGATCGTGATGATTATTCTTATAATGTACTGAGTAGAATAATGGTAAGTATACTTTACTTTTTTTACAGTTTCTTATTTAAAAATTTATTTATCATTTGATAATTTATTAGATAAATTATTAACATATGTGATATTTTACTTATTACAGATGTGTGTTGAAGCCGGTCAACCTTTGATATTAACTGATTTAGAGATTATTTATGGTAAATTTGTTAAATTTCATTTTTACAAATATTTGATACCTAT
Source organism: Rhizophagus clarus (assembly GCA_015698045.1). Lineage (NCBI taxonomy): Eukaryota > Fungi > Glomeromycota > Glomeromycetes > Glomerales > Glomeraceae > Rhizophagus > Rhizophagus clarus. The sequence goes on along the minus strand of BLAL01000040.1, from coordinate 1,497,446 downwards.
TATATAAGCCTATCTAAATTTTCTTGTTCACCTGATAGGGAGTCTTTACGACTTGTGGAATCAAAATTACATTACAATGGGTGGCTCTGAAGACCCTAAATATTTTACACGAGTAGCTTTAGGAGCTTATGCAAATCCTATGTTGTAAGTTATATTTAAAATAGAAACGTTTATCTTTTTAAAATGCATATAAACTAAACCACTTTTTATTATACAGATATGTTCATCCTGATTTCAGATGCATTCTTGTTCTTGATGAAAAGAAATTAAATGATGCCGATCCACCACTTTTAAACAGGTTCGAGAAGCAAATGATGACATTAGACGATATTCTTAATAAAGAACAAAAAGAACTAGTGACACAACTAAAGGAATGGACAAAACAAATGTCAACAGTAACAGGAATAAATAGAGATAGGTTTACTCAAAAAGATTTATTTATTGGCTTTTGTGAAGAAGAAACATTACAAAGTTTAGTTATTGATACCATGAACAAAGATCCAAATATGAGAGAAAAGGATTTATTAGAAAAGTGTAAGGAAGCTTTAATCGCAATTGCAACATCTGATGGCATGGTTCGAATTGATAAATCTCCTTTAGAGTTTGAGGGAATTCAACATTATAAAAATATTTATTTCCAAGTTCAACATCATAACGATATAGCAGATTACTTTCAAGATTTATTACGTAATACTAATTCGGATGGACATTTGATCATAATTAACACGTTTTCAAACATAAACACAAATATTAAAGCTTGCTTAAACAATGTTATCACAAAATGTTATGTTTTGAAACTTTCAACTTTCAAAACCGAAAATCAATTTCAAAAACAAATGAAAAAATTTTGGTTCGGGTCAGATTACGAATTATTAATATTACAATGTGATACCACTACTGTAAGTACAGAATGTATCAAGTTAGCTAAGTTTATTATCGAACAATTCCGGAACGAATATTTGCGAAAGGTACAGGAAAACAATGCTATGAAAAATAAACATGCCTGTATTGTTCTTCATCTCCGTCGAGAATCAAGTACACATTTAACATCGTTTAACTTTATGTGCGGATGGAAACAAGTTACAATCGAAGCATTAGCGGAACAAGAAAAACCTTTATCTGTTTTGTTGGAAGGCAATTTATGTGATATGCTTGAAACAACTTATCTATTCGAAGAAATATTGAAACAAGAAATGTTATGGTGTTTACTATGTATGAAGTATCCAAACAATGTTAAATCAGTCAATCATGTAAAGTAAGTATTGATATCTTGGTAAAAAGAAGTGAATTTGTTCGGACATAATAAAATCTTTAATCTATTTAACTATTTATTTAATTAGATACTTAAATCGAAAGATTTTTGAACATCCAAACTTCATAAATTGTTTAAAGATAAGAACTCAAGAATGGTTGAAAATAAATGCCAAACAAGATTGGCAATATCATGTGGCGTCCAACAAAAAATTATTATACCCATACTCTTCGTTTTCTATTGCTTTACAAGCACACATCCGTACATTAGTTCGTCAACCTATTGCGAAAATTCTATGTTCTCTAGAACGCCTAGGAGCTACAAAGACATTTCTTATTCATGACTTGCCGGAAACCGAAATGTCATTACAACGTATACAATTTCTCAATTTCTGGAAAGATATGTTTATGGATAACAGCATTGTCGATATTGACATATTACCAGAACCAAAGCCGGATGGTTATAGAATGTCTGTTAGTGGTCTTGATTTGCAATTTCCTTTTTCATTTTACTTTATGAAACAAATTGATAACTTCAAAACTTTATACGAAGAAGAAATATCATTACTTAGAGAAGATAAAGAAAATATAGACTCTCTTACCGGAAAATTATTGGATCATGTTTACGAAGATTATATTAAAAGTTTTTCTAATAAAATATTTAATTCTATAACACTATTAAGGACTTCCCCATTGGAACAAGCTTCAGATTTATATTTCAAGGATTTTATTAATATAATTTGCAACAGTGAAACTAGTTTAAACGATGTCTCTGCATTATCCTATATTCTTAAATGCAAACTTGGTAGTGAGGGAATCTTAAACACTATTTTATTGCACGCATTTTGGTGGGAACATGCTAGTTCTACTTTAGCAGCATTTCAATTAGTTTATATGTGTCCTAACATTATTGATCACATTTATAACGGAGGCTTTATAAATGCAAATTTTGATGATTATCTTGTGGACGAAGTTATGAATATGATGTTTAAAAGGATTATTAGAAGTCAAGAAACAATAGAATTGCAACGCGAAATTAGAAAAGTTTTGAATCTTTGTGAAAAGATTTCAGGTTTTATCAGAACAGAATCTTTTCAATTACTACAAATTTGCTATGATTTATTATCCACTGAGTTAATTCACTTGGAAACCGTCAAAAAAATTATCAAGATTGGAGAAACCGATGATGAAATTTTTTCGACACAGCTTATTCACGAAGTCTTTGAAATTTTTAGAAACATTGAAACCGAACAAACAAACAAAATAATATTTGCGAAACAATCTTTTGTCATGAAAAGTTTAGAAGTCATCCCGTTAGAATCACCCTCTAAATTGGAACTTTATCGTAATTTACTCTTGGAAGACCCCTTTCCTCTTATGGGGAAAGTCATTAAAAGTATATTCGAAGAAGAGAATAAGAATGAGCCTTTCGAATTCTTTACATGGCTAGTTAATCCCGAAGATATGTTACGTTCACTACGTTTTGAAATTATTAATGGGTGGTTGGAAGGCAAAGGCTGTGACTCGTTGATTGCTGCGTTATTTTGCGACACTATTCAGACAACATATTTTTCTCGATACGACTTGATTAAATTATCGCCATATCTTCGTTATGCAATTGAAGCTTTATATGCTCAAAATACTAAAGCGTTACAAAAAATAACTGCAATTGCATTCATGAAAGAATTTGTTTATAAATTTTGGGATACATCGATTCAAATTGATATATTTAAATCGATTGAGTTCAATTACCTGAATTTCATGAGAACTAAAGATTTTGATCCCAATCAAATGTTGAATCAACTTAATAATTACATGGAAATTTCTAATCCTTTGATCCATTCGTTAAAGATTTATTTTATACGAGATCTACGTAATAGAGAATATTCTATGGATGATATCAAAAAATTTTGCCAGGCTCAAAAATATAATTTACCATGGCTTGGCACTTTAACTTGGGATAATGGCAAGGAAATTCGATTGCAATTTAATGCTTATTATTCCTTAGAAGATTATGCTGATGTGGATAATTGTTTTTCGTTACTTTATTCTTGCAATAATAAAGATCAATTTAATCAAATCTTTAAAACCTTCAAATCAATAAATGCTAGAATTTCATTTATGGGAGTTATTCTTAACCGTCTTCACGCTATAAGAGCAACAAGAGATTGGGCTCATGTGGAAAATCAAGTTGCAGGATTTTTAAATCAAAAAATTGAGCAAATATCTTCTTTATCTATTATTTACAGGCAAATTATCAAAAATATAACTACAAATCAATGTCCACTATTATACTTTGATAATAATACTAGTAATTCAGATTTACTAATTAAGTCAGTAGTTGGACATGTTATAGCATTGCATTCATCTCTTCCTGCAGATGCGTCACCATTAGCTTATTTACTGCAAAATTTAAATTATTGTAGTGAGTTGTATACACTCACTTGTCCGTCCGATGTGGAGTCGATCATATTAAGTGCTGTCCTCCAAAAGAATGGCCAATTTACTCGGTAATTATATACATCTTTAATTGCAATTGATTTTTCATACGTTCAATTAGTTAAATTTTTTCCCCCCTTTTTAAACAAAGATATCGATGCCAGTGTGGGTATGTTTATCTTATCGGTAATTGTGGGAATGCTTATGAACGAGGCAAATGCCCTGAATGTAGAAATATGATTGGTGGTGTACGTCATATTTCCGAAGCTGGAAATACAAAATTGGATGTTAATCCAATCAGTCAAAACTTGGTTGCGAAAGACGATAAGGGATATATTGCTGAGACTGAGAATGAAGATATCAACCATAATGTTCGCAATTTATCTCCGGCTTCATATAGAATTCTTCATTTATTTGTTCATTCAATAATTGGAGCTTGGGCTCCTTCCGGTACTGCAAATACCTTTTTACAAAAAAACAATAATGTAACAAACGATAGCGTAGCATATTGCATGGGACACATTAAAAATGATTGGAAAGTTCTTTTAAAAATCTTAAATTGTCATGAAGAAAATTTAGCTCTCTTACTACATGCAACTCTTGATAGAATGACTTTAAATCCACCCAAAGATTCAATCTTAAATACACCCGAGAAACGTGAAGAATGGGAGACAAAATTTACGCAAAATTATGTTTCACCATTAATTAAAAGTGTTACGAACACAGCTACTGAATTTCGTGCAAAACTTGACGCTGCTAAAATTCAGGGAAATTCGAGCATCATTGAAAGAGAAATTAATCAAACATTGCCGATGGATCAAGAATACAAACGTAAACATTTACCTAGACTTTGGAGATCTATAGGAACAATTAGTTTTCAAGGTTTTCGTGCTTATTACAATTCAGATATAGAGAAACACGAAACACATTTTCCTTTTATTTCAGTATTCTTCAGGTATTTTGATACATTAGAAAAAATCAAATATCTTTGGCCGATAGTGAATTTTGTCCAAATAATATCATCACGTCTTGGATATCGCTTGAGTCGAGAAAAAGCGCAAGAAAAAACTTTCCAAGAATTTATAAATGAAGAATCTAATTACGGAGGATCTGAAGAAATATTCAAGTATCTAACATCGAATTTCAACGATTTTGCTAAAGCTTGGAACGAAGTTATTGGTGATGTCGATCAATTTCAATGTCACGAACTTCCGAAACCAAAACCTCATATGAATTTGAAATCTTTTATTTCACTTGCTTTGGTCGAACCAAAAGATTCGGGCGTGTATCTTTGTGCTATTTTGGAATATTTGATTAGATTACAAAATAACTTCTTACAAGAAGTCTTATCAATCCCTACAGAACATTCTAAAGCGCTTAAATTCTTAGAAGAATCTTATTTTATAAAAGAAAAAGTTGTTTCATCTTCCTCTTCAGGATCTGATACCTCTTCTACAGAAAGTTCTACTCGTTTTTATATTCAATCTTTGAAAATCGATCAAACAAAACAAAATAATTTTATAAATTATGAATGGGATGATAATATTCTTCAATATAGTGATCGTAATCTTGAAACTGGAAGAGGCCAAGATGTAATTTACGATTTACAAAAAATTGAAATGGTTCTTGCTCATAGACTAATTTTTGAAAAAGTTCATATAGATACTTTGAATGATTCACAAGCATATATGGAGCCATTCCCATATCATATGGAATTATTCCAGGGACACATGAGAATTTTAGGTGATATCAAAACTTTAATCCCTCAACAACAAATCCCATCCGATAAGATTTCTTTGATTATGGGAGTAACTAACAATTCATACAGATATCTCACTAATAATTATTCATTATCTTATGATAATGCGTCTGAACTTTTATCTTCAATGGAAATTTTACTCTGCTTCGTGAAACGCACTTCGGTTGGAAATGGAGAGACTCCAATAGCAGAATATGTTAATCAATGGATGAAATTATCCATATTATTAAAAAACAGATATTTTACCGATTTGTTAGGTGCTGGATTGTGTCTCAAGCATTTGATAGCTTTATATGAATTGATTGAAGATCAAGTTGCAAATTCCGTGATACAATATATTGACGAAAAATTCAAAACTGAAATTACAGACCAAGTAAAACAAGAAATTAATTTAGCTGTTGGATTCAACCGAGCTTCAGATACACAAAAATATATAAAAGCAGAAGTATTTGCTACTGCATTGAAAAGATTTATGCAAAGATTTTTAGATCCAAACAGATACGAACACCCATTAAAAGTTTATATAACAGATGAAGGATTAAATTTGTGGCCCGCCAATATTTCAATGGAATTGTTAGACGAAATATTCCCAGACTCTTTGTTAGTGTGTCATATTTATGAGGCTTACTCATACGTTAATTCTAAAATTGAGGTAAAATCAAATTTCTCGAATTATATATTTTTGTAAAGAATTTCACAATTTTAATTAACAGTTAATATTAATTTTACAACAGGAAATTAAGAAGAAACATCAACAAATGGGAGGAAATAGGAATAAATTTAAAAACTCGAAATTCGAATGATGTATTCAGACTTTATCATGTTCAAATTCTTTTACAATATCAAACAAAACAATTTAATAGTCTTAATAGTAATGATTTTACATCTAGTTCAAATCCTTATACAAGGTCGCACGTCTGAAGGTTTGCTTTTTTTTTCAAAAAAAGAAAAAAGCACCACTATATGCTAAATAGCAACAAAATGAGAGCGCAAAATAATTTTTTTTGTTTTTTTTTTTTATATACTTCAATAAACATTGTTTTTTATTCTGCTTTGTATCTTCAATTGAAAAATAAATAAAGCTTTCATATAAAAAAATAATCAATTTTATTGTTCAAATGTATTAGCGTACATAATCATAAAATAAAACGATGAGGAAAAAAAGGCTTATATTTTATAACAATAAAGTACAAAATTAAATATTACGAGTGAAGAGGCCGTTAAGATAAATATCGTTAATAAAATAATCCGATAATGCACACTTAATTACGTTCTTTTTTGCTTGATTTCTTCTAAGTAGGAATAATTTGGGAATCCACAATTTCTTTCCTTCCCAAATTTTCATTTCCATCACTTGAATTCTCTATTTGACTTATTCAGCTTGAATGTGGATAATTGAACTACTCCCAATTTAGACTATTAAGTCTAAATCATGATCGAGTTCATAAAGAAGAAAGCACGACCTTGGAATAGATTTTAATTGGTGGTATATAATCTACAAATTTATCAAGTGACTTAGTATTGTTTGTTTCTTCATTCTTTTTATTCTCTTCATCCAGTTCTATAAAATTAAGTTGTTCTGACAAATTCAAGAAAATTGCTTAAATTTGCAGATATTTCATTTATTTAAAAACAATACAAACCTTCACTAGTCAACCCTCTATAGATGTACCTCCCTTGAGAACAAGGTGTTTACGATATAAGAAATTGCCTCATCAAAATGCTTGTCTTATGATATTCCACATTAGAAGACTGAAAATATTAAATATAACAATTACGTGCTGTAATGTTTTGGAAACTATGAGAGATTTCATTGTTATACGCTGCATATCGTGGATTGGGTGGAAAAGGTACACATGACTAAACTCCAAATCGCTTCTACGAAACACCCCTCATATCAGTATTATCAAATAAAGATTTTCAGATAAATATTTTGCGTTTCACATTTGTACTCACGTGAAAAACATTGAATAAAAAGGGTAAAATTAAAGCGTACATTTCCTTCATTCCCACGTACAACATATATTGAAATCAACTATATCACCTCATCTTAATACTATATCTGTTATAGATAGTATCACGAATATGGTAAATTATGGTAAAGAAGGAATTTTTTGTTAAAAGATATCCCTAATTTGAGTCTGTAAAAGTTCAATAATACCATTTTGAGAAACAATTACGGTCTTATCTTTTTACTGATGGTAGATTAAAGCCATAACTGAATAAGTTATAGTTTACTCATGTGACTAAGAAAACGAGTTTTTCCTGTATAAAACATGCCCCAGAAAATAAAAAATAAAAATAAAAAAAAAAAATTTCTTTTTTTTGTCTCCCTTTTTTCTTGGGTAGGTTAAAACGCGCCTATCCTTACTCTTTTTAAATAAATTTTTTTTTATTTAAGTTTTTTAGATTATTTTACCTTTTCTCTTAAAAAACTACGATGGATAATCAAGAAAATAAACAAAGTGATGATGATAAGAAAGTTAAGGGTAAAGATAAACAAGAAAAATCCGAAACCGAGGTTAATAATAATTCAACCGAAAATATAAATGAAAGTTTTACTGCGCCATGCAACCAAACTTCAATAAGTGGTCTCAACAATAAAAATGATAATGAAGATAATGTTATTGATAATAATGTTACTTCAACCTCGGCAACTGAGAAAAATAATCCTACAAAATTAAAATCTCAACAGCCTCAGGAAAATGTTTCGGAGACAAATAATGATGATAATGTTGATGATAATGTTGATGACGACGTTGTTTCAACTTCGGCAACCGAGAAAATTGATCAATCAACAACTAAAAATCCTATAAAACCAAAATCTCAACAATCTCAGGAAAATAACATAGAAACAAATAATGAAGATTATAGAGATGATAGTACTTCAATCTCAGAAACTGGGGAAAATAATCAATCATCAACTAAAAATCCCGAAAAGTCAAAATCTCAACAATCTCAGGAAAATGCCTCAGAAGCAAATAATGAAGATAGTGTTGATAACGGTAAAGATACTTTAGCTTCAACTGGGGAAAATGACCACTCCCATAACAATTCTGGAAAATCGGAAAACCAAAATAATAAAGATAAAGGAAAGAGTACCAATGAGGGATCTATATCAACTCATGGACAGGATGGACGGAAAGATTTCGAGAAAGAAAAGGAAACTGAAGTTCAAGAGGAAAATTCAAATAAGAAACTGACTAAAAGCCAAAAAAAGAAATTGAAGAAAAAACAAGCTGAGGATGCAGCAAACAATCTTGGGCAACGCGCTTTCACGTCGCAAAACAACGAAGAAAGTACATCGACTACTCAAAATCAGTCTCAGAATCAATCTCAGAATCAACAAAGCAGTTCAATTACTTTACCATCCATTTCAACCATTTATAATACAGCCAAAAATACGGCCAAGAATTTAATGCGTACTGACGAAGAAGAATTAGATGATGAGCATATTAAAATACAATTTCACGTGCATATTCCTCCGAGTATTTCTGGAATGGGTGAACCTTTTGTAACCGGCAGTATACCGGAACTTGGTGGATGGAACGAACCTAAAGTTAAACTTCGTCAATTTAAACGGAATTTTCAAAGTTATACTTACTGGTATTCAGAACCTATTAGAATTCCGATTGAAAGGTTTCAAAATGCTGTTGTTAAATATAAGTATGCTATAAATATAAAAAAAGGAAATAAAAAAAATAAAAATATGCATCCGTTCCAGTATGAAGGACATGACCAAAGAGACGACCGTGTACTAGACGTGTGTAAAAATCAATTCGATATTTGGATGAAAACCAATAAGAATAATCATGAACGAATCAATGATTATATGTTCTTGGAAGTCATTTATCATTCTGTAAATCAGAATAACTTCAAAGAAGTAATATTAGAATATGACAATATTCTAAAAAGTAATCGCGAATTAACAAGATCTGTAACGAATCTTGAATTTATTAACCGCCGTAAACAAGAAAAGCCAGTTCACAAACGGCTTTTTTTATGCTTTCTCTTAGGACATTGTAGTTTTAATTCTAATTTTATTGGAAAATATGAACTACCGAGCAATTTTCATCCTGGTTCTTTACTTGAAGTTATTAGTGAAATCAAACCTGACACATTTCCGTCAGAAAATTTGCGTACAGTATTGAAAGGAATTGAGCTTTTGATTCATCGCGATATTGATCGCAAGTCCTTTGAATGGCTAAATATTTTTCTAATAGCACAATATATTGACCCTAAATATAGTTTTATTGACTCAATTTCTTTCAATTATGATGTTAATTATACTGAAAAATTCTTCGAGAAGCTGGATATGGTTATCCCATATATTGATACAATAATTGATGAAGATATCTATGCCAAAATTGCCAAGGTATGTCTTAATTGTACGTCTTTTTTCATTATGTTTATGCCAATTAATCCTTTTCGTAAATATGAATTATTTAGTGGTTGATTAATCATTGCAACATGAAAATGTTACCAAAAATTTGGAAATTGATTGTTCATTCAGAAAATGTCGACAATCAACTTTGTCCACATTTAGTAGAAAGGGTTGGAAAACTTATATCTAAATACGACCCTATTGAATTAAACAAAAATTTTAACGAACTTCCCGAAAATATTAGAAACTTTGTCGCTGAACCATTTAGAAAAAAAACTATTCAATTATTAACAACTGGGCAACTTTCTTTTTGGGAAAAACATCGTGCTGAAGCAATATTTACTCTTGTAAATTCTGTGCGTTTACTCTGGACAAAAGCTGAATATCTTACTATATTAGAAATCATGTCAAATTTAATAGATTACATGCTATTAAATAAGTTTCCAATTTTGTTAAAAAATTGGATTGACAAGTCCAAAGATACCAAAGATGAAAAAATTTCTCAAATATGCATTCAATGGTATAAAAGACTCATGGATCGGATGTCAACCATGTCGTCTAGCGTAGCGTCTAATGAAGAAACATACGTAACCACGGTCCTTAAGCACTTATCAGATGTCTCGATTATTAATGAACAGTCCGTCATGAATGAATTGATGGATATAACGTACAATCGTATTAGGCATTCTTCAGAATTTTTAATTTTTAGTGCAGCAACTAGAGTTGCGAATATGGATCCAAGAGCAGTGCAAGTATTTAAAAGGGTTATTAAAGAAAAAATTAATTCGAATGTACAAAACCCTGATGAATATTTATTAAAGAAGATGCGGGTTATTTGCGGTTGTACTAATAACAATTTAAATATCCCAAATAAGTAAGGTTTATTTATTATTACTATTGTTTTTAAAAGAGCTTTAAATAATTTTTGTATTTATTTATTTAGACTGTGTGAAGAAATTTTAATTCACATAATGACATATTTGAATGATAACTCTTCAAATATCGATTTTGAAGAATTTTCCACTCGGCTTCACTTATCTTTATTTGAGTCTGCTAATTTCTGGAATGTCATTTTGAGAACAACCGGAAATGTTGAAAACTTTCATTCTCACCCACGTGTTAAAGAAGCTAAAACTGCCATTATTAAGTTGGTTGGCATGATAAATGATAGCTCTATTGATTTGCATCTTCTTCAGGATTTAATTGTAAGAGATGATAATTTCCTTCATTACTATTTAAATTCTGCGAAATCTGATAATGAAATAATTACTAAAGAGAAATTAGCAGAGGTTCGTAAACATTGCCGTGACTATGAGCAAAGATTGAATAAGCTTAATGGCTTTTATTTAGTATTTTGTCAAAAAGCCAACGATGTGGAAAATTACCTTGATGAACTGAAAGAACGAAGCAGTAGTTTGGATAAAATTTCTTTAGAAGAGACTTTATCATCAGATCATTGGGGTTTTCACAAAGACATTATATCCAAGGCAGAGAAAACAAATATATTTAACAAATCTCAAACGTTTAATAATATTTTCAAGAAAAAAATTACTAACCAAGAAGATATAAAAGTTGAATTTATAGCAGAAACGTTAATTGAAAATGCGTTAAAAGAGTATAAGGTTATTTGTGAACAATATGAAGAATGGAGAATTCTCAAATATTCTGAAGCAACATCCTTCTGGTATAATGTTCGTAATTTCGATGATGAGATTAAATTAATGCTACGATTTGGTCACGGTATTGATACGAAAGATCCAGGATTTACGAGAACAATAAGATATCTTTCCGAAGTTAAAGATTGGAAAGAACGTTTAAAATTTTTGTCAATGGTTTCAGCTATTTTCAAGGTAGAACGCAGTGAAAACGATTGGCTCGAAGCTGGATTTATCGATCTAAATGATGATTTAAGCTTGGGTAGATTAAGTAATTTGTTTAAAACTTTTGATGATAAATTTTCTGGATTTAACAGCAATAGTTGGGCTCTCATCAAGGAATTATCTTTATCCGAAGAATTTATTGGATTCCTAAGGACTATAGCAGAGCATGATATGAAAAATCTGATTAATGGCGTTGACGAGCACTCAGATACAAGATTGATTCAAGAAGACACGGTTTCTTCACTTATTCAAGTTAAACAATGTTTACTTCCTTTAATGACTAAAACAAATTCAATTTTAGAAATATTTTTGAAGGATTTAAATGAAATAGTTGATAAAAATCCTTCATTGGCGAGTAAATTAACATTATGTAATAGTAACAGTATGGCTTTGCAAAATATGTATAAAACCATATCAAATAGAGGAGAAGTCACGAAAGAAAAGATTCAAAATGCTGTAAATATCGGCATATATTACTTTGTCAAAGAGGAAAAAGATGACGAATGTACTTTGACATTAAAATATCACTCTAAATCCTCTAAATCGGACAGTAATTACGATATAAATGCACTACAGGATTTACGTGGCAGAGCGCTTTTAATTTCAAAGCCTGGTGGTTCCTATGATTCAGGAAACGGGCAAATTGATAATACCAAAAACATAATGGAAGAGTTTGTATCACAATTTGATATTGCTCAAAATATAATTACCATAATGAACAAATTGACTCAATTAGGACATTTTGGATATCGAAAATATAATGAATCAGCCAAAGGTACTCATAAATTAAAGCAGATATCGGACAAACTAAAAAAGGAATTAGAATCTTGGTAAATATTCCATTTTATGTTATTTATTTTTAGGTTTGTGTATTAATGGATGTAATTATTATCTAAGTTAATATTAATTATACCTTTTCATAGGGAAGATATTGTAAACAGGGCACAAGAAAATTGTTATTATTTAACTTTTTATCCATCAAGACACATATTAGCATTTTATGATTTTTACATGAAAGCTGGGAAGCAGACTAATATAACTAAAATTTGTCAGACGCTCGTATCATTTGTTAATCGAAAAGCAAGATTACCATATAAACAAAAAAGTAAAGGATTTAGCTGTAGAAAGGACGAATATTATCAAACTTTAAAAGAAATTGGTGATAGACTGAAGGATATATTTGTAAAGCTTCCAAAAAATCCGCGTTCAATAAAAGATTCTGGAGAACGTGTTGTTTCAGATGTAGTAGAATGTGGAGAATTATTTGTCGCGGCTTGTAGTGATAAGTTTAGGGTCCCTAATATTATAATGTCATTTTATGCCAACCATGGATCTTACCCTGAACCTTGGCAATTGTTGATATGTACATCGTCAACCACAGCAGAAGAACTTTCAATTTTTATCAAACGATGTTTTTTCGCATCAAAAAATGGGTATAAAAATTGTTTATTCTGCATTGCAAATTTAGAATTACTAGATTTCGAATTACAATATGATTTAGTGAACAATATTAGAAAATACATGATAAAAGCAAAGGACTATTATTTAGCATTGATATGTTGTTCTGAAACTGGCATGAATCACCACATTTTGGATCAGTTTTCTGAAAATGTTCATCCTACTATTGGACTTAGCGATGCTGCGATGAAAGCAATTTATCGTGAATCATGTCCGAAAGTTGTATGTGTTACCTCAGAATTATCAGGACAAGGAAAAACAGAATGGATTAAGCAAGAAAGTCATAGAAGACATCTGGTTCCCAGGAGCTTCCTCATTAGCGATGCTGCTAATTATAATTCACTTGTTAGACAGCTTAAAGATTTTCATATTCGACAAGTTGACAGTTTGCATATCAACATAATATCCGCTGATAACCCTGGAGAAGTCAATATATTTTTATTTCAATTATTAACTTTAGGAATCGTTTCTAATAATTCAGATATTGCAAGTCTTTCGGATCCTAATGTTTTCATTGAGGTAGCTTCTAGTTCTGATCAACGTTTGCTCAGATCTCTTCCATTTATTAATTGTTTGGATAGGCCGCACCTGATATGGAATATTAATAGATTGATGGTGTCCCAAGAAATACATAGCCCAATTCAAATTGTTTGTAATTATTTACGCCTTTACGAACTGGGGGAACTCGATAGGAAAGATATTTTTTTCAGATCTGAATCATCTAATGATGATGACGATGACATTATTAGAACACCGCTTAACTTTAAATTATGTCAAGAACTTTTGGACAAGTATTTCTTTAAAAGAATTGATGCTGGAATCTCATCTTTTCGCTTTTTGGATATTTTTATAAATGTTCTTGCAGATCAATTAATTAGATTATCGTCAAGTTCCTTTTTCGAAGTTCATAATTTGAACCTTATGATTAGAGAAAATAATGTTCGATCAACATTATTTAACACATTATTTGATGTTTCAAAAGATTTCGCTACAAAATCAATCCAAACAAGATCTGCACAATTACAAGAAATTGCGGGTGAAGTTGAAATTGAGCAATTAAAAAATATTGCTCAATGGGATGATTCTAACCACCTTTTAGTATTTTTTATGTCCCAAACTCCGGATTCCATCTGTTCTTTATATCGTGACAAAACAAAAGTTCCAAATAATGTTCAAAATTTACTAAAAAGTCAACATATTGACACTGAAAAACAATGGAAACTATTAGATTACCGATCCATGTCTTCTGAGAAATTATTGTCAACGTTAGAATGCTTGGCACGAAAAACAATGCACCACATTGATTATCCACAATATGCTTTATCAGTTGATAATTTATTGAAAATGGCATTAATGTTATTGAGAACAAGAGCAAATATTCCTGTAGTTGTATGTGGAGAGGCAGGATGTGGGAAGGTAAAAATTTTTTATTATAAATTTTGTTGATTTCTCACATCACCTTTTTTCTTATTTTACATATATCCATTTAGACAAGTTTAATTGGTTTCTTGTCTCGAGTTGTAGAAGTAGAATTTAGAGCACTTAATCTTCATGCTGGTATTACTGAACAAAACATTAAAGATTTCATGAAGGAATCTGATAAAAAGCTGAATGACCCAATCAACAAGGCACAAAATAAAGAGATATGGTTATTTTTTGATGAAATAAACACTTGCAATTACATCGGACTGTTGGCAGATCTTATCGCTCACCGAATGCTTGATGGTAAACCAATCCATCCGAACATTCGACTTTTTGCTGCTTGTAATCCATATCGTATTAGAAAAAAGAGTATCAGTAATGTTGGATTAAAACCAATAAATGTCAGATTCGAAGAACAAAGTCGTCTCGTTTATGAAGTTAAGCCTCTTCCAGATCAAATTTTAGATTATGTATGGGATTATGGTAGACTTCAACCGAATGATGAAAAAATTTATATTCACATAATGGTAAACGATCAACTAGAGGCTACGTTAGGAAGCCCCATGCTTGCTGATTTGTTATTTGCTTCACAAGAATTTATTCGTAATGTTGAAGAGCCTTATAGTGTTAGTTTACGTGATGTTAAAAGAGCAATTAAATTGGTCAAATTTTTTTATAATAGTCTTCAAAAACGTCCAATAAACCAAAAAGATAACAAGAAATCTCATAATAAATATCCAGACCTAGTTATTCGATCTTACATATTAGCATTAGGTTTATGTTATCAGTCTCGATTATACGATCGTGAATTGAGAAAAAAATATCGCGAAGAAATGTGTAAAGTATTTCTTCGTGAAAGGCATATTATCAGAGAACAATTATTTAATGAAGTCATGTGGGAAGAGCAAATGGACTATATAAAAAGAATGACTTGTCCACCAAATACTGCATTCAATGAAGCACTGTTAGAAAATGTATTGGTTATTATTGTTTGTATTTTAAATCGTATACCACTTTTTATCGTGGGAAGTCCTGGGTTAGTAAATGTTTTTTTTTGCTTTTATTTTAATATAAAAAACTTCATATAATAATTGGTTATTTTGTATGAAATATAGTTCTTCGAAATCACTAGCAATCAGACTTGTACATCAAAATCTTAGAGGATCCGACTCAAATGATGAATATTTTAGAAAATTGCCTCAGGTATACAATTTAAATATTATATTATGATATTAATAAATTGTTTATTTATTTTTATATTATTTTGCAGGTATTTTTTATTCCTCATCAAGGTTCATCATCATCTACTTCTGATGGTATCGAAAAAGTTTTCCAAAAGGCTAAAGCTTATCAAGAGACTAGTTCTAAAGAATTTCCAGTTATTAGTGTTGTTTTACTTGATGAAGTTGGGTTGGCAGAAACTAGTCCTTTCAACCCTCTAAAAGTTCTTCACTCGCTATTGGAGCCAAGTTATCCAGCTGATGGTCCTACTGTGTCTGTAGTAGGAATTTCAAATTGGAGATTAGATAATAGTAAAAGTAGTAGAGCATTATTAGTGCAGAGGCCAAAATTTGATTTGGATGATCTAATTGAAACTGCTGTTCGTTTACTAGATAAAGACAATTTAGAGCTTCCGTCTTCTGAAATCAAAAATTATAAAGCTTCGCTTAGACCTCTTGCAGAAGCATATTCTGAATATGAAGCAAAAGGACAAAGTGAATTCCCAAATTTTCATGGACTTCGTGATTATTATGCTCTTGTAAAAAATCTTTCAGATAAAGAGATGACTCCTAAAAATATTAATTTAGCATTAGCAAGAAATTTTGGTGGTATCAAAAAACATACTGAAGCATGTTTGAAATACTTTGAACCCGTTATTAAAAACTTTAATGAGCACAAAAACTGGACATACGAACAAATACCCACCAGCGTTCTAATTAATGACAATCTTACAAGCGAAGGTTCTAGGCATTTAATGGTCATAGGAAAAAGTGATTCTATTGTAAATATTTTATCTTATCAATTACGTGAAATGAAATTTAATCCGGTTGTAATATTGGGATCACAATTTCCGGAAGATCGTGATGATTATTCTTATAATGTATTGAGTAGAATAATGGTAAGTATACTTTACTTTTTTTACAGTTTCTTATTTAAAAATTTATTTATTAAATAATTTATTAACATATACATCTTATGATAGATGTGTGTTGAAGCCGGTCAACCTTTGATCTTAACTGATTTAGAGATTATTTATGGTAAATTTGTTAAATTTTATTCGTTACAGATATTTTAATAATTATTATATTAAATTTTACTTGTTCACCCGATAGGGAGTCTTTACGACTTGTGGAATCAAAATTACATTACAATGGGTAGTTCTGATGACCCCAAATATTTTACAAGGGTTGCTTTAGGAGCTTATGCAAATCCTATGCTGTAAGTTATATTTAAAATAGAAACGTTTATCTTTTTAAAATGCATATAAGCTAAACCATTTTTTATTATACAGATATGTTCATCCTGATTTCAGATGCATTCTTGTTCTCGATGAAAAGAAATTAAATGATGCTGATCCACCGCTTTTAAATAGATTTGAGAAGCAAGTGATGACATTAAACGATATTATTAGTAAAGAACAAAAGGAATTAGTGACGCAACTGAAGGAATGGACAAAACAAATGTCAACAGCCACAGGAATAAATAGAGATAGGTTTACTCAAAAAGATTTATTTATTGGCTTTTGTGAAGAAGAAACATTACAAAGTTTAGTTATTGATACTATGAATAAAGATCCAAATATGGAAGAAAATGAATTACTAGAAAAGTGTAAGGAAGCTTTAATTGCAATTGCTACATCTGATGGCATGGTTCGAATTGATAAATCGCCTTTAGAGTTTGAGGAAATTCAACATTATAAAAATATTTATTTCCAAGTTCAACATCATAACGATATAGCAGATTACTTTCAAGATTTATTACGTAACGCTAATTTGGATGGGCATTTGATCATAGTTAACACGTTTTCAAACATAAACACAAACATTAAATTTTGCTTAAAGAATGTTACCCCAAAATGTTATGTTTTGAAACTTTCAACTTTCAAAACTGAAAATCAATTTCAAAAGCAAATGAAAAAATTTTGGTTCGGGTCAGATTACGAATTATTAATATTACAATGTGATACCACTATTGTAAGTACAGAATGCATCAAATTAGCTAAGTTTATTATCGAACAATCCCGAAATGAATATTTACAAAAAGCACAAGAAAATAATTTAATAAAAAATAAACATGCCTGTATTGTTCTTCATCTCCGTCGAGAAACAAGTGCAAAATTAACGGCGTTCAACTTTATGTGCGGATGGAAGCAAGTCACAATCGAAGCATTAGCGAAGCAAGTAAGACCTTTATCTGTTTTATTGGAAGGCAATTTATGTGACATAATCGAAACAACCTATCCATTCGAAGAAATATTGAAACAAGAAATGTTATGGTGTTTACTATGTATGAAGTATCCAAACAATGTTAAATCAGTTAATCATGTAAAGTAAGTATTGATATCTTGGTAAAAAGAAGTGAATTTGTTCGGACATAATAAAATCTTTAATCTATTTAACTATTTATTTAATTAGATACTTAAATCGAAAGATTTTTGAACATCCAAACTTCGTGAATTGTTTAAAGACAAGAACTCAAGAATGGTTGAAAATAAATGCCAAACAAGACTGGCAATACCATGTGGCATCCAACAAAAAATTATTATACCCATATTCCTCGTTTTCTATCGCTTTACAAGCACACATCCGCACATTAGTTCGTCAACCTATTGCGAAAATCCTATGTTCTCTAGAACGATTAGGAGCTACAAAAACATTTCTTATTCATGACTTACCAGGAGCCGAGATGTCACCACAACGCGAACAATTTCTTGACTTCTGGAAAGAAATGTTTATGGATAGTAGTATTGTCGATATTGACATATTACCAGAACCAAAGCCGGATGGATACAGAATGTCTGTTAGTGGTCTTGATTTGCAATTTCCTTTTTCATTTTACTTTATGAAGCAAATTGATAACTTCAAAACTTTATACGAAGAAGAAATATCATTACTTAGAGGAGATAAAGAAAATATAGACTCTTCTACCGGAAAATTACTGGAATACATTTACGAAGATTATATTAAAAGTTTTTCTAATAAAATATTTAATTCCGTGACACTATTAAGGACTTCTCCATTGGAACAAGCTTCAGATTTATATTTCAAGGATTTTGTTAGTATAATTTGCAATAGTGAAACGAGCCTAAAAAATAACTCCGTGTTATCCTATATTCTCAAATGTAAACTTGGTAAGGAGGAAGTCTTAAATCCCATTTTATTGCACGCATTTTGGTGGGAACATGCTAGTTCTACTTTAGCAGCATTTCAATTAGTTCATATGTGTCCTAACATTATTAATCACATTTATATGGATGACGGTGACCTTACAAATGCAAATTTTGATGATTATCTTGTGATCGAAGTTACGAATATGATGTTCAAAAGAATTATTAAAAATCAAGAAACAATTGAATTGCAACGCGAAATTAAAAAAGTTTTGAATCTCTGTGAAAAGATTTCAGGTTTTACCATAACTGAATCTTTTCAGTTATTACAAATTTGCTATGATTTATTATCGACTGAGTTGATTCACTTGGAGACTGTCAAAGAAATTATCAAAATTGAAGATACTGATGATGAAATTTTTTCGACACGGTTTATTCACGAAGTCTTTGAAATTTTTAGAAACATTGAAACCGAACAAACAAACAAAATAACATTTGCAAAACAATCTTTTGTCATGAAAAGTTTAGAAATTATCCCATTCGAATCACCTACTAAATTGGAACTTTATCGTAATTTATTCCTAGAAGATCCTTTTCCTCTTATGGGGAAAGTTATTAAAAGTATATTTGAAGAAGAAAATAAGAATGAGCCTTTCGAATTCTTTACATGGCTAGTTAGTCCTGGAGAAATGTTACGCTCACTACGATTTGAAATTATTAATGAGTTGTTGGAAGACAGAGGTTGTGACTCGTTGATGGCTGCATTATTTTGTGACATTATCCAGACAACATATTTTTCTCGATACGACTTGATTAAATTATCGCCCTATCTTCGTTATGCAATAGAAGCTTTATATGCCCAGAATGCTAGAGCGTTACAAAAAATAACTGCAATTGCATTCATGAAAGAATTTGTTCATAAATTATGGGACTCGACGATTCAAGTTAGTATATTCCATTCGATTGAATTTAATTTCCGGAATTTCATGGAAACCGAAGATTTTGATCCCAATCAAATGTTGAATCAACTTAATTATTACATGGAAGTTTCTAATCCTTTGATCCACTCATTAAAGATTTATTTTATACGAGATCTGCGTAATAGAGAATATTCTATGGATGATATCAAAAAATTTTGCCAGGCTCAAAAATATACTCTGCCGTGGCTTGGTTCTTTAACTTGGGACAATAGTCAAGAAATTCGATTGCAATTTAATGCTTATTACTCTTTAGAGGATTATTCTGGCACGGATAATTGTTTTTCGTTACTCTACTCTTACCATAATAAAGATCAATTTAACCAAATCTTCAAGATCTTAAAAAAGAAAGAATCAATAAAAGCCAGAATTTCATTGATGGGAATTATTCTTAATCGCCTTCATGCTATAAGAGCAACAAGAGATTGGGCTCATGCAGAAGATCAAGTTGCAGAATTTTTAAATGAAAAGATCGAGCAGATATCTTCTTTATCTATTATTTATAGACAAATTATCAAAAATATAACTACAAATCAATGTCCACTATTATACTTTGATAATAATACTAGTAATTCAGATTTACTAATTAAGTCAGTAGTTGGACATGTTATAGCATTGCATTCATCTCTTCCTGCAGATGCGTCACCATTAGCTTATTTACTGCAAAATTTAAATTATTGTAGTGGGTTGTATATTCTCACTTGTCCATCTGACGTAGAGTCTATCATATTAAGTGCTGTCCTCCAAAAGAATGGTCAATTTACTCGGTAATTATACATAATTTCAATAAATTTTTCATATATTTAATTTTTATTCTAAAAAATTTATTTTCCTTCAAATAGATATCAATGTAAATGTGGGTATGTTTATCTTATCGGTGATTGTGGGCAAGCTAATGGGCGAGGTAGATGCCCTGAATGTGGTAACATGATTGGCGGTGAAAATCATGTATCCGAAGCTGGAAATACAAGGTTAGATGTAGCTCCAATCAGGAGAAATTTGGTCGCAAAAGATGATAAGGGATATATTGCTGAGGCTGAGAATGAAGATATCAACCATAATGTTCGCAATTTACCCCCGGCTTCATATAGAATTCTTCATTTATTTGTTCATTCAATAATTGGAGCTTGGGCTCCTTCTGGTACTGCAAATACCTTTTTACAAAAAAATAATAATGTAGCAAACGATAGTTTGGCGTATTGCATGGGACACATTAAAAATGATTGGAAAATTCTTTTAAAAATTTTGAATTGTCGTGAAGAAAA
Source organism: Rhizophagus clarus (assembly GCA_015698045.1). Lineage (NCBI taxonomy): Eukaryota > Fungi > Glomeromycota > Glomeromycetes > Glomerales > Glomeraceae > Rhizophagus > Rhizophagus clarus. The sequence continues at coordinate 1,476,284 of BLAL01000040.1, read as the reverse complement.
CCTAGCTCTCTTACTACATGCAACTCTTGATAGAATGACTTTAAATCCACCCAAAGATTCAACCTTAAAGACACCTGGAGAGCGTGAAGAATGGGAGACAAAATTTACGCAAAATTATGTTTCACCATTAATTAAAAGTGTTACGAACACAGCTACTGAATTTCGTGCAAAACTTGACGCTGCATTGGCTGAAACTCAAGGAAATTCCAATATCATTGAAGGAGAAGTTAACCAAACCTTGCCAATGGATCGAAAATACAAACTTGAACATTTACCAAGGCTTTGGAGATCAATAGGAACAACTAGTCTTCAAGGTTTTCGTGCTTATTACAATTCAGATATAGAGAATCACGAAACACATTTTCCTTTTATTTCAGTATTCTTTAGGTATTTTGACAAACTAGAGAAAATTAAATACCTTTGGCCGATAGTGAATTTTGTCCAAATAATATCATCACGTCTTGGATATCGCTTGAGTCGAGAAAAAGCACAAGAAAAAACTTTCCAAGAATTTATAAATGAAGAATCTAATTACGGAGAATCTGAAGAAATATTCAAGTATCTAACATCGAATTTCAACGATTTTGCTAAAGCTTGGAATGAAGTTATTAGTGATGTCGATCAATTTCAATGTCACGAACTTCCGAAACCAAAACCTGATATGAATTTGAAATCTTTTATTTCACTTGCTTTGGTCGAACCAAAAGATTCGGGCGTGTATCTTTGTGCTATTTTGGATTACCTGATTGGATTACAAAATAACTTCTTACAAGAAGTCTTATCAATTCCTACAGAACATTCTAAAGCGCTTAAATTTTTAGAAGAATCTTATTTTATACAGGAAAAAGTTGCTTCAGGAACTGATACCGATTCTACAGAAAGTTCTACTCGCTTTTATATTCAATCTTTGAAAATCGATCAAACAAAACAAAATAATTTTATAAATTATGAATGGGATGATAATATTCTTCAATATAGTGATCGTAATCTTGAAACTGGAAGAGGCCAAGATGTAATTTACGATTTACAAAAAATTGAAATGGATCTTGCGCATAGATTAATTTTTGACAAAGTCCATATAGATACTCTGAATGATTCACAAGCATATATGGAGCCATTCCCATATCATAAGGAATTATTCCAAGGACACATGAGAATTTTAGGTGATATCAAAACTTTAATCCCTCAACAACAAATTCCATCCGATCAGATTTCTTTAATTATGGGAGTAACTAACAATTCATATAGATATCATACTAATAATTATTCATTATCTTATGATAACGCATCCGAACTTTTATCCTCGATGGAAATTTTACTCTGCTTCGTGAAACGCACTTCGGTTGGAAATGGAGAGACTCAAATCGCACAATATGTTAATCAATGGATGAAATTATCTATACTATTAGAAAACAAGTCTTTTACTGACTTGTTGGGTGCTGGATTGTGTCTCAAGCATTTGGTAGCTTTATATGAATTGGTTGAAGATCAAGTTGCAAATTCCGTGATACAATATATTGATGAAAAATTCAAAACTGAAATTTCAGAACAAATAAAGCAAGAAATTAATACAGCTGTTGGATTCGAACAAGCTTCAGATACGCAAAAATGTATAAAAGCAGAAATATTTGCTACTGCAATGAAAAGATTTATGCAAAGATTTTTAGATCCAAACAAGCACGAACACCTATTAAAATATTATATAACAGATGAAGAATTAAATTTGTGGCCTGCTAATGTTTCAATGGAGTTATTAGAAGAAATATTTCCGGATTCCTTATTAATTTGTCATATTTATGAGGCTTATTTATATGTTAACTCTAAAATTGAGGTAAATCAAATTCTTCGAAGTAATTATTTATTTTTATTTTCTGTAAAAAAAGTTTCGCTAAATTAAAATTTAATTCATAATAGGAAATCAAGAAGAAACAACAACAAATGGGAGGAAATAGGAATAAATTTAGAAATTCGAATGACGTATTTTCTGAACCTGATTATAATTCAGAAGAGGTTACAACTGTACCTATGAGCAGCGAATATTTTAATTCTCATATGGGGACAACATCGGATCCTTCTACGTTACCATCAACAAGACCATTTAATCATGATTCTGCACCTGGTTCAAAATCTTATACAGGACGATCAAGGCCATTTAATAATGATTCTGCATCAGGTTCAAATTCTTTTTCAGGATCATCAACAAGATCATTTAATAATGATTCTGCATCAGGTTCAAACTCTTATACAGGACGATCAACAAGGCCATCTAATAGGCCACGCAATGATCAACAGCAAAGAAAACGATCAAATAAGCAGGGAAATAAATATGACGCAATGTAATTTCACTCTCCTTTATTATTGTAAATTAGAATTCCAATATTTATAATTATTTATAATTGTAAGAACGTTTAGAATTAATTTATGGCATTTATTTAGAAAATTAAGTAGCATCAGGCATAGTTTACTTTTTAATTAATATTTTAAAATATGTTAATAATTTTCGTGATATATTAAATTAATAAAAAATGAATAAATGTCCATCAAATAATTATAGTAAACTCAGTCATTGAACTCCGTGATTAGAAATATAGAGATCGAAAGCTATAAATATCGAAAAAATTATACTGCAGCTCTTTCTGATCGTTAAAAATCCGCAGTTATGTTGATCTACATCTACGCATTTAAATTGACTTCGAAATTTTTATTTTTTAATTTAAAAAATTTCATTTCACACTTCAATTTGATTCTTGCAAAAATTTTTGAAATAAATGACTACCGAATTTACGGGCAAATTTGCTTGCCGTTTAGGGGATAGTTAACCCAAACATAAAATCATTCGATCCGGAAGATCAAAATCACATTTTTATTTATTTTTATTCCTTTTTTGCACGTGTAATTCATTTTTTGTATAATTATATTCGAGATTTTCATATCATGCATCACATGCTTTAAAATTTTTCCTTTCTAGCTTTCTTTATATTCCTTAAATTTGTTTCTTTTTTTATATAACGTTAATATCCCAGCACTATTTTAAGAGTTGAGCAAGTTACACAAATTTCTTATATAAAAATATCTTGAAAACTTTGAGATATCGTATATGCATTTCCTTTTTTTTTCTTGAGAAAAAATAATTTTATAAATTTCGTGACAAAATGACACGGGTTTACCGGCAAATTTTTAATTCCATTAAATTTTTAGGTCCGATGATACAAGTAGCAATGAATGTGTAAGTTCTAAAAGAATTTAAATTTATAAAAAGTTATTTTTCGTTCCAAATTTAATATTATATTTTTAATATATTATAGAGAACGATACCTAATATCAATATTTTACAGTAAACATTAACCACAACATACTTTGCTAAATTTCCTTAGTTGAAAAAAAAAAAAAAAAATGTTTACGCATTTGATAGAAAATCATTCACAAGAAAACAAAGGTTTTAATCAAATATAGTTACTTTTACACATTCTTTTCATATTTATTTTATAATGCGGGCGGTATATATATACTGCGTATATACATACTTATACATTATATTTATATATATTCTTTATTATATTTAATGTTTTATCCTCAAACTTGTAATTTTTTTCCTAATAATATTTTATACTTAATCAACATGTATTATATAAATAATTTATAAATATTTTAATTTCTTTTAATGTAAAATGGAGTTATTCTATTCTAGTCGCTTGGAACATTAAAAATATTTGAAGCAAATTCGTAGAGCGGATAGTTCAACTGGTCTTCAGTCTTCACCAATAATTAATGAACAAAAATGGTTCCTCTTAAAACAAGAGAAGAAAATCAATTAAATTAGTGCAAATTTAATAAAAGTGATATTGAAGCATCAAAATATTCGATATTTAATATTATTTTATATCGTAATTAAATAAAGATAAATTTTATAATCAGTTGTTGATATTAAACTTCCAACCAAATTTTATCTATAGTAACTGCACCAATTACTGCGACATTATGGTGTTTTATTTTCCAATTGATAATTATTATGTAATATGAAATAAAAATAACACATTATTTTATCATAATTTTTCCACGCTTAAAACATATTCCACCAATATTAAAATTCATCCTTTTTTAATTGTGATAAGTAGGTCTGAAAATAAATATTAGTTATATATAGGGATGTTGGTATATCATCCATCCCTATCAATAGCTGTCAATTAATGTTGTAATGCATCAAAAATATCTTGCTTATCCTATTTGACTACGAGAAAGGCGTCTTAAGAGTCACGTGATGCACGTATAGAGTAACTTAAATTTATTTGATAATAATACGAAATATACATGTAATATTGTAATTTATATAACAAAAAAAAAATACAAACGTAATTCATAAAACAAAAATACAAAAATACGAATTTAACTATCATGTATCAATCACCAATGAAATCTAATCGTTCGATAATGATTACTTGTTATCACCACTGCTGGTATGACTTGAATCATTGTTGGGCACATTAATCATCCAAGAAGGTGGAGTAATTCCTGTTTGTTCTTTGATCGTGCTTAAAAGTGGGGGTATTGATTGAAAGATATTTTTCACAATACCTAATGAACCATCACCACTTGATTCTCCGCCGGTATTCCAAATAGTAATCTTTGGATTAAGACCTTGAATTGCATTAGCATTTTCTTTAGCCAATTGTGGGAAAACATTTCGTTCAATCATAAAATATTGTATAGCAGCATTGGCATCTCCTCCAAATGCATCCACTATATTTTTAACACCCTCAGCTTGAGCATTATACATAGCTAAAGCACCTTCAGCTTCTTTTTGTTTTAAGCAAAATTTAGCTTCAGCATCTTTTTGTGAGGTATATAGCTTTGCATTTGCAACAGACTTAGCGGCTTCAAATTCAGCCGTAGCTTTGGCAACATATTGGACACGCAATCTTTCTGTTTCTGATAATAATCTTCGTTCTTCAACTTGTTTTTGTAATTCACTTTCACGCATTTTCGCAGCTTGAGCGGCTTCAATACTTGCGATTTTTGTTTGTCTTTCAAATTCCGATTTTTTTGTTGCCAGATTCATTTCAGCTTCTGCTACTTGGACTTTGCGTTCATTTTCTATAATAACAGTGTCGGATTCAATCTTTGCCGTTTCTTGACGTGTAAGACCTTCACGTTCTTTAGCACCAACGTCTCCCTTATATTTGGCTTCAGCTACATCAACTTTAGCCTTATTTACAGCGCCTTCATGAGTTTTCATACGCTATAATTTAGAGAAAAAAAGATTGGACACGTGATCATTTTTTTTTTTTTTAAGTAAAGTAAAATAAACGTACCATATAAGCAAAATATTCAGAACCTTGAGTATCTTGAAGTTGTTTAACGTTGGCATTATAAATGAATAAACCAAATTGATCCAATTCAGCTTGAACATTTTTAATAACTTGTTCTTTAAAACTTTTTCTTTCTTGAAAGATTTCTTCCATAGTAGTAGCAGCGGCGATAACTCTTGTTTCACCTTCAATGATACCTCTAACTAATTCTTTTACATGTTCACTATTTTTCCCATTCGTTGCTAATAATTTTGCGTAACGTTCTAGTGCACTTGGTTCATCTTTTGGTCCTATGGTAAATACAGCCGGTAAATTAAATTCTAATTTTTCAGTTGTCATAGCTTGTAATTGGAGTGTATAATTTACTGGTGTTATATCAAAGAAAATGGACCTTTGACCTATGAAAATTTATAAATAAAAATTGAAAATAAATAAGAAAATTATAATTAAATTGTGAATAATGTGTTTACATGTTTACCTGGAAATACAAAGGATTTCTTTACCAACTTGACATCTTTAACAAAAGCACCAGTTTTTACCAAGTATTGGTTGGGATTACTATTAAATTATAAACGAGAATGAATATAAATAAAATAATTTTAACTAAATAATTAATGATAAACAAATGTCTTACCTGACTCTGTACATTATTATTTACGTAGAGAGTTTTGTAATGATATCTTCAATTTATAAGATTGGAATCCAAGAAATTGAAGTTGAAATCGCGAAAAATTCAGGAATTCAATTAAAAAAAAAAAAAAGTTTGTATTTGTATTCGGGTTAAAATATATATGATTGTTATTTATAATATGTTGAAAAGATAAAGAAATCGAAAGCAGGAAAATATGTAGAGTTTATATAAAAAAAAATTTTTGTATTTACATAATGAAATTGTTTTTATTTCGAGTTTTTTGGAGGAAATCATCGTTGTTTGATCAGATTTAGATACATTTCTTTAACGGCTGAAAATTGTTTTCCTCATTTCGAACCAAAATTTTAGAGATAAAGTTATTATCTAACATCTGATGACGTAAATCCAGTTTGACGCCTATTCATTATTTTACCGTAATTGGAGATTAACATGGGAATTTTTTTGTCTTTTTAGTAGAAACCATAATAAGAAACTTTCTTTTTTTTCTTTCCAAAATGCATGATACCTTCTTTATGTGGTCACTTGAACTTGTCAATTGAAGTGAATTTGTCATTTGATCCGCGGATTATACAAAAATAGTTGAATAAAGGGAGTTACCGTATATTATTTACGCAGCAAAGTCTGTGACACATGATGACAATTACACAAATAAATAACTTTCTTGGTTTTTCTTGTTTAACATACTTCCTTTATTTACCTCTTTACCTCTTAATAAAGAATTCAAGAAATTCTTTAAAGATTTAACATCAAAAATGTCAAAAAATAAAGTAATCTTTAACGTAGGAGGAACCAAATTTGAAATATCAGAAGATTTAATAAAAAAATATCCGAATAGCGAATTATCTTCCCTCTATTTATCAGCATCATTTTCAAAAAATGAAATATTTCTTGATCATAATCCTTTAGCATTTAGCGTAATTCTAGATTATCTTCGTTATGATAAATTGTTAGTACCAGGAAATGTTGCCAAAGAAGTCATTGAGTTACAGTTGAGAGAATTTCGTATACCTTACGATAATATAATTGAAGATGATAAAGAAGAAGATAGTTTACCTAGTTATGCGTCTGTTATTGGTGAATTCTCTACTCCTTATAAAGATTATAAAAATTCTTTAAAAGATACTGTTATTAATAACGCTGTAAAAAGGTATTGTATACTTAGAATTCTATGCGTGAAATTATAGAATATTTTTCTTTGACTTTTTTTTTTGTATCTATAGATTGGATACTTTGATTCAAGATGTCATTCTTCCTTATTTGAAACGCCATGCTAAACGTGGACACCAACAAGTAACATTTTATTTGACGCCAAATGTAGTTACATCTAAAAATATTACAACAGAACTTGAACATTTGACGGATCCACACGAGTGGATTTATCTACCTTATTCCTCACAATCTCATTCGAATCGTTCTTTTAATTCTTCTTTCTCTTACTCAACGTCTAATTCGACATTATTTAATTCTGATAAGAAAGAAGAAGTTAATGATGACGAAGAAGATTTACCTGATATTCAATTTTTATTACAAAGCAATAATTTAAAGAAATTACAAGATTTCATTCTCGCAAAATCTGGCGTCAAAAAAGTGATAGCTAAACAAGTTGAAGTTTCTTGTAGGACTGAAAATGAATTTGGTTTATTTTCTACTAAATCTTTTGAAATAATTCAAATTGATGTGATCATTGTTTAAATTGCAGTATTAATATTTGTATTTTTTTTTTTTTTTTCTTCATAATTATAAATGAAATCATTAAATATTTTTCTATTATTTATTATAATTATTAATTAGTTATTTTTATGATTTACAAATTTTCTATAAATAATTGAAAAAAAAATTTTCTCATTATTAGAATGTTGAGATGACAATTGTATACTGCACGTAAAGTTATTTGAAATGATAATTGTATTAGTTGTTAAAATTTAACATTCTTTGATAATTAAACCGCACGAATTTGATCATATGTCCTTTGCGGTAATGTAAAAAAAAAATGATGAGAAGATATAAATTTAGAAGAACTCGAGGTTTGATGAAAAACAAAATTTTTTTGTGATTTTACCATTCTAGGGTCTAAACCACAGCTTCAGTATTACAACATCATTAAGGGTGCCAAACAGCACTAAAATCTTTGTAAAAGATCATTAGTGAAGTTTAAATATAATCATTCACTACCGCGAAAGATAAAAGATTTGCTAAACTTTCCGCGCTTCTTTCGGGTAACAATCTTAACATATGCTTATTAAATTTTTTTACTTTTTTATAGTTCACGCTTTCGAAAATCGAAATATTGATAAAATTATTATCGATTTTGTGAATCAACGTCTAATTTTCTTTATTTTTAAAGTCACGATGTAAGTAATTGTATTGGATTTAATCAGGAGAAAATAAAATTTATTTAATAATTTCTTTCTTATATTGGTTACATTTGTTTTATATTTCATATAGACGTTTCCATTTTGAGAATGGGTTTTGAATTTAGGATTCTTCAAATTTTATATAATAAGTTTTCAGGATAATGTTTTTAGAAAATCATTGAACATCTAGACCACATTGTTTAAGTGGGAAAATCTCAAAATATTACGTTTTTCATTGATTTTATTTTTTTTAGTAAAATCATATAATGTAAATATTACAATGAAATAACTTATAATAGAAAAAACTCTAAAATAATTAATTAATAAGAGATCATCATGCTTTTTTTAAAAATTTCATAATTTTTATCCCATAATTCAAGTAATAATATAAATTCAACATCATCACGTACCACAGAATTTTTTTTTTTCTCCGTCTCACAAACGATTAAGAACATACAAATTCTCATTCTTTTTATTTACTGTGTTAGAATGGGTCAGACAATGTTCAAGATTAAATCTATGGTGTTCAAAAGTAAAACCTCGCTCTGAATAAATTCTGAAAGAGTGATGACCATAGACCCAAACAGATTTGAACACAATGGGAGCAATTAAAATTAAATAATAAACAGATAATGAATTTTTAATTTTTAAATTTTTAATTACTCCATAAACTAGAAATATCGGAATTTCTGTACTTGGAAATGTCCCCAGTCGTTGATCGACAATTTACTAACCGTACAGGATATTATAATTGTAATTTTCTTTAAAAAATTTTACGCGTCACTATATTTAGGAAATTCATTAAAGGCGAACGTACATAATATAATAACCTCAAAGTTGGAAAAATACTATCATAATAATTGTTAATATAGCATTAGAGTTTAACATAGAAAATTCCATCGTTTAATTTAATTATATACAATTTTTTTTTTTTTTTTTTTTTTTTTTTTGATAGTTTCAATCTTTTTGACCGGAGATTATCGTGTGGGTAGTAACAAATATTGGCACAGTTTACAAGTTTATGATGTATTAATGATCATACATTTCATCATCGTCTATTTTTTGATTGGATGATGATTAATAAAACTCTCGATATTGTGATGTCATTTTGCGTGATCCAGAATACAAAGTGACATTTAAAATTCAAATTCTTTTTAGTATGATTTAGTATGATGCAGAGGCAAAAAACTTATCTACCTATTTCGGTTAAATCATCTAGAAATTATTATTTTTTTTTATATATAGAGCAAGAAAGTAAAGTGTTCTCTCATCAATTATTATTATAAATCATTAGCAAGAATGGAACCTATTAAACCGACAGACATTTTAATTTCATCCTCACATAAAACTATAACATATAATCCAATACCAATTATTTTAATATTGGCTAATTCATTAAATTTAATAGGATGTATTGAAGTTTGTTATCGTGTTTATTATAGAAAATGTAGAATTGGAAAACATCAATCTTTATTTTTAGATTCAAAATTTTCTTTATATATTGCTATTTCAAGTATGTATATTTTTTAAAAAAGTAATTTCTCAAGTTAATACTTTTATTTAAATTTTATTATAAATTTTTATAGATGGTCTCCTTTCTATAATGCAAATCGTTGATATGGTAACGTAATTATTATATTTCTTTTATATAATACGTAACAACTCCTTATTAATGAATTCCTTTCTATATTATAGATACTTACCAGTACAAATACGATAAAACCTGGTGTGATTTGCGATATAACAGGAAGATTTTCACCAACATTTTTAACATTAAATCTACTTTCAGTCATGACTTTTGCATATTTAGTTTATTTAAAAATATGTAAAAATATTGATTTGAATCAAAAAACTGGAAAATATGATTGGAAATTATGGAAATTATTATTTCTAATTTCTTGGGTTGCGACTATTTTTGGTTTAAATAGATATGAACCTCGAAGTTTATGGTAAGAAGTTGACTGTATATGTTAGAAATTTTTTGAAACACCTGACATTAAAATGATTCAAATTAATTTTTTAATAATAGGTGTTCGAATCAACCGAAAGGAGAATTTATATATTTATCCAACATAATATTTATTATCACTGTATTATTCTTTACATTGATAATATATTATAAGCTGAAAAACTCAAGTACGGATCACGTGCGTATCATTGAGAAATATGTACCTATTCATCCACACATTGTACGAAATTCTGCCTCCTACTTATTAGTGTTCTTTTTACAATGGGTAAGTATTGAATAAATTTATTCGATTCTTTTATTTATAAATTAAAATACTAAATTTTTTTTTTTGTACTAGATTTGCGTTTTGATATATAATTTATCGAAGATTTATGAATCAAATGACAAATTAACGAAAACTTATTTTGCAGCTTTATTAGTTATAGGTAAGTAATCATCATATAACGATAACAATAATCTTTTTAATTAATCATTGATTAAATGTTTATTTTCATAATTAAAATAGGTGTTAATTTTGGTGGAATCGGTAACGCGATGGTTTATATTATAAATGAGTATAGAACACATCTCATTGAAGAAAATACCAATTCTTTGATAGACTCTTTTTCTATTAAAACTTACGGATCATTAGAGTGACAATTTATAATAGGATTTTTTATGTTTTTATAAGTGTAAAAAAAAAAAAAAAAAATATTCGTTACGTATACGATTTTAAATATCATGTAATTAAGTATATTCAATGTATTATAAATATTTCATTATAATAAATAAGATGAATATTACTTCACTGCATCAAGTGAATTTGATTCTTATGTTCACGTAATTGATAAATTCTCGTTACACCCAATTTTTCCGAGAACAAATTCTTTAATAACCAAAATCGAAACGGTAAATAATTTAATTGCATAAAGCTGATGCAAAAGAAGTTAATACTTAAGAAGTGTTAACTATACACGAAATAGTTTTTCAATTAGTAACGCCAACTATAAAATCAAATATCAATTTCCCTGCAAGTGCCACGCAATAACAAGAGCTAATGTTAACTATACGCGAAATAGTTATTTTTCTATTAGTAACGCCAAATGGAAAACCAATTGCGAGTGGCGACGCTAATGTTAATTACTCGCGAAATAGTTATTTTTCTTTAGTAACGTCAAATGGAAAACCTAAAAATCAAATTTTTGTAGTTCCTAAAGATGGGAACTTACAATGAAATACTTATTGCCCAGATTTGCTCTCAGAAAAATAAATGAACTATTGAAAAAAGGAGATTTGATGTTACACAATATGCAAAACACGCAAGACCAAATATTAATGTGTCAACTGTGTTATTAAGTTTATTCAAGTCTTTTTAATTACAAATAAAATACAAGATATTACAGAAATTTTTAAAAATGAGAACCGCTATGATTATATCTAAATGTCTTTTTTCATAATAAATAAACCACCAAAAAGGGATATATAATACAATACCGTTCTACCTCCAAAAATCCAATACAAAATAAATAAATAAATAAAATCAAATTAAAAATTGATTAATATCTCATTATATTAAATTTTTTTTGACCTGGACTATTTGGACTTCTTGGGCCCATGGGTCTTGTACCAATAATGTTTTGATTATTATTATTATTGTTGTTGTTGTTATCATCATTATTTAAATTATTGTAATTATTATAAAATTCACTTGCATTGTTTGTATTATAATTGTTCGAATTGTTCGATATTGGTGGAGAATTCCCTAAGCGATTATTTTGAATATCTGGATCTTGAATAAATTGCGGTGAATATGATTTTTCATTATTATCTTTATCATTACCAACTTTCCATTCTATCCACGTCTTTCTTGGAATTTGATTTCTTTCAAATAAATCTGAACTTTTTCCTCCATGACCATTATCTTCACCAGCAATTTTACGAGTAGCTCCCCATGAAAAATCGTCAAAATGCCAAAAAGCATAAACGGGTAAAATAAAATTCCAAACTGGCATAGCAAAAATAAAAACGAGCATCCAAAAAACATAAATAATTTTGTGAGATGTAAATATAACCAAAAAAGCTTGTAAAAAGAAAGTAAGAGCAATAAAAAGTATAGGTAAGGTAACGGAAGCACCTTTAGTGGCTTCAATAATTAAATAAATCATAAATATTAAAGAAGAAGGTAATACTACTGTTCCAACTAATTCCAAAAATATAACAAATTGCATAGAACAACAAAATATACCACAAAGTTGTGGTACAAGAATTAGTTCCATTAAATTATGTATCGTGGAATTTATCCATCTTCTTCTTTGTGATAATAATACTTTAAATTCATCAGGTACAACTGTTTTACATACTGCTTTTGGAACGTAAATCATTTTACGTCTTGGAAATGTCCTTAACATCAAAGTTGTAAGATATCTGTCTTCTCCAAGAAGTAATAAATTTTTTTGATGTAATGTTTCAACAATATTTGAAGAATATACTTCTACAATATCAGGATTAGCAAGTATAGGAACAAATAATCCATCATATCTTGGTGCTTTTATACGATACATACAAAAACATCCTGGTAAACAAGTTACTCCACCAAACATTGATTCAAAAGATTTTCCAAGATGATGTGAAATATAATATTCAAATACTTGTATCATTGTAACCCAATTTGTTGTCTTATTAACAATTTTGGTTTCTCCACAAAGTCCCATAACAGTTGGATCACGTTCCATCGCTGCCACCATTCTACTAACACTATCTTTCATTACTAACGTATCTGCATCCACCATAAGTACCATCTCATATTTATCGGGTGTTACCCCTGTTAACGTTCGTACCTTCTCAAATAACTCAAATTCCAAGGGGGTCATGCGTTCATTAAAACATATATTACTAATCCATTTCATTAATATAAGTTGTGAATCTCTTTTACCACGATTACCAGCCTTAGGTCCCTTCTTTTCTTCTGGAGTACCAACTTTATTAATTAAACATATTGGAACACGATGTTCTTTACACTTATAATATCCAATAATAACTTCTGCCATATTGTGTTGTTTTTCACCATCTCCTATGGCTAAATATGATTGTGGTACTGGAGGTTCGAAATCGGATAAATCGAATGGTTCGATCAAATCTTTACAAATTTGTGGTGTTGATCTATCATTACCTGATCCAGTTATATTACCATCCGCAATTACAAATAACAGTTTGTGTTTGTCAGAATAATCTGTACAAGCTAATGAATCAAGTGTTGTACGCATTGAACTTTCACCTTCAGAATAACATGTAACCAATAATAAAATACGTGTTATTGTATCATCAGTCTTCGGTTTTTTTGATAATTTACCAAGCTGCCAGGATAAGAACCAATCAAATGCTATAGCAGAAATAAATTTAATTAAAGAAATTCCGGTAAATACGACCGTCATTATAACAATAATTAATTGATTTGCAAAACATCCAATCGTAGTCCCTTCAATTTCTCCAACTATAAAATTAGGTAAACATTTTGCAATTACTTTTCCATTTTGAGATTGAACGATTTCTTTTGTCGAATCTTTACCAAGAAGGCTTTTAAGCCAATCTGTAACGGTATCATCTCCAAGCCATTTATCTTGATTTGAAGGATCAAGATATTTCGCTAAATCATATACTGAATTATCATAAACGAATAATGTAGAATTGGGTTGTGTTATATTTTCCCAAGAGTAAACAACTCGTTCATTTAAATCTAATTCCTTTAATTTGTTCATTGAATCAGTTGAAGTATGACAATGATATAATGTATTATTTGTTTTATTACAAATTGGTATAGGAGAAAAAGGACATCCTATTTCCTGATTATTTACAGGGAAAAAATCCGATATATCTTGTCCAAATGTTGGATATATTATAGGTTTTAAAGTATCATCAGTTATTGGTGGTGTTAATGGACGATGACTACCAAAAAGTATATATTCTCCAGTATTATAAATTTTTCCGTGAATAATATGCATTTTTTGATTTGGTTGATTTGGTCCAAATTTTTCGAAAATATCTTCTTTATAATACACTTGTTTTTTGACTCCACACGTAACAGTCGCTAATCCAAATGCTAAAAATCCCATAAAAAGTGATATTAATAATATAATGACTACTAAAGCTACTTTTTCACGCCAAGCTTGACGTACGTTAGGATCTTTCATTTTACCAATAATGGAAAGACAAGGGTCACAAAAACATGCTGTAACTATTAATGAGAATATTACCCATGGGGTTTTATTTTCTCTTGGTGCCATATCATTTTTTAAATGTGGTGTAGTTATTGCACGTCCACTTGTATTATTATTATTAGTTACCGGAACATTATTAAAATGTTGTTGTTCAAAATTCTTACGTTGAAGTCTTGTACGTTTTGAATCCCTACGATTTAATGGCATCAAATAACCTTTTGTATTATTAAATGGAACTTCTGGATAAAAATTTTGATTTGTAAAATTTGATCTAATTGGTTGTTGTGGTATCGCCGTAGGAAAAGAAGTTCTGCTTGAGCGATGAGGTGGAGGTGATAATGAAGATGGTGGTATTGGTTTATTATAATAATCATTATATATATTTTTGACATTAGTGTTGTTACCATTACTATTATTATTATTATTATTGTTGTCATTACTAAGCCTGTTGTAATTCTCAATTAAATCTGCTACATGAGTATGTTTAGCGTCATGTGCAAGTATCATCGCTGTTTTTCCATTGATCGTTTTAATTGAACTATCTGATTTATAATCCAATAACAATTGACACATTTCAGCATGACCATTATAAGAAGCAAACATTAATGCGGTCCATCCATACTTTTAAGAAAAAAAGTAAAAGAAAATTAATATATATATAAAATATTTAAACATAAAAAATCATGATAACATTAATTAATTGAATTTTATACCTTATCCGTAAGATGCACATTTGCACCTCGAGCCAATAAAATTTTAGTTACTTCAATGTGACCTTCATAACAAGATAATGATAAAGCGGTTTTTTGAGAACTATCTTGAAAATTTACGTTAGCATAACCATGGTCAATGAGTACACGACAAACTTCGGCGTGTCCATGATAAGCGGCAATAATAAGTGGTGTAATATTTTCATTATTATAACATTCAACATTAGCATTAGCATCTATTAATATATCAACCACTTCGGCATTACCTATAGAAGCAGCTTGATATAATGCCGATTCACCTTCATTATCTTGTAAGTCAATATCAACATTTGATAATTTTACTAAATATTTTACCACGTCAGAACAATTCTCACAAGCTGCTACCATTAATGGTGTTTTTCCATCTTTATTTCTTAAATTGTTCGGATTAAAATGTGTTTGATTTAATATAGATCTAACTAATCCTACATTATTTTGTAATACTGCATTAAAAATCGCTGATGATGGATTTAATGGCGCATTTGATGAAGGTGGTGGTGTACGTGATGGTGGTATCATGGTTGATGCCGCTGGATATGGAGGCTTATAGAATTCATCCATATTTCTTAATTAAATGTTATTATAATATGATGCCACTTTTTTAATCGAATTGAAAAAAATTAATTCTTTTCAAGTAAAGAAGTTTTGTGACAGTTGCAATTCGAAAAAAAAATTAGATAATCCGCAAAAAAAAAACTTTTTTAAAAACTTGTTATATCATTAATTTCATAATCCTGTTCCGATAAAACATGAAAAAAAAAAAAAATACGTATATAAATACCCCAACCAGAAAAAAAACAAGAGGGGACTAAATAAAAAAAAGAAAAAGAAAAAAAGAATGGAAGGTCGGGGTATTATAGAATTCATAATTGAAGAAAAAAAAAAGGGGTGGGGTTAATTACTTAAAAAATATATAAATTCCCTAAAATAATTATAATACAAAGTTACAATTTCTTAATGTAGACAGAATAGATTGAATTTACTTCCTATAAATAGATTTTTAACGTCATTATTTTTAGGTAAAGGGTTGAATTAAGGGGAAATATTTTCGTTTTTTCGAACTTTATATGAATCAAATGCAGTAATCTGTAATACTAAGTTTTGAATTATACGTCATTAGTGATAAAGCCTGTGATACAATCATAAATAATATGTGAGATCAGAAATGATCATGTGAAAATAACGTTCATCCATGTGACTCTCTAAGACTATATAAACATTGGAACCTCGGAGGTTGGGGAAAGATTTTTGATTGAAATAATGAATTTTTAATCATTCCCGTGATTTTCAATTTTATCCAATTAAATTCGCTAAATACAGTAGATGTTTTTCAAAAAGGAGGAAAAAGGGCTATATTAATAAGCAATATATTGCAATAATTTGTTGATAGCAATTAGTAATTTATTATTTGATAATAATTTAATAATTTTAAATTTTTAAATCATTAATAAACTATGTATAAATTATAGAATAATTATTTTTTTTAAAATATAAATTTTAAAGCTAATCTGATCAAGTAAGATAAATAAATCATAGTACATTTAAAATAAAATACAAATTAAAATTATAATCAAAATTAAAAATAAAACATTATTTACTTTACTTTCTAGATAATATTTAATTATACATAAATATATTTTATTTTTTTTAAAAAATTAATAATATATTTCTTATTAAACAGAAGAAAAAAAATTACTTGTTAAAATTATTAAAATATTAAAATATTTTATCATTCAGTAATTATAAAAAAAACTTGTAATCTGTTTCTAAACCAGTAAAAACTATTCATATATTTTGAATTAATGAACCAATTTGTCCAGAAATTTGTTTATTAAATATTATAGAATAATATTATAAAGTAGTAAAAATATGCTTTAGAATATAGTAGAAATAATCTGTAACTTTAAAGAAAACAATTTAAAATATTTTTAAAAAATCAATTTCTTATATGTGATTATACAAACAATTACACAAATTTGTGATATATCATTTATTACATCATATACATCTTAATATTATCAGTCAGCGGCCATGTCAGATCACTTGTCGATCATTAATTAAAATAATTTTGTGTAACTATAATTGAATATTTCATCATGTAGCTAAAAAAGAATTTTTTTAATACAACGCTTATACAAATTAAGTAAATTAATAGTTCGTCATGTGTATTATAAATTTTTATCATCATTTCCTCTTTAGTAATATTTTTTTTTTTTGCATTTACAAGAAATTTCGTCTCAAAAATGAAGTTTTCCTCCAGATGCAACTTAAAAGTAGATGTGAAATACAATTTAAATAACAAAAATATATGTAATTTTATGAGAAGAAAAAGATTTACTAAGTTAAAAAAGGCAGTTATTTAGGTAGTTTTTGTGTAAACCGCAAAAAGTCAATTTTTATAATAAAAAAAAAAATTTTTGATTTCAATAAAACTTTTAGTAAAAGCTTTTTTTAACTTGTAATTATCTCATTTTTAGCTATAATTTGGCAAAAATAAACAACTTTTGTTAAGCTTAGAAGGGTGATTATTATGTCAGATTTTTTGTTATTTGTAAATTTTGTTAAAATTTTTTAATTAAAGTACTAATAAAAAATCTTTTTTATTTATTAAAACAATACTATTGGGTCTATTTGGGTGTTATAAGTGGATTTTTGGTCGAAAAACTAGTTAAATATAATGTTTTTTTGTTTATTTAAATTAAACCTTTAATACTTAAACCCTAGCATTATAATAATCATGTAAATTTCTACAATTTATTAGAAAAAAACTTTAAAATTTTTAAATTTTAATTCATTAAACATGAAAATAAAACATAAATTATTTATTTATAAAAAAAATTCTTATTAGCTATTAGGTCTATTTGCTTTGTTAATTATAAATAAAGATAATATATTATGGATAAGTAAAATGTTTTTTTTTATGTTTAAAGTAGCATTAAAATAAAAGATATTTATATAATATTTAAAAAAAATAAGCAAAAGAAAGAAGTTAAAAAAATTTTCTTAATATTTTATTAGTTTGCTATATCAAAATAACTATATAATTGACTACCTTCTTTGGCCAGATGCAACCGAATAAAGTGAAATTTTTGACTTTTAAAAAGTAAAAATATTTTTTAAGTCTTAAACGAACATGTTTACTATTGTTGGAAAAAGTGTTACATTGCATAAATATGGTATTACCTTTGATCTAAAAATTTCAATTTTAACGTAATTTGGGCTGGCATTACGAATTTGGCCAGAATTAAGAAAAATTCAGCCAGAATTATGAATTATTGATTGGCAAATTTAACCAGATTGAGTAAATTTTGGCCAACTTTAATTATATACGTGTACTATATATTTAAAGAGGATACTGTACCACAAACTTTTTTTTGCAAATTTTATTGAAAAAAATCTCCCTCTTTTTTTCATGATATGACCAGTGACTGTTATATACATATATATTATAGTAAAATAAATAATACTTAAAATCTTAATCAAAACTAATCTGAAAAATTTAGTATACAAACTTACAATTATTAAGAAATTTATAGTAAAATTTTTTTCTAAATATCAATTTTTTTTTAATATTATATAATCTATTCTAATATACTAATAATTTATGTATTATCTTTATTATAGAGACTTTTGTATTAATAAAAATAAAAAAAAATAATTTATATATTAATAATTGCTATATACTAAAGAATTTGCATTATTTTTTTTTTCCCCCTTTCAGGAGGCAAGAGTTTAACGTAGCTTTATTGGATACAGGAACAAATTACATTATTATAGTAAACGTAAAATGAAACCTAGCTAATGCTATGATCTGCAACTATACTATAGAAGCTACACCAGCAGTCATCTAACAAGAGACCTCATTCGTAAACTAAGAATTTGCATTATTTATTTTATAATTATTAAAAAATCTCACTATACTAATATTATATATTATTTTATAATATAACTATATATACTAATGCAATTTCTTTCTTTTTTTTTTTTTTTTTTTTTTAAAACAAGTGCATAATACTTTTATTAAAATTGGATTTGTAAATACAATATAAATTTGAAAATGCCAACTTATCAGATATAATTGCAACCAAGTTGATAAAAATATATCATAACAAAACTATATTAGCTTATTCTTTACAGTGTAATAGGAAGTCTAAATATAGATTTAAAGAATCAAAGATACAAAAAATAAAAAAGAAATATATTAAAAAATAACAAATAAAAACAAATTTATAACTAAATATAAAAATATTCTTAAATTGGCAAATTAATAAACCTATCCAACTAAATCATAAGAATTGATTCAAAAGTGTCTTTAATCCTAACATTAATTTATTCACATCAGATTGATTGGATTGGTTGGTCTGCTTTTGAGAGATCTTCTTATAAGACAAACTAGAGTTTGAGGATTCATTATTATTCTTATCCTGGTTTTAAAACCTAAGGTTACTTAAGGAAAATTGATTAATAAGTAAGCCTGTAAACAATTTAAACTTGCTCTTTAATTTGTCCACATTACTAAATCAAGCAAATTGATAATTTTAAAAGCCAAAATAGGGAGTAAAATAATAACATCATGAAAGACTAACATCATTCCAAAGTTGTGAGCTACTTATACATTTTGATACTTATTCTCATATTGTAAAATAACCAATCAATTTTCAATGTCTGTTGGTTTCTTTTATAATTTTAAAAGATTTCATTCCATTGATTAATAAAAATTGGTTAAGCTAATGCAATTTCTTTATTTCTTAATAAATAATATATAATAGTATATTTATTAATTTTTGTAATTTCTATAATTATTATTTTTAACAGGTTGACCTTTTAAACTGAAATATTATCTAGATAGTATTATTCAATTTTTTTTGCTTAAATTAATATCTTTTATTAATAAAAACTCTATTATTTTTAAAAAAAATTTTTATTTTAATCTATTTTTCCAATATTAGGCAATTAGACAATTGAACATTTTAAATATTTGTTTAAAATCTATTTAAAACTAAAACCTTTTTTTTATTAGATAGGTTTTGAACAAATTATATGATTAAACATTTAATTTAAACCAGAATTATGCCTAATTTTAGTCTAATTTTAACTAATAATTAAAGATTTTTAAAATAAATAATATTATAATTACTTTACAAAAATCTTAAGTTTTTAAATGAAAAACTCTTTCCTGCAGATCTGTAAACCAAATTTTCACGGAAGAAAAATATTTTATTTTCATCATGAAGAAAGGCTTTTTATTAACTAACTTAGCCTCAAAAATCACAGCAACGTCTTCTACGACCAAAGTTACCCCCTACTACTGCTCTAAAGAGTATACCTTCTGACCATTTTCACTAAAGCTCCACATGAGCTGAGCCAAGCCAAGCCATGATTAAATTGGTTGGTGGCTCATAAGCCAGCTTAAAAAAGCTTGAGTCAAGTATTAGGCTTGGCTTGATAAACTCAAGCTGGCAGTGAGCTTAGCTTGAAAAGCTCAAGCCAGCTTATGAGCCAAATCAAGCTTGGCAATTTTTTACAATTTATATGTAAAAAATGCTGGTACCAATAATTCTGGCATTTTTTTTTGCAAATTTATATATAAAAAATGCCAGAACTATTTGTTCCAGCACTTTTTGCAATTTTATAAATAAAAAACGCTGGTACTAATAGTTCTGGTCTTTTTTTTTGTGATTTTATAATACAAAATGCCATTAACGCTATAACAAATTATTCGGTATAAAGGCAGGGTCATGTAACTTGCCAATCTAATCAAATAATCTGAATATCTGATCTCATTTATCAGTTTATTTTTGTGGTGTTATCAGACGAAAAGTATGACCGGATTTTTGAAATTAAGGTAAGGGAGGGTGGGAAGTGTTTTTCGGTATTTTTTTAACTAATTAATTAATTATTTTTTATTTTTATTTTTTATAGTGTTGCCAGACAAAAAGCATGACCAGACTTTTGGAATTAAGGTAAGTGAGGGATTTGGAGAGGTGTTTTGTTGTTTTTTTTTAATTAATTAAGTATTAACTTTTTTTTTACTTTTTGTAGTGTTGTCAAACGAAAAGTATGATCAGACTTTTGGAATTAAGGTAAAGAAGGGTGGGAAAGTATTTTCGGTGTTTTTTTAACTAATTAATTAATTATTTTTTTTTTATTTTTTTGTAGTGTTACCAGACGAAAGGCATGACCGGACTTTTGAAATTAAGGTAAGGGAGGGTGGGAGAAGTGTTTTTCAGTAATTTTTTTTAACTAATTAATTAATTATTTTTTTTTTATTTTTTTGTAGTGTTGCTAGATGAAAAACATAACCAGACTTTTGGAATTAAGGTAAGGGAGGGTTGAGGGAGGTGGTTTGTTATTTTTTTTAACTAATTAAGTAATAACTTTTTTTTTATTTTTTGTAGTATTGCCAGATGAAAAACACGACCAGACTTTTGGAATTAAAGTAAGGGAGGGTGGGTGAGGTTTCTTTTGTTGTTCTTTATTTAACTAATTAATTATTTTTTTTTATTTTTTGTAGTGTTGCCAAATGAAAAGCATGACCAGACTTTTGGAATTAAGGTAAGGGAGAGTGGGAAAGTGTTTTTTGGTGTTTTTTTTAATTAATTATTTATTTATTTTTTTTTTATTTTTTTGTAGTGTTACCGGGCGAAAAACATGACCAGACTTTTAAAATTAGGGTATTAAAAACTGAAAAAGAATAATAAAAATAAATAAATTTGGTATAAAATACTGAAAAAAATTGAAAAAATAAATAAAATAAAATAAATTTTGGTAAATACCGAATAATTTAATTTACCGAAATTAGTATTTTTTAAAAATAAATCCATATATATCTATTATAAACTCTACGCAAACATAATATATAAGTTACTCCCAAATTGACCGATCTACGCAAACTTAATTTGTAGGTTTAAAAAGTAATTTCATATAAACTCTACGTAAACCCGTATGTGAGTTATATTAGTATTATTTGAGGTCCTACCAGGACCATTAGTTCTGGTGTTTTTTTTTTCAATTTTATGAATAGAAAGGCTGGGACCATTAGTTCTAGTGTTTTTTTTTTGTAACTTTACATATAAAAACGCCTAGTTTTGGCTTTTTTTTTGATAATAAAGCTTGAGCCAGCTTGAGCCAGCTCAAGCTCAACTTGGCTTGAGCCAGAATTTTTCATGGCTCAGCTTGGCTTGAATGAGTTGAGCCAAGATTTTTTGTGTCTTGACTCATTTTGGTTCAAGCCAGAATTTTTTTTTTCAAGCCAAGCCAAGCCAGACTGTAGCTTGACTTGAGCCAGCTCATGCGAAGCTTTACCATTTTGTCCTTATTATCATTTCATTCTCATGATTATTTCATCCTCATCATCATTTCACCCTCATCATCATTTTACTCTTAATTATCTTTTCATCTTCATCATCATTTTACTCTTATCATCATTTCACTTTCATTATCATTTTACTCTCATCATCTTTTCGTTTGTCATCTTCTCATTATTCTTTTATTTTTTATCATCTCTCATTATTTTTTTATTTTCATTTTTGTCCCCTTTCACTTTGTCCTTATTTCCTTTTGTTTTCAATCCTATTCTTTTTTATTTTTGCATCCTTTTCCTTGTCTTTTTACTATCTTTTCTTTTTCTGTTATTTCTTTCATTCCCTATCATTTTCTTTGTCTCCAATTATACTTTATGTCACCATTTCATCCCATTAGTTTTTTTTTGTTTCTAATAATTCTTTTTTATTATTTCCATTTTTTTTTCTTTTTTTACTGTTATTGTTAGACTTTTTTTTATATTATTATTATTATTACTAATTATATTAAAGATAAATAATTGTATTTTGATAAATAGTATTTAAATAAATAAAGTCATAATTTAATATATAAATAAATTTTATTATTTTTGATAGTTAGATTAATTATTTAATAGAAATTTTCAAATAAAAATTAGCCGATTATTAGATTTTTTACATGCATAATATTATAAATTTTAGCCAATCAAATTTCATAAATTAATTATGAGTGAAATCACACAGGGTAAAATTTTTTATACATGTAAATCACCTGAATTTTGGCAAATTATTTACAGGTGAAATCACCTAGGTGATTTCACCCAGGAAGCAAATTAGCAAGATTCTATAATTTATATTAAGAAATATTTAAATTAAAATAAAAATTAAAATTAATAAAAATTGTATAGAAAAATTACAAAAATATATAGAAAATTAAAAAAAGTGTAATTGTAAAATAATGTAATTATATTATTAAAGTGGATAAAAATATAATAAGTCTTTTTAAGTTAATACATAAACTTATTTTATAAGTTTTTTAAATTTTATTTTTAATGTGAATAAAAAAAATTATATATTAAAAAAAAAATATATATATATAGTTTACTTATTACTACTTTTATATAATAACATCAGAAAAAATTTTGAATTGCAAAATCTGCATAATTTCATAAAGTTCATTTCTATATAAATCTAAAAATATACCAATATATAATATTAAAAAATTTTATGGATTTTTGTATAGACAGTATAGTTTTGTAAATATAAAAAAATCTGAGAAAATTTTTATAAATAAATTTATTTTTTTTTTTTAGTTAAATCTTATGCTTGGCATATAATTTATTTAAAAAAAAAAGAAAACTAAAACAAGAAAATAAACATGCTAATTTAACAGCTAAACTAAATTTACTCACCCCTCACTATTAGCTTAAATAGACCTATTAAAACAAGTCTACCTGTCCAAGACCAGTAAAGACAGATGTGACCCATAACTTACAACTAATAGCCAGTATTACTATATGTCAATGTAGGAGCATACATATACAAAGAATTTCATTCTCTCTTATAATCTTCACAAGACATACCATTACGAGAAGCCACTACCATAAAACAGGTGATATACTGGTGATATGCAAGTACTATACTGAAGTCAAACCTAGAATACAGAGATCCTCTTTCCTTACCAATACAAAAACAAAGGACTTCAGTTACATATAATCTGCTTTATTCTATATTTAACTCTTAACCAGCATAGATACATCAAGAGTAAAATAAAAGTAATTAGTAAAATACCTTCTATATGACTTTGATCAGTCCAACTAGGAATCAACATGTGTTAGCAAAATTTAAAACAAATCTTCCAACCAAATTCCCCCCCTTAATTAGATTGATAAACAAAGCATTAAAAAAGAAAGTTACATCAAACTATAGATGCCACTCAAATCCAAAATAATTTGGGATTATGGCAGCCCAAATGTACAAATCCAAATTAATTTATAAATTACATATATAAATTTTATAATTTGTACATTTGGGATTTGAGAATTATAGCTGTCAAAATGTACAAATTAATTTGGGATTTACTTAAAATAATTTGGATGGCATCTATACACCAAACCACCAAAATACTGATCAATATTCCAATAACCCAGTCCAGGGTTGTGGTAGTACACCTGTACTAGCAAAATTCTAGTACGTACTGTACTAGCAAAAAATCTCGTACAAGTACTAAATACACTGTACTAATATAGTTTTTATTTTTTAGGGTGTAATTTAACTATTTATGGTAAATATCACATGAATAATGTTATTTATATTCATAAAATTAACCAATAAAATTTACTTAGTAGGTATGTACTAAATTGCATTTGTATTAAATTTTCAGGTACAAGTACAATACTTAGTACTGTACTATACTGTACTAGTACTGTACTAATACAATTCCCAAACCTGCTCCAGCCCCTCCAAAACTAAATAAAAAAAAAAGAGATTGAAGGCTAAAATATCGACAGGCAAGAAATAAAAACTAAAGGAAAATTATTAATATTTCTAGAAATCTAAAAGGAAAACTGGAAAAAGAGGTAAAATACCATAACCACTACTTCTACATTCTTCTAAATGACCTCTAAGCAAGAAAAAGCAAGTACCATTTCTGGTCATAAACAAAAACTTCAACTAACAACTTCACTTTATTTATCTCAATACTTTTAAAATAAACAGTACTAATAAGAAACCCCTCTTCTAGGGTATTTAAGACCAGGTAGCTTAAATGCTAAGCTTACAAAAGTCTTCAAAAATATGAAGAGAACCTGAAGTTTGCAATCATAAATTATTTTCTTGGTGAAGTTTATACCAAGCCAATAGTTCTGCCAAAACTTGATAATTTTGAACTGGATGAGTTTTAATAAATATGGCTAGATCCTATAAAAAGAAAACGTTACTTGAAAAGAACCCAAGAAACCAAAAGCCTAAGCTTTTCTTTAGTGACTTTCTGCTGAAAAAATGACCAAGCGATTTGCAAGTAAGAAATGTAGTCAATCCCCATAAATAAATTTATGAAATTTTTCAAAAATACTAATACAAATTTATAATTAAACAGTATTTTAATGTTAATTTTTTTTTTTTTTTAGTGTTGAAGCCATACCATCATTTATTAAGTAAGATAGGATTACAAATATAATCACTTCTAACTTGCTATAAGTACTTCCAGTTCTAAAACTAGTCTAATCATTTACCAATTTAATGTTAATATTAATTAATATTAATTTATTAATTAAAGATATTTATAAATTTAAAATACATATATTAAACCAATATTAAGCAACTGAAAGATTGAAAACACTTTTAGAATTATTTTTAAAAAGTTGAAAGTATAATTTTATTAATTTCAATCTTTCAAAAATATTTTTAAAAGTATTTTCAATTTTCTAATTACTTAATACTATACTAATTTATTCTTTTACTAACTAAATGCACTAATTAAAGTCTTTTTTCTTTCTTTATTTTTTTTTTTTTTTTTTTTTTTTTTTTTTTTTTTTTAGTCAAAGGAAATGCTTTTATTCAGAGAAAAAAGATAAAAAAGTATACAAAAAATCACTAAAACCAAATCTACCCGTTCCCCACACTAGGGTCACAAATATATCCTATGACTACTATATCCCTAGCCTATTCTCTTTAATATAATAGGAAGTCTAGTTATAGAATTGTTCAAGGTATAAGGGTAAACGAAAAAATAAAAAGAAAAATTCTACGATCTAATAAAACAAAAACATTATATAAAGCGAATGCTAAGCATGACAAGAAGTTAGTATGGAATCTTTTATCCATCCCTCCTAACTAAACTAAACATAATGTTCTAATAATGCCTTCAGCCCAGCGATTAAATGTTTTACATCCGGCTTCTTAGACTGGTCGGTTCTTGAGTGATCGATCTTCTTGGTAGAACGTCCAGATTTAGGGGTTTTATTTTGATCGTTCTTGCGGTTGTTAGTATTAAAACCTAAAAAAGAAAAATTAGACCCTTTAGGTGTTCGTGAAGATTTGTCTGCATTGCCAATTCGAGCAGATTTACGTAAATTCTTGAAGTTGGGAGTGGAATAACGGCACCAAGAGATTCTAACGTCATTCCAAAGCTGAGGGTTATTAATGCGAGTGGAAACATGATCCCAAGTGTCAAAGTAACCTATCAGCTTTCTTGATCCATCAACTTCTTTAACTAATTTGAAAGATTTTATGCCGCTATCCAACAAAAATTGGTGGGGGCGTCCGTTTGGGAATAAAGAGGCATCCGTCATGTCGTCTGGTAGATTATACACGACGGTTTGGAACTTTTCTCTTTGTTTCCTTTCTGAAAGGTTCCAGGAAGCAGGAAACCATCGAACAGGGATTCCTCCCAAGTTGACAGTCCAGTCCCCTCCATTATAACATTTCAAGCACTCATGGTCTGGAATCAGTCTAACCCTCGCAGATAAATACTTCTTGTGCACCCTAGTGCTGACTGATATGACCTTACCCCATCGTCCTAAATTGGCCAACAGAGTATAGTTATCCCATTTGGCCGGAATATCATAGACTACAAGATCCAATAATTGTGCTTGTTCTTGATCTTGAGGAATATACCCGGTGATGATAACATTTCCATTTTTTAAATTATTGTCTGTCTCCTTCTGTTTTACTTTCTTTCCATTGTCTATAGGAGTTGATTGTGGTTTAGAATCTCGCTTCAACTGCTGCTTATAGGGTGTGGAAGGAGGAGAAAGAATACTTTGATTAAAAGTAACCGTCCTTAAACCAGAAGGTTTGGAGGGTGTAAACTCAGGAGATTTAGCGCTAAAAGTGGGCACTACTTTTTCATCCAGTCCAGAAGGAGTTTGTAGTTGCAAAACTTTCTTCTTCTCCTTACGGGCCTTCTTTTTAGCACTCCGCTTCTGAGATTTGGTTAAGGGCGTGACAGGATTAGGTGTGATATTACGTAAGGGTGTGGCGAGTAATTCGTCATCCACATCATCCAATGATCCTACAGAATTTGTATCAGGAGCATCGAAATTCATCGACGTGTCTGATTGGTGCATAGGATCCCCGAGATTTTCTATATCGGGAGTTTGTTTACTTGCAATTTCCAACGCTCGGCGAAATTCGGAATCCATGAGAAAAATTTCCCGGTATTCATCGTCCAAGAGAAAGATATTGAAGAGAGTAGCTAAAAATTGAGCTATTAAGTGAGAACTGCCGTCGTTGCTAAAACGTTGTGCCAGTAGTTCCCGAGGGACTAGTTGGTCCTTATTTTTGTAAAGAAAATCTCCTAAGGCACCGCGGGCCGTAGTTGTTATGGAGCCAAAGAGAGAAGTTATGTTTGTACCGATGTGTAGCGCAAGAAAGTCTACTATAACATCGTGAAAACGGTCAAAAGGTATACTCTTTAATACAGAAGTAGGAGTAACTTGGGTCGTAGAAGACGTTGATGCTGTTTTTGGAGCTGGTTTACTTAGCAAAAATCCTTTCTTCATGATAAAAATAAAAATTTTTTCTTCCGTGAAAATTTGGTTCACAGATCTGCAGGAAAGAGTTCCCTTTTCTTTCTTTATAAATATTCAAATTATATTATTGTTAATAGTTTGAATATTATTTCAATTGGTTTGATTTTAACAAATAACTTTTAATTTTGTTAATTTAATAAAATATATTAAAATGCAAAAATATTATTATTTTTAAAGAAAATTGTAAACCTACAATAATAAAAAAATAAAATGTTAGTTAGTATTTTATTTATAAAAAAATAAAATAATTTTAAAGTTTTACCTTTAAAATAAAGTTTTTAGAAATTTATAGGTTTACAAAATAATAAAAATAAAATATTAATTACATCTTATTAGTAAAAGAAAATTTCTTAATTCACACTAGTGTGCGAAACCCTGATCACGTGACTATTATTTATCACCTGTGTCACACCCTCCCTTTTTCATTTTTCTATAAGTATTTCAGGAACTTAGAATTTTTTTCATGTTAAAAATCCTATTTGTCACATATTATATGTCACACCCATAATTTTTTATAATTCCGGCCAGAATTTTAAAAATTACCATATTAGGCTATTGTGCGACACGGACCTTCCTTTTTAGGCGATACCCGTTCCACAAAAAATTTTTTTCTTATTTTTCAAAATAACCGTAATTGGAATTTTGTGTAACAATATTTCCATAAAAGGAAATTTTATACCAATCACATAACCCGTGTACAAATACACTAGTGTACAAATAGAAATAGTCTTAGTAAAAATAAGAAAAAAAACTTTACAATTTTTTTTTACCTTTGAAATTTTACTTTAGTTAGACCTACAAAAAAAAATAAAGATAATTAACTAAATATTACATTTAAATAAAAAAAATAAAATAAAATTTTGACATTTATTTTTAAAACTATCTAGTAACTAATCAGAAAACTGTAAACTTACAAAACATTAATTTATATTTTGTTTAAAAAAAAATAAATAAAATTTTAAAAAAAAATTCTAAAAATATATATTTTATTTACCTTCAAAATTATATTCATAAGGTATTTGTAAAATTGTAAACTTATATAAAAGGATGTAAAATAAAATGTTAGTTGATATCTCATTTAAACAAAATAAAAAATAAAAGAATCTTAAAAGTTACCTTTAAAATTCCATCTATTAGACATTCAAAAAGTTTTAAACCTAAAAAATAAAAGAAAATTAAAATATTAGATAATGTTTTATTTAAAAAAAATAATTATTAATTCCTTCAAAATTATATTCAATAAGAAGTTACTGATATAGTTTTCAGTGAAAGTAATGACAGTGAGAATACTGCTTCTTAATTTGATTATAATTTCATTATCATATCGATTAGATCTTTATTTATTATACCAAATTAAACAATAGAATAGTCATTTAAAAAACAATAAAAAAAAAGTAATTTCAAATTCAGATATTATTTTTATTTTATTACTTAAAATAGCTTCTATTACAGTTATATTTATTTATAAAACTGTTAATTTTTTCTTGAAACAAAATTTTGGAAAATTTTTAATTGAACTGGAATTTTTTTACATTTCCGTGAGTAATGCTTCCTCATCTTTAAAAAAATAGCAAAATTCAAAATATTTATTATTTTAAATGTTGCACTAAAACTATTTTTTTAAAAAATACCACTAAAATTAAAGTGATGATTATCTTACATCTTTTAATTTTTATTAAGAAAAACTCTGAAATACATGTATTCTTGACTAACCATATAATTTTTTAGGCTATTGATAAACTTTTTATTAAAATAAATCTGCAAAATAATAACTTTTATAATGCTTAAAGTAGTATGAAAGTTTATCTTTCAATAATGAGTTTTCTTGCTTATTTCAAAGTTCAAATATTAAATTCTAATAAATGTTTAGATTTTTTTTTTGAAGTATAGTCTGGTGCAAAAAGATTTGGACCTCAAACAAATGCTAATAAAAAATTTTTTTATTAGGCAAACTTTATTTTTTTATATATAAATCTTATCAGTATATATTGGAAAATATTATAAATAACATTATTACATCAAATCATACATCATCATTAGAATTACTATAATTCTCAAATTCTTCATCAATAAATTATATGTTTTTATTAGCTTCAAAATATACCTTGCGTTTTTAAGCACTTTTCTCTGCAATCCAATTATAATCTTTGAATTAAATTTATTTTTATATGTATTTAAAAGTGTATTTTAAACAAACAATAAGTTTGGATATGGACTTAATTTTGTAACTTCACCATTTACAACCACTAAAATGCCTCTAATTTGTTAAAGTATGTAGTAATAAGATGATATATTTGAAATTAAATAACCATACTGTTTTTCTATTTAACAAGAAAATGATACCTTTTTTTTATGTATTTAAACCAGCACCAATAGTTTTGATTTTCACTAAACACTTGACTATTTTCTGTTTTTTGTGCTTGAAGTTATAATAGGTCGTTTGAGTGTTTTATAAGATGTAAATGTGCGCTTACTTCAATAATTCTAATCTAACGCAATGTTCCCAATTGTACTCTCAGTACATTCAGTGTCTCAGCAACTCACTTGCATAATATAAGCTTCAGATGGCTTTTTTCTGTAAAATTAGTCTTGAAAAAACAATTATGTGCACATATTATCATTAATTTTTTATTGTTTGTTAGTGATTTACTACTTCGTTTTAAAGAAGAAGAAAGCATTATATAATAAAAAAATTTTAAGCAGTTAATTTGGGCGATTATATAATAATAAACATATGAATTTCAGCCAGTTATGTTCAGTTATACAAAATTTTTCCTTAGTGTAAATCTTATCCTTTTTTAGTGAG
Organism: Rhizophagus clarus; assembly: GCA_015698045.1. Classification (NCBI taxonomy): domain Eukaryota; kingdom Fungi; phylum Glomeromycota; class Glomeromycetes; order Glomerales; family Glomeraceae; genus Rhizophagus; species Rhizophagus clarus. The sequence goes on along the minus strand of BLAL01000040.1, from coordinate 1,445,441 downwards.
GTCCAAATCTTTTTGCACCAGACTATAATAATATATTAAGAAAATAGTATTTCTAAAAAAAAAATTGCAGGACATTTCTTAATTTATTTAAAAAGAAATGAAATATTCTTGAAAATAGCATAATTATTAATTGTGAAGTTATTTGTGATAATAATATATGAAATCAATTTAAAGCGTGCATTGATGTGAATGAAAATTAAATCAAACATTAATTAAATAATAAAATATATGCATTTTTGTCTCTTCTTTCTAAAAATAAAAAAAATTATATAGTTTTATTATAAAACTTATAAGTTATATTAAAATATCTGACTGTCATTATTTTTGTCAGGATTTGTATAACTTGTAAAAATAAAATTTGATATTAATTAATATTTTGTTTAAAAATTATAAAAAAAAATAAAGGTAATTATTATATTTATTTTTAAAATTTAATCCAAGAAGATATTTAAAAATTGCAAATTTACAAAAATTAAATAAAACTGTTAACTAAATATTTTATTTAAAAAAAATAATAAGAAAATTAATAATTTCAAGGTTTACCTTTAAATTCAATTTTTAAAAAGATGTAAATTTACAAAAAAATAAAATAAAATAGATTTTATTTTTTTTCACATTTGTGATATATCACACCCTGAATACTCTGAGCAAAATTATGGTAATGCTGGGCAAAATTAAATATGTGATATTTAACTAAGGGCATGAAAAATAGATTTTTTATAACTGAAAAAATTCTAAGTCTTCAGAATACATATAAAAAAATGAAAAGAGAAGGGGTGTAATACAGGTGACAAAAAAAGGTGCAATGTATTGCAGATGCGGAAAATGATTAAATCCAAATAAAATATTAAAAAATTTAAAAAACTTTTTTTTTTAAAGTTTTTTATCTTTATATTAGGATTGAAACCTTTCTTTTAGTTTCCTGTACCTATAAAAAAAATAAATAAAATTATTAATAAATATTTTGTTAAATAAAAAACAAAAAAAATATTAAAAAATTTTATTTATTTTGAAATTTTATCTAAAAATAAGTCAGAAAATCACAAATTTACAAATTAAAATAAATATTAATTTATAGTTTATTTTTAAAAAAAATTAATAAATTTTTAAAGATAAACTATTAAATATCTTCAAAATTAATTTATAGAATAACTAAAAAGTTGTAAACCTATAAAATAAAAAAATTAAAATATTAGTTAATATTTTGTTCAAAAAAAAAATATATTAAACTAATATTTTTCAAAATTTTAACTTTTGAAATTTGTGGATGTAACTGAAAAGCTGATAACTAATAAAATAAAAAATAAAATATTAATTAATGTTTTATTTAAATAAAATAGTAAATTTAAAAATTTTGAAGATAAATACCTTTAAATTCTATTAAAAAGATTCTGAAAAAATATAAAACTATAAAAAAAAATTGAAATATTAGTTAATAAAACAAAAAAAATATTTTAAAAAAATACCTTTAAAATTCTGCTCAAAAAATATTTGAGATAGATATTGTGAACCTATAAAATAAAAAAATTGAAACATTAGTAATATTTTGTTAAATTTAAAATAAAAAGAATTTTTTTTATTTTTTTTATTTTTAAATAAATATTCAGTTTGCTTTAAAAAATTCTAACCTAAAAAAATTGAATATTAATTAATATTTGTTAAAATAAAAGTAAAAAAATTATTTTTTTTTACTTACTGTAGTTCACTTTAAAATAGAATCCAAATCTAAAAAAAAAGAAAAAAAGTAAAATATTAGTAATATTTCACTAAAATATAAAAAAAACCTTTTTTTTTTTTATTTAGTCTAAAAAAAAAAGAAAATAAAATATTAGTAATATTTTACTAAAATACAAAAAAAAAAATCTTTTTTTTACTTAATAAATTCATTTCAAAATGGAATTTTAAATTTAAAAAAAGGAAGAAAAATAAAATATTATTAACATTTTACTAAAATATAAAAAAAAATTTTTTTTACTTAATAATTTATATTAAAAATTTTAAATCTAAAAAAAAAAAAAATATTAATTAATTAGTAATCCATAATAGAAGTAGAGAAATGATCAGCATATGGAGAATCTCACGTTATATCTAATAAAAGTTTTTAAGAAATGATTTTGAGAAAAAGATTTTTTATGAATAAGAAGTTACAGTAATTGGCTATCTATTAATGTGATTTTCCTTTATATTCCTATGTAAATGATTGCGTAATCCTCTTATAAATAATTATGATTTATATAAATATTACCAAATTTGGTAAATCTAGCCCTAAATTTTATTATTGCTGATTTCTACTTCTGTTGCAGATTACAAATTAATATTTATTAAAATAAAAGTATAAAAAATTTTTTTTATTTACAGTGATTCATTTTGAAATAAAGTTTCAGATTTAAAAAAAAACAAATAAATATTAACTATCATTTGAAGATTTATACAGTAAAATAAAGGGTTTGGCCTCAAAATTTTTTTTTTAAAATATTGTCATATCTGTAATTTTTAGTAAAATTAATGTTGTAATGTGAAAATTGCAATAACAAAGATGATTAAACGGTAATATCATAATAGATAGAGAAATTACATAAGGAAAATGATTAACTGAAGAAAATGAAAGAACTACCATCTGAAGAAAATGGATAAATTATTAGCCGAAACACATGATATAACTGAATGGTAATACAGAACATATGATATAATCGAATAGTAATACAGAACGCATGACATAACTAGATAGTAATACAAGATCAATCCCATAATTTTCTGGAAACTAAAATTTTAGGGATATTAAACTTACGTACATTAGTATTAGTAACAAAAATTATTTTTAAAAATTATTTTAGTTTAGATTTACTTTAGTATAGTTTAGATAGAAATAGTATTTTAGGAATATATAGTTTAGATAGAAATAGTATTTTAGGAATATATAGTTTAGATAGAAATAGTATTTTAGGAATATATAGTTTAGATAGAAATAGAAACACATAGAAAATAAGAAAGGTGAAAAAATAAGAAAATAGGATTTAATAAGAAATAATCTTATATAAATATACCTTCATAGTAAGAGTTGGAGGAAATTATTCAGAGGAATTTAGGAATTAAGAGGAAATTAGAAAGAAAGGAAAAGTAAGATTAAATAGTAGAAAAACCTATAAAAATGATCTTTGTAATTGAGGAAAAACCTAAGAGTCAGAAAAATTGGAGATATGAATAATTAAAGTAATAAAGATTATTTTTAAAAATAACTTCAAATTTGTCTATTGTTCGCTTAGGATGAAATAATATTTATGAAATAATTAATTAATGGAAGAAAATTGCATCTTAATTGATGTTCGAGAGTACTGTCTTTAATTAATTATAATGTTATTCTGTATGTTAAATAAAGAAGGAAGTTATGCTTGTTTAAAAATCAAAGTATATTGAAAAGTGATGGCGGAAGCTCTCTCAAAATGAAAGTTAAAAGAAATGTGGTTAAGGGAAATCTGATAGAAAACCCTTAATATTTGAGATACCTAAAAATGATGTTATAATAAGAGTGTACGAGAGAAGCATTAAAAGAGTAAAAAGAGAATATAAAGAAAAATGTTAAAATGTCAAAAGAAAAAAAAATTTAAACCAAGTATATAAAAAGTTTTAGTGTGGAGAACCAGCATGGCACAGTATTGTTATACTGATAGAATGGTCTTTTCATATTGGCTGATTTGATTACTCCCCTAAATATTTTAAATTTTAATTATTTTTTGTATTTAAAGTATTACTAAAGCATTGCGCAATATGCAAAAATTTTATGGTATTAACTTGAAATAAAAATTATTATACATTACTATAAAGTTAGGTTTTAGCTGAAATTATGTTAATGTTGGCCAAAATTTAACATTACTTAAGTGCAATGAAATATTTGTATATATCATATGGGAAATTGTACAGTTTACATCTTATATAGTTTTTATCTTATATAGTGTACAAAATAATATTTGTGTTTTTAACTTACATTTTTTATTTAATTTATTATTTATATTTATTTGTAGATTGCTATAATTATTGTACAAGAAACCAACCAAAAGTCCGGCCATGAAATCTAACAAAAGAACTGATTCAAGAAAGAATGCATGTCTACTTTAATCTTCTTACTTGTTTAGATGTTTATACTCCACAAGATTTACCCGAAGAGCAAACTGTCTAGAAAAAATAAAAAACAAAATGTAATAATATTTTAAAAATTAATTTAACTCCTCCTCTTTATTAAAAAATAAAAAAAGAGGTGGATAATCAATCATCAATCTGCCCAGAATAATGTCTCAACTGTCTTGTGTTCAATATCAGGTAGGACATATGGGGTCTTTGCAATAGAAAGGTACAAAACTCAAAAAAATTTTTAAATTTACTTTATATGCTAATTATATTTTTTATACTAAAATAAGTGTAAATTTAATATTAATTAAATTTTTATTTTTTTTTGAGTTTCGTACCTTTCTATTGCAAAGATCCCATATGTTACAGTTTAAATTGCTCTGCTCATCAACATAAGCCGAACAAAAGAAAACAATGTCCAAGTTTCCAAAAAAGAACAAAAAAAAGGACAAGAAAAAGAAATGCAAATACCGGAATATAATCAATAGCTAAAAAGAAGACAATACATCATAGTCTTTGCTGCAGGCTTTGCTAAAATGCTTACTCTGAATCTATAATCTCATTTGAGAGATGTACTAACATCTTCAGTGTCTACCGAATTTCTTTTACCTTTTTAATAGGGCTAAATTCGTTGCATAGATGCTGTTAGACTCAAATGTAGAGTGTTTCTATTTTTTTTTTCAAAAAGATGTCACACTTTTCCAATAAGTTGTTAGTTTTTTTTTATTTTTGAAGGTATAATAGTGCGATCTCCTTCGCTTCAAGTGATGCAAAAACTTGTGTTCTAAGAACCACAGATAAGTTTGTGAATACCCTTTTCTCTATTTTTCCCCTTTCCTTTAGTTTTTGATAGGTAACCTACTTCCATAAGGAAACTAGTGTAGTCACAATCTGTTATAGTTACTTGTAATTATACGCCTGCACTGGGCTATCCAAAACATTAAAATAAATAAATAAATAAATAAATGTTTCATTATTATAATAATTAATATACTTATTTAAATTTTCATACTAAATCCATACTAAAATTTATATCAATCCCAAAAAGAGAAATAAATATTAAAAATATGCTATTTCTAAACTCCAAAACAAAAATCTGAACTTATAAAAAAAAAAGAAATAAAAAGGATATGTTAGTATAGCAATTCCTTCCTAATAGAAAATCAAAGTTTCATAATAAAATTACGAAAGTTAACATCACCAATATTTTGAATCTAAAAACCTAAGCAAGAAAAAGTTAATGTAGTAAACATTTTTTAATTTAAATAAAAGAGTGAAACACACAAAATTTACGTTTCCAGATATTGTTTTTAGTACCAGTACTCCATCTTAAAATCCATAAAAAAATATAGAAATTGTTAATAAATATTTTTGTTAAAAATTTTTTTTAAAAAAAAGCCCCAAAGAACTTACTATCTAAAATTATAGCAAATACTCTTTTCGATTCAACTTTCCAACAATCAAACTGAAACTAAGAAGACCTACAAAAACAAAAAAAAAGAAGTGTTATTTAACATTTCTGTTAAAAGAAAGGAGAGAAATAATTGCAAAGTAACACCCATTTTCAAATCATAACACTCTTAATAAAATCCTTTGAGACCTAAAAAACTAATGATTACAACTATCAAAAAGGGAACTAAAGAAACTTGCCATTCCAGATCCCATCGATACCTTGAAGAACCTACAAGAAAAACAAACAAAAGAAATGCTAAGAATATTTTTAATAGAAAAAAAATAGAAAAAAAAAAAAATGAAAATTAACTTCAAAACTTACTAATGATTGAACACTCTAATTCGAAGTTGAAGCTTACAAAGAAAACAAACGAAATGTTGATTACTATTTCTATTTAAAAAATCAAGTTGCAAAATTTATCGTTTTCGCTTTCCAATAGTATTATTGATTCATACAAGAAAAACGAGAATTTAGAGACATTTTTCATAAACGCTCATCAAAATCCTGCGCATCCAGACTTGAAGAGCAAGCAGCATCTAAAAAAAATAACTCTTCTCCCATAGATATTCAAAGAAATCATCTAAATATAGTAAAAGTTCGTTTAGTTAAAATAAATAAAGAGGAAAATAGCCACCTAAATTCAATGAGTCAAAGTCTGAAGAGTAAGAAACCTAAAAAAAAAGAAATCAAATGTTAGAAAATGTTCTGTTAAAAAAAATTTGATGAAAATTGATTTTTTACCAAAATCTACTTGTCCATTGGGTTCATAATCAAGATCAGTTTGGGACTCTATTATTGAGATTTATAACCAGTATGCCTAAACAAACTGAGAATGTGAAAAAAGATTAATGTTTGTTATTTTGTTAAAAATAAATAATGAAATCTTCTCACCGTCCAGATACCTAAAAATTTGTTAAAATAAAAAAAAATTTATAAAAATATGATTTACCAAAAGTCTGAAGAAATTTGAATGTTTTGTTAAAATAAATAAGAACTTTTCTATTTTCCCTTGTCGAAATCCTGATCTGAAATATGGCCACTTAAAGAACATGTTAATCTAACGCTAATGGCTAAAAAAGCTTATTTCCACTGAAAAATTTAAGACGTCTAAAAAAGAACGTTCATTTAGTAAATGTTTTGTCAAAAGGAGTAATTAAGACACTCTCATACACAGGTCAAAAGATGTCAAATCGGATATCAATCAGTCATCAATCGGGTATCTGATTGATGGTTGATTGGTATCTGATTTGTTCAATTTGATACCAATCGGCCTGTCTGATTGATGGCCGATTTTCACAAAAATCCAACACCAATCGGCTACCAATCAGCTAGCCCGATTGATGGTTGATTAATGGTTAATTGATGGTCAATTAATAGTCAATCGATAGTCATTTTATGGTTAATTAATGGTTAATTGAGGCCAATTTGATGGGCATTCATGGTCAATTTAATGGTCAATCGATGGTCATTTTATAGGTTAATTTGATGGTCATTTGATGGTCATTTTATGGTCAATTTAATGATCAATCGATAGTCAGTCAATGATCATTTTATGGTCAATTTGATGGTCATTTGATGGGCATTTATGGTCAATTTAATGGTCAATTGATGGTCATTTTATAGGTCAATTTGATGGTCATTTGATGGTCATTTTATGGTCAATTTGATGATCAATTGATGGTCAATCAATGGTCATTTTATGATCAATTTGATGGTTACATTTTATGGTTATTTTATGGTTAATTTGATGGTCACTTAATGGTCATTTGATGATGACCGATTGGTAGTTTATTGATGGCAATTGATACCTTTTTATTAACCATATAACTAATAATAAATTTATTACAGTATATAATATTTATTACAGTATATAATATTTATTAAAAGTGTAATATTATTAAATAATTAATATCTAAAATAAAAAACATTCATAATTTTTTAAAGTTAGTATAGTAAAGTACAAATATAAAAAATTAATAATATGAATATATATATAAAAAAAAGAAAAATACGTGATAATGTTAGTAAAATATAAATATAAAAGAACATTAGTAAATATAAAAGAAATAACATTAGTAAATACTAAATATAAAAGAAATAACATTAGTAAATATAAAAGAAATAACATTAGTAAATATAAAAGAAATAATATTAGTAAATATAAAAGAAATAACATTAATAAATATTAAAAAAAAAAGAAGTATAGTGTTAGTAATACTAAAGAGTAAAATAAAATATAGTTCGTACAATGCCAAAAACACAATAATCATAAAAATAAAATGTACTTGTAAAAAGAGTAAGGAGAAAGCAGAAAGAGAGTGAGTGTATTTGAAAAAATAAACAAAACGCGTTTAATAATTTATGCATGTTAAGATCAGATCACGTGCATAAAGATCAGGCCAAATTTTGATTGGTCAATAATAGATAATAGAGTCGTTTACTATAACAATATTTTAATTTGTAATTTTATTTATTTAATATATTTAATAAATCTTATTTTATAAAAACTGTGTTAAAATTTAAAAAACAAAAATAATAAATCATTTGGCATTATATTTTTACCAGTCCAATATCCACAAGTAACCGAAGCCAGCACCTACAAAAGAAAGAAAGAAAAATTAATTAAAATTTTTAAAAAACAATTTAAAAAAGTAGTTTTCAAAGCTTTTATTTTTGAAACTTACTGATCAGAGTGCAATCCACATACAAGGAACCTAAGCCAATATCTACAAAAAAAGAAAGAAAAAAAAGTAACATTAAAAACATTACTAAAAAAGATTAAAAACAAACCCTTCCCTCCCTATTTACCTTTAGTCCAAAGTCCAGTTTGTATGATTCGTTTGGCAATATCGATATCTACAAAAAAAAGAAAGTAATGTTAAAAATGTTACTAAAAAAAGTTTAAAAAAGCCCCTCCCATTTACCTTTCACCCAAAGTCTGATTCATGATTCATCTGGCAATATCGATTCGATCTACAAAAAAAAATAACGTTAAAAATGTTACTAAAAAAGATTAAAAAAAACCCTTCCCTCCCCATTTACCTTTCGCCCAAAGTCCAGTTCATATGATTCGTCCGGCAATATCGATATCTATAAAAAAAAGAAAGTAACGTTAAAAATGTTACTAAAAAAAGTTTGAAAAAGCCCCTCCCCATTTACCTTTCACCCAAAGTCCAGTTCATAATTCGTCCGGCAATACCTACAAAAAAAAAATTAATTAAATTTATTAATAATAATAATAATAATAGACCCTTCTGGTCTTCCCTTACCTTAATTTCAAAAATCCGGTCATGTTTTTTGTCTGGCAACCCTACAGAAAAGAAAAAAAAATAAACTAAGCTGTTTTCAATAAGAAAAGAGAAAAAGAAACGTTAGTAACATTTCTTTAATATTAAAAATAATCACCTCTTCCTTTTCCAACTAATATTCCAAAGTCCAGGTTCGTCCAAGAAGTCTGGCAACCTAATACAAATAAAGAAACGTCAGTACGTTTCTTTAATATTTAAAAAAACTCCCCTTCCCCCATTCCTTACATTAAGTCCAGGTTCGTCCAGGAGGCTGTTTTTATTTCATTTCAATAGAATTTATGTCCCAAAAGAACGACCCTAAAGTAAAAAAAAAAGGACCGTTAGGTACGTTCCTACAATTAAAATTAAACAAGTTAAACAACACTTCCCCCTTTTCAACCTACCATTTCACCGAATTCCAGGTCTGGAAGGTGCTCTAAAGTAAAAAAAAGAAAAAAGGAATGTTAGTAACATTCCTACAAAAAAAATAAATAAATTAAAAACCCAACCTTTCATGTTTAGGGCGGGTTTATTTTTTCCAACTATAAACAATAAAAACATTTTTTTATTAACCTTTTTTTTTAATAAAAAAAAGATTATCAGATCAGTAAATTAGTACGATCGGTAAGAATGGTGCCGCAATTGATTGATCAAATCTGCAATATTGTGGATTTTGGAGTTGAATTGCGGCTAGTGACCCACAATTCTGTAATTCATCTAATCGGTTTTGGCAGTTTACCAAACCGATTTAATAAAAAAAACATTTACACAACGTTTTTTTAATTAATTTAACGAAAAAATGTTGTGAAACGTTTTTTCAAAGTATTTTTAATTAAAAAAAAATGTTTTGCAACATTTTTTTAATTAATTTAAAGAAAAAACATTGCAAAACATTTTTTCAAAGTATTTTAATTAATAAAAAATGGTTCACAACATTTTTTTAATTAATTTAAAGAAAAAATGTTGCGAAACATTTTTTCAAAGTATATTTTAATTAATAAAAAACGTTTTGCAATGTTTTTTTAATTGATTTAAAGAAAAAATGTTGCGAAACGTTTTTTCAAAGTATATTTAATTAAAAAAAACGTTTTGCAATGTTTTTTCAATGTATTTTAATTAAAAAAACATTTTGCAACATTTTTAAATTAATTTAAAGAAAAAACATTGCGAAATATTTTTTCAAAGTATATTTTAATTAAAAAAACATTTCACAACGTTTTTTTGGATTGCTTTAATAAAAAATATTGCGAAATTGCAAATAATTCGCAATTTCGCAAATATGTCACAATTCCGCAATTATTCTGCAGTACTTTGCGAAATTGTGAACAATTGCTTATTTGCGACACCATCCTTAACGATCGGTAAGTCATATGATGTACTGAAACAAATCTGCAAACCGCAGATTATAGTGAATGCTGAAACTATATGTATATCATATGATATACTTTTACGAGTTTTAGCAGTTTTGGTAGTTTCGCATACATCATCTTGCCGAAACCTCCTAGTTTTGGCAAGCAACCTTACAATCAACAAGGAACTGAAGCTGAAATAATTTTTTTAAGATTGCAATTACAGATTCTGGAATTCCAGATTGAAATGATCATTAATCAGTCATAAATCAGCAATATAACTGATTACTAACTGATTGCTGACTGATTGCTGACCGATTGCTTACTAAATCTCATCTGACACTAATCAGTTATCAATCCGATATAGCTGATTGATAACTGATAGCTAAATTGACACTAATCTGCTATCAATCGGTCACCAATTGGTTATATGACTGATTGGTAACCGATCGAAATTAGTGCCTGATTGATGACTGATAGGTAACAGATTGAAAGAATCGGCAACCAATCAGTTACCAATCAGTCACCAATCAGTCATATAACTGACTGATGACCAATTTATTATATTTTGACCTGTAATGCTGACAGAATTCCCAAGTACCTGAAAGCTGAAATGAACACTTAAATCATTACGTACAAGTCTTCTTTATTTAAACGGCCAGGTGAATTCCATTTTATCATCCTCATTATTAAACGTATTCTTTTAGGTTCTATTTTCATTTTAGTGGTCCTGTGAAATGGAGATTTTTTGGTTTTTTTTTTGTTTTTTTTCGATTTTAGCAATAATTTCTTTTTTGTAGATTTGTAAAAGGAAAAAAAAATAATGAAAAATAATGAAAGAGAAATTATGGAAAAGAAATTACGAAAGAGAAAAAAATGAATAAAAGGGAGAAGGTAAAAAACGTTGAAAAAAGTTTAAAAAAAAGATTAAATAGCATGTAAATAATACTTGATGATCAATATCATTAATTATCTAAAATAATAAAGAACTTAGCGTTAATATCCTTTCAAAATGCATTTATACCACCATATATTGCCAAACTATACTTACCAGTTGTTAGTTTCAAAGAAAAGTTTGAAAATCTAAAGGAAAGCGTTAATATTAGTTTAAAACTGATATGTAACTACTCAAGTATATTTACTTCACTCTAAAAATAATATTAAACCAAAAAAAATATAGTATAACACTTACATACTCTGATATTAAGTTTATTCCACTGAACAAAATACAGTTTAATGCTGTAAATGTGCAATAATCGTTGTGTTAAATTACCTACACATTCAAGTTAGTAATTCTACAAAAAAAAAAGAAGAGAAAAAGACATAAGAACGTTTCTCAATTAAGAAAAATACACACTCTTTTGCACTTACACAATTGCTCTAACTGAAGGTGTGGTTTTGTCAAATTTCAAGAAGCCAGTATTCTTACAAATATAATGAGAATTGTTAGAATTGTTAGAGTATTTTTCACTTAAAATACATGTACTAGCCATTCAAGCTAATTGTCAAAGTAAACCAAAAATAACTAAAAAAATTATTTTTCTGGCATAATTTGTCACCAATATATCATTTTATTTAATATTATAAATTATATGTAATATAAATTATTCTACTGTTCTAAAATTAATAAGCCAAAAAAAATTACTTTAAACTTATTTTTTTTGGTTTTGATGTTGAAGTTTCAACATTATCAAATAAATAAAAGAGAACTCTATTTTCATATTCAAGAATATCAGTTATTGCTGATTTTTTGTCCTTTCTCCCGTCTTTCGTTATCTGTCTAAAAAAAATGTATTACCTGTTTATGGTTTTTTTTTGACAGGTGCACATGAAAATGCTTTTACACCAAATTGCTTATGTTTTTTCATGAACTCGGACATATAGTAAACAAGAACGTGTATATATAGAGTTACACTCCTCAATCAAAAGTGTCTGACCACCCTAAAAATTAAAAAATAATCAAAAAAATTGGGGTATTTAATAAAGATTTGCACCTATTTTAAAGTTTGAAGCGTAAAACACATGTTTAAAATGTTTTTTTTACTTAATTAATAATAAAAATTTGCGTAAACAATTGATTAAAAAAATGGCAAAATTTCTAACTTCTTAACCCGAACAGCTACTGAAAAATAGATGCCAGAATTTGATTCTATGGCTAAAAAATATCTTATGTTTAAAAAATCAGGAAAATTTGACTGGTAGTTATTGAAAGATATGCCTTTAAAACTCATCAATTTTTGCAAATTTTATATGTAAATACTATTTTTTGCCAATTTTTACCAATTTTCAAAGGTATATTTTTCAATAACTACCGGTCAAAGTTTCCTGATTTTTTAAACATAAGGTATTTTTTAGCCATAGAATTGAATTCTGGCATCTATTTTCCAGTAGTTGTTCGGGTTAAGGAGTTAGAAATTTTGCCATTTTTTTAATCAATTGTTTACGCAAATTTTTACTATTAATTGAGTAAAAAAACACTTTGAACATGTGTTTTACGCTTCAAACTTTAAAATAGGTGCAAATCTTTATTAAATACTCCAATTTTTTTGATTATTTTTTAATTTTTAGGGTGGTCGGACACTTTTGACTGGGGAGTATACATCGCTCAACATATATAGTCTCTTAAATAATTCTAACCAATCCTCAACTTCAAATTGAAACTGTTGCAGATCATAATTCTTTAATTAAAGATTAAGATAAACCTGATAGAAGCGATCCCATAATTGTCGAATTGCTTTTGCATGTGAAGAAGGTAATATATACATAAAGTTAAAATTTTTTAAAACTTTCTTCTTGTTATCACCCATTAATGACGTGTAATTCCATACGTTAACACCCTTTTCTTACCAAAACTGAAAATTAATACCAATCCTACCCATTTCTTGAACAATTTCTCCATGATATATATCATCAAATTGATTAATAAATTCTTTTAGTTCCACTAAAACTAGACTCCAGAGTTAGTCCCAAATACGTAGTAAAATGTGAAGTACATCTGGTACCTATTTGTCCAAAGAAATCATATAAAAAAGTGGCTTTTTATTGTGACCTGAGTATTCGTGAATGCATTTCATTTTCTTACTTATCTTCCAATTGTTACCTTAATCACATTTTGATATTTGGCACCATGGGCAAAAAAATTTTGAATTCGCAGAATTGAATCCTAAACATATGGTTAAAAACTTCCAATCGGAACTGAAATAGAGTTCAAATTTCCAAATGATTTTACCAATAATTAATCCATTTGAATTTATTTCATCTAACTCTTTAATAAAAGAAGCCATCATTGTTTCTAAAATCTCATACTTCTCTATACCTAGAAAGAGAACAGTTATATAGTGATAATTGGGTTTATGAATATTTCATATGTCATTCAAAATTGCCATAGTTACCATAACGTATTTTATTTTACGACCTATATTTTGGCCATCCTCTGAAACCCTTAAATGGATAATTGGATTGTTGATGTCCAATATTTTATTAGAAATAAGAATAGGTACAATATATCTTAAGATATCTTTAACACTTCGAGTTTCACCTTTTTTAATATTTTGAATTATTTCAAATGATTCAGAATTTGTATATTCAGTAAATCTGATGGAAGATCAATGAGAGTAATTGAAATTTTTTGATTCATTTCTGTCGTTATTTTAAGTCGTTGTTTTGAGACAGCCCATTCACGCTGTAAATCTTGTTCCACTGAAGTTAAAGCTCGATACCCTTTACGAGGAATATAATTGAAATCAATAGCTTTTGCTACTGAAATAAGTTTTTTCTCTTTTATATCATTTTTTTCCTCATAATTAATTTGAAAATCCATATCTCTGACGCTATAAGAAATTTTTTTAAGGGTAACTTTATCATTACCATAAACTTTAATTGCTTTACTTTCAACATGTTGTTTTAATTGATGTCTGAATTTACGCTACCTTTTATTTAATGTTGATTTACTGCAGTTTTCAAGTGGTATTAGTTGTATATTATCTTCCTTTATACTTATATTTTCTCTAGCTTATTTCAATGTTACTAAATGGATACCGAAAAGATGCACATCAGAAATTAATGATTTTTCATTTAAGGGAAAAAGCTTCTAAAAAAGAATAAAATTTAATATTAAATAATATATTTAATCCAATTTTTTTTTAAAAAAAAAAAATAATTTGATAAAGTTAACCCTTAAAACTGCATTTGCTGCTGTTGTTGAAGATATATTTGATTGGACTTCTTCTGAGAAGTTTATACCGTATATAATTCTGAAAATAGGTCTTTCTTCAATATAATTAATAAAACATTTTACAGTTCTCTTTTTTTCCTTATGACCTCAAGTGGTTTCCACACAATATCCATCTGGAATCTTGTATTTGTTCTTTCCTTAAGTGTATACCAATATTGATAGTTGAGGATATAAACCTTCTTGTCTAATTGTCCCCACCATCACCCTTCCGACCTTATATTCTTTATATAATTCTTTTCTTTTAAGTTTGTTACGCTATCACGTCTAAAATTGTTACACTGTCACATCTAATTTTGTTTATTTTTTATATATAACCTTGTTGTACTGTCACGTCTAAAATTTTTATAAATCTGTTATACCGTCACGTCTAAATTTATTTAATTTGTTACGCCGTCACGTCTAAAAAGTTCGTGTATTTCTTTTTTTAAATTAAGGGGTTAATTTTACAAATTTATTATAAATTTACGTGTTTTACTATTTATTGATTAAGGGGTTAATTTGTACTAAATTTATTATCAAATTATATTTTGTTTTTGTTTATAAAATTAGGGTTTGATTTTATATGTAAATTATATATTATATATATACCAGATTTTTTAACTTATTATTAACTTTATACAAAATATAATTATAACATATATTAAAATTTGCTTCTATTATACAAATATATATCTGACTTATCCCTATTTTTAAGTCTATTATACAAACTCATTCATATGACATATTGGATATTTATATAATATCTTTATACAAATCCGGATTCCTGTATTATATATATTTTTCAGGGTTCTAGGTTAGCAGAATCATATAAAGAAATATGAGAAGAAAAAAAAGAACTATTAAGAAAATATTTCGAATATGAATAAAGAGTTAAAAGAAAATTAGAAGAATTAAGTAGTAGAAAAGTTAATAAGAAAAGGATGAGTGAACAAAATCTAAGAGAAAAATTATATAAAGAAATATCAGAACGATTAGGATTGAAGGCAAGAGAGAAGAAAAATCTAAAATGGAATACAGCTAGAACAATAAGGGTTTACAAGTTATTTATGAAAATTGGGAGAGAAAAATTAGAAAGGATGAAAGAAACACAACCGAGTAATGTATTGAGATTGAATGATGAAGAATGTAATAAAATAATTAAACGCTGTAAATAATGCAAAAGAGAATGAGACAGCTAAAGTAAAGAAATAAGGAAAGCACTGGTCAAAATCAATTCTATCAGGTACATATTGGGGACTTATATATCGGCGGCTAATCGGATAAATATCGGGTATTTTTACATATCGGGTACCCGATTTATTACACTTCAAAATATGCCTAATTACCAAGACCCCGATATCTAAACTATTGGTCACCGATATGTTATTTAATATATATCGGGCACAGTTCTATCTTACACATATCGGGTACCCGATATGTGATACAAATTTTAATACGTTAGATTTCATATTATATAACGTTAAGAAATTTTTTAGAGTTTACTTTCTTTATAGATTTTTCTTTTTAGAAATTTTTAATTCGTTTAATGTAGTTAAAAAATTTTTATTGTCTTATTTATTGAATGCATTATCAAGTTTATAAATTTTTTGTAAAGTGTTTAAAAGTATAATTATTATTGTTAATATTTTTATTTTATTACGTATTTTATTACAATAAATTAATAAAAAAGTTACAGTCATTTATAATACAATTTTAAGAAAAGTTTGCTCAAACTTTTCTTAATCGTGATCACGTTAGGATCAAGAGGAACAAGGGAAACTGCAACCTAAAATAAATAAAAAAAACGTTAAACTGTTTCTTTAATATTCAAAAAATATCCCTCCCTCTCTCCTTACATTTCAAGTCCGGAGTCCAGCAATCTGAAAAAAATAAAGAAAGAAATGTTAGTAACGTTTCTTTAACATTAAAAAAAATCACCACCCTTTCCAACTTACATTCCCAAGTCCGGTTCGTCCAAGAAGGCCGGCAACCTAAAAAAAATAAAGAAAGAAACGTTAGTAACATTTCTTTAATATTAAAAAAAAATGACCACCCTTTTTAACTTACATTTCCCAAGTCCAGTTCGTCCAAAAAGGCCGGCAACCTAAAAAAAATAAAGAAAGAAACGTTAGTAACGTTTCTTTAATATTAAAAAAAAATCACCACCCTTTCTAACTTACATTTCCCAAGTCCGGTTCATCCAAGAAGGCTGGCAACCTAAAAAAATAAAGAAACGTTAGTAATGTTTCTTTAATATTAAAAAAAAATTTCCCCACCCCTTCCAACTTACATTCCAAGTCCGGGAGTCCAGCAACCTAAAAAAAAATAAAAAAAAAATCATGGTTTAAAAACCGTAAAAATAGATTGATTATGATAATCAATGATCGTCAAATTAAATTAAAATGCCGAAACTATTGCATGTAAACGCCAAAAGGTTTTAGCAGTTTAGCAAAAATGAGTTTGATCACGTATTTTGAAAATGTGAAAGATTATTTCAAGATTTTATATTGTAAATTGATAGATTAGTTCTCTCAATTTGATCTATGGAAAGATTTTAGTAACATTTAGAAGAATCAGCGGTATTAGATCTGTCACGTCTAAATGAAAAATTTATTGGAGACATTTCATCATTACAATATATTATATAATATATGACAACAAATTGTTTATTTAATTAATACTTTAATAAAAAAAAAAATGAATGTTTATTGAATAAAAGCAATTTATTATAATAAGCTTTAATTACTTATAATTGAGGTCGAATTTTTTAATTTCAGTTGAATATAGGCCGATATTAAATCAAATTATAAAATAGTAAAAATATTAAAATAATAATTAGATGACTATATAATATATATATATATTTAATAAAAAATAATAATAATAAAAGATAATAAAAAATAAAAAATAATAATAATAAAAATAATAAAAATATAAAAATATAAATAAAAAATAAAAATAAAAATAAAATATAAAAAATACAAAATAAAAAAAAAATAAAAATAAAAAAATATAATTTACAAATTCTGAGGCCGCCAATGCGCAGTGTTTCTACGCCGCCTACGACTGTGGTGGTTCCCTAAGAAATATATATAAATTTAGAACTTAAATAACTTAAATATAAATTAAAAAAATTCTTAATAATTACCAGGTCTGTCCCAAAACCTTGTGCGCAACTGCCTATAATATCTTTCTCCTTCCCAGGACCACCTTCCATTTCGCGCACCATTCCTCCATTCACAGAAATTCTAAAAATGTTAATACTATTAATTTTTTATTTTTTTTTATTTTTTTTTATGATTTATTATTATTTTACTAACATTAAAATTCCTGACCAAGTTTCTCCACTTTCTTTCTACCTGTTGGCCAGTGAACCTCACGCGGAACCGTCTCCGAATTCTTCGAGCTAGGCTCTCCCAGAATTCAGAGCGGTCCCTCCTGGGTATGTCATGGTAGTAGTTGTTCCTTCTCCTTTACATTATTTATTTAATTTTTAGATCAGGAAACGTAAGAGAAAAAAAAACTAGAATATGATCAAAGTTATTTATTAGTTTTCATTTAATTTTTTACCTCCTATATCTTATTAAATATTCAATTATTGCATCAGTCCAATTTGCGGGCATTTTAAGAAAAAGAATATATAATAATAAAAAATAACGGCAACAAATTTTAAGAAAAAGAATATATAATAGAAATAACGACAACAAATTTATTGTAAGAAAAAAAAAAAAGATGAAACCTCTTTTTAAAAACAATTTTTTATCACCTTGTATTATTATATTAATTACCCTTCAAGAACATTTACGTAAATTATTCTAATTTCTCAAATATGTCATGATTGTTATGATCTGTCTTCTTTATATTAATTATAATACAGATACGGATCTACAATACAATCAATCACAATGAACAAGTTAAACTCGACCTAAACTCAATTGTTATGATCGTGATTCCAAAATATCAGGATAAAGGTCTTCTTTTTAATTATATATCAAATCTAAAAAAGGTAAAATCTAATAATACAGATACGTAAATAAATAGTGTTTTTTATTTTGGTTTATAATAAGCTTTTGCCGATTATAGACTACAAATAAAACAATTACGGATCTACAATACATTACACAAAGATCTTAAGCGAACGAGTTAAACTCGAATTGAACTCGAGTTCAACTCGAGTTCAAAGCGAACAATTTAAATTCAAAATAAAATATCCAAGATTAACAAAAAAGTTGGTAACGTTATAATGAAATCGGTAGTAAAACTTAATTTAATCATCTTTAATTAGGTATAAAAATTCTGATAAATTTAATAAAATCAGTGATTTTTTAATAATTTTATCAACTCAAGTTGAGCACGAATAGTGAATAATCAAGTTTGTGCTTCTTCGCTAATATTGACTTGTGCATTCGATAGGTGACCGATTTTGTGGCTGATGTGGCTGAATATAATATTACCCAAATAACCAATAAAAATTGATAATTTTGTTGATCATGTGATTGCACGATCATGATTTAATTATTTATTTATCGTATTTTTTTTTTTTTTTTTTTCAAAAACTTTTCTCTCTCTCTCAAATTTTTACTTTATTGTTTTGTCTAAAAAATAAAGATAAAGGTATATTTTTTGTTGAAATTTCTTTTCCCATTATTATGTTATTTATAATATTACCCAAATAACCAATAAAAATTGATAATTTTGTTGATCATGTGATTGCACGATTACGATTTAATTATTTATTTATCGTTTTTTTTTTTTTTTCAAAACTTTTTTCTCTCTCTCTCAAATTTTTACTTTATTGTTTTTGTCTAAAAAATAAAGATAAAGATATATTTTTTGTTGAAATTTCTTTTCCCATTATTATGTTATTCTTAACACTCTTATTAATATATTTTTCCAATATATTTCTTCTCACTAACGTCCTAAACAATGTTCTACTATCGAGTTTTTTACTTTATTGGTTTTTCTAAAAAATAAATACAAAGGTACATTTTTTGTTGAAATTTCTTTTTCCATCCTGTTAACACTCTTACTAATATTTTTTTCTAATGTGTTTCCTCCTACTAATGTTCCTACTAACAATGTTCTACTGTTAAACATTTTTTATTTCTTACTTTTACTAACACTTCTACTAACATTAACACTAACATTAATACTTATACTTTATATTTTTTTTTATTGACGTTCCTTTTCTACTTCTACTAACTTTCATACTAACATTAATACTAACACTTTCTAATGTAAAAATTTTTTTATTAACGTTCCTTTTCTTTTGTTAACACTTCTACTAATATTCATACTAACACTTTTATTACTAACATTTTACTTTCTTTCAAATTAAATAGATACAATAAAATGAAAACAAGCAAACAAGTGAACATTAATTGTAAATTTGTGTAAAGAGTAGTGAATTTTTTTTATAATATTTTTTGTATAATATTTTTTTTTATTATCGATTGAAAATATAAATAAAACTTTCAGTAATTACAATTAAATGAATTAAATTACTTTTAAATTACAATTGTATTTAAATTATAAATCTACTACTATTAATGCCCCATAAATGCTATACTTTTCGGCTATCCGATATGTGTGAAAATTATGAAATTATGCTTATATTTCAAATACAAATAGGATACATATCGGGTATATATAGGATACTTATTAGCACTATCTGATAAGTGTATAATATCTGTCCGATATTTTTTTAAAATATATCAGGTACCCAATAAATCTATGATATGTAACCGATATTTAACTACCCAATATGTATGAGAAATGTACCCGATATGTACGTTATATGTCACCGATTTTCTGCATCCGACGGGTACATATCGGGTACCCGATATGTGTAGTATTATTAAATAGCATACACATATTTCACACATATCGGGTACATATCAGGTACCCGATATGTACCCGATATGTACCCGATAGCATCGATTTTGACCAGTGAAGATAATGAGGGCAATTAAGTATTATAAATAAATGAAAGAAAGTAATCAAATACTGCAAAGGAAATACAGTATAAACGGATAAAGAAATCATTTAATTTTATATTAAAGTAAACATGTCGAGAATATCAAAAATGATACCTGATGAATTTCAGTTAGGAATGAGTAAAGGATTTATAGAAAGGAGTAAAAGAGAGACGTTAAAGGTAGAACAGAAAGTTGAAAAACTGGTAATAAGGTGGGAATTAGAAGCATTAAGACCATCAGTCATAGAGGAAACATCAAGATTGAGATGGAGAGTGGATAGAGAAATACGAAGATGTATCAAACTATTTAACGAGTTTATAGATATAAAATCTGAAAGAATTGACAACATAAAAAAAACTAGGTTAACCTTTTTGAGAAACCTAACAGAAGAAGATTGGAAGTATGAGATTTTAAGAAAGAAGGTAAAAGAATTAGAAAAGGATAAAATCAAAGAAGATTACCAGATCTTCAGAAATCTATTCAAAGAACTCATAAATGATGAGATGATAATTAAGAGTGGAATTTAAGTAATTAATCATAAATACAATGTGAAAATTAATAAAAGAGGAATAAGAAAGTAATTGAAAATAAAAGCACAAGTATGAAGAAAGGAAGCGATAAAATGAAATAGAGACTAAAATATCGTGAAACTTGTCCTATGAGTAATAAGTTATATAAAAAGGAACGCTTTTGGAAAATTCTTTGAAATTTTTCAGAATTTTGAGTAAAAATAAAATTCGTAAAAATGGAATGGTATAGTTATAGACAAAAGAGGTTAAAATTATATTTAAGATGGCATAAAAGAGGAAGGAAACATGAATTTAATAATGTAATATATGAATACAGTGATAGTGAAGATGATTAGTTAGGAGAAATAGAAGAAAAAATATGTAATATATGTGTTAAAATAAGAAGTAATTGTAAATGTGAAGGAATTGAGAAAAATTCAGCATGTCAAATCTGTCATAGACTTGACAGAAAGGGTGACATAAATTGTCAATATTTTTGAAAGGTATTTCAAAAAGTATGTGAAGAAGCAGAAAGCTATAGTGAAATTACAGAACAAAAAATAAATGATCCGTTATTATTTTAAGATAGGGTATAGAGCAACATAGAAGGTAGAGCAATACAGAAAATATTAGAAGAAATAATAAATTCAATAACATGGAAACAAATGCCAAATCTAAAAGAGAGAGATTTAAGAGTAATAATTTATTTAATTGTGAAAGAATATATAAGAGATAAATGGGATGAAAATGATGTAACAGAAGGAGAAGAATACATTCTGAATAAAATTAAAGGAAGTAAGATAATAGAGATACAAGGATTCTTAATACTGGATGAAGTAGTAGAGAATAGATTTAAAAATTTTTGGATATGATACAAGAAGGAAGTAGGTATTAATAATAGAAAGTGTAAATAAACAGATGAGTGCAGAAATAATGAAAAATATTTAAGGACCTATTGTTAAAAGAAGCGGAAATATCAGAAAGAGGACAGAAAATAGTAAGAATAATTAATTTACTTAAATACGACAGAACACAAATTTGGGAAGGTATAAGAAAAACTGAGATCGCAGCAAAGATAATAGAAAGATTTATTGATTTAAAAGCTTTCAATTAAATGATGAAGAAACTGAAGAAAATAAAAGAGAAATATTAGAAAGTACGCACATTGAACAAATGGACGAAGGAGAAGTTATAATTGAAGAAATAGAGACAAAAATAAAAGCGAGTGTAGAAGAATGGCGAACATTAATTCAATTAGGATTCCTAATAGAAGATATAAATGATGAAGATTTTATTAAAAAATTTAGAGAAATAAAGAATGAAGAGGAAATAAAACCAACCATATGAAATTGGTTATATGAAGAATACAAAATTCAAAGGATAAATGAGGATAAACAAGAAATCAAAATTGAGGAAGTGGAGACAAATAAATTCATAATCAGAATATTAGATAAAGACTCAATAGTGGATAAGAGGCATGCCAAAAATCAGCTGATTTTCTTTAATTAGTAGCCCTTACCCCTCCACTCCCCACTTGATCGCATTTTGATTGGTTAAAAAATATATACCGTATATCATGGGCCACAGTACCCCCCTATGTATAGTACCCCCCTCAAGAAATTTGCGAGAATTTTAAAGTACCTGGGTACTTTACATAAAGAATTCCAATTTAAAGCTTAAAATTTTGTAAAATACCCGGGGTATAATACTAGATCAATATATAATGTATATTCCAGATATATAAAAACGCCGGAACAATTAGTTTTAGCGTTTTTTTTTACTTTACATATAAAAAACGCTGGAATAGTCAGTTTCAGCATTTTTTTTGCGTTTTTATATATAAAAAAATGCCGAAACAATCAGTTTCAGCATTTTTTTTTACTTTATATATAAAAAACGCTGAAACAATCAGTTTTGACATTTTTTTTTATTTTACATAAAAAAAATGCCAGAACAGTTAGTTTCAGCGTTTTTTTTATTTTACATATAAAAGACGCCGGAACAGTCAGTTTTGGCATTTTTTTGCGTTTTTATATATATAAAAATCCTGGAACAATCAGTTTCGGCATTTTTTTTGCGTTTCGCCAATCTAATTAAACCTGGGTATTATACATATGGGTATTTTAAAAATTCTGTATCCCCCTTATATATAGTATCCACCCGTGTACAGTACCCCCGAGTACAGGCTAAAACCCCCAAAATTTGCAAGATATCCGGGGTACTGTAGTCCGTAATATACGGTAATAATATATATAATTATATTTGTATAAATAACTTGTGATCTAGTAATCCAATTTTTATAAATATTTTTTTGTTTTATAGCTTTTGATATGCCTTACAAAATAAAAAAAAGTTTAGTTAAATTAAGCTATTAAATGGTAAGATAATTGCAAAAAACTATTTTAATATATAAATAGTAATAATATATTATATATATGAATCTTGCTAATTTGCTTCCTGGGTGAAATCACCCAGGTGATTTCACCTGTAAATAATTTGCCAAAATTCAGGTGATTTACACGTATAAAAAATTTTACCCTGGGTGATTTCACTCATAATTAATTTATGAAATTTGATTGGCTAAAATTTACAATATTACGCATGTAAAGAATCTAATGATCGGCTAACTTTTATTTGAAAATTTCTGTTGAATAATTAATCTGACTACAAAAATAATAAAATTTATTTATATATTAAATTATGACTTTATTTATTTAAATAATGTTTATTAAAGTACAATTATTTATCTTTAATGTAACTAGTAATGATAATAATTATATAAAAAAAAGTCTAACAATAATAGTAAAAAGAGAGAGAAAAAATGGAAATAATAAAAAAGAATCATTAAAAACAAAAAAAACCAATGGGATGAAATGGTGACATAAAGTATAATTGGAGACAAAGAAAATGATAGGGAACGAAAGAGATGGCAGAAAAAGAAAAGACAGTGAAAAGACGAGGAAAAGGACGTGATAATAAAAAAGAATAGGATTGAAAACAAAAGGAAATAGGGATGAAGTAAAAGGGGACAAAAATGAAAATAAAAAGATAATGAGAGGGGACAAAAAACAAAAGGATAACAAGAAGATAACAAACAAAAAGATGATGTGGGTAAAACGATGATGAAAGTGAAACGATGATGAGGGTAAAACGATAATGAAGGTAAAATGATAATGAGGGTAAAACGATGATGAGGGTGAAACGATGATGAGGACGAAATAATCATGAGAATGAAATGATAATAAGAACAAAATGGTGATAAGAATGAAAAAAAGAAAGGGAGTGAAAATGAAAAGAAAAGGGAAACAAATTAACAAAAAGACAAACCATAAAAGAAGAAAAAATAGAGTTAGTAAATTAAAATATGAAAACAAATTTGAATAAAAATATAGAGAAGAAAAAACTGCCATACCTTGTTCGCAAAACTAAGACTTAAAAAAAGAAAAGAATTAAAAACAAGAAAACAAAAAAGAGGAAAAAAAAAGAAGCAATATACTTTAATGCAAAACTGAAAGAAATTAAAGACCTAAAAAGAGAAGAGAAATAAGAAATGAAAAGAAAAATGAAAACAAAAAAGAAGGAAGGATGAAAAAATAACACTTTTGGCGTGAAACTGAAAGAGCTTAAAAGACCTAAAAGAAGAGGAAAGGAATTAGAAACAAGAAAGAAAAATGAAAACAAAAGAAGGAAAAAAAGAACATACTTGCATACTTTCGACCAAGTAAAGGGAAGTGAAAGGGATGAAAAAAAGAAAGGGAGTGAAAAAAAACAAAAAAAAAGAAGGGGGAGTGAAGAAACAAAAAAAAAATGAAGGGAAGTGAAAAGGAACGAAAAAAAAATAAAGAGGAAGTGAAAAAAATGGAGTGGAGTGAAAAAAAATGAAAAACAAGAAGGAAATGAAAGTAATAATGGAAATAAAAGAACAACTTGGTGCAAAAAAAAATAAACAAAAAAATTAATTGGGTTAAATCACCTATATCGAAATAATTAAATTATAAAAATCAATTAAGTAATATCACCCGAGTTATATCACCCCCGGTTAAAATTAGTTATAATCAAGTAAAATAATTTGTTTTTTATCTTTTTTTTATTAAAATAACTGTATTATAATTACTTTATTTTTCTATATATTTATTAAAATTTTGCTTTTTTTTACTAATATTACAAAATTTACATGTAACTAATTAAAATTAGAGACAAATTTGTCAGATTATTATTATTATAAAACCAATTTAAAAAAAATAGTATTTTTAGTAAAGTATATTTCTGAAATTTTTATATACAGTACATATGATTATATTAAAGTTTATACTTGTATTTTATCTAAAATATCATTAAATTTTAAGTTATTTTTAAATGAAAAGATTTTTATAAATATGATTCCAATTAATTTGAAATTTTAGGATTATAATATACTTAAGTAAGTTTACTTAGGATTTAAAAATACATTAAAATTGGAAGATTTGATGTTTAATTATAGCTATTTTTTATTGACAATCAAGTTACATCCTGTGACAATCTCAATTTAAGGTGCGTAAGCTTAAATTTGAAGCCAGAATCAATCTGAGACAAAACATTTATATCATATCTTTCCCAATACATACTAATAATATTTAAAACAAAAAGATTTTTTTTTACATAAAAAAAATTTTTTTATTAATGCTATTTGAAGTACAGATCTTTTGGTACTAATCTATATCATTTATTAATTTGCATTAATTATAAAAAATATATAATTTTTATAATTGATAATTGTTTAAAATTTTGTATTTAAAGTATCTTCTATATTTTGTATTAAAAATTTAAATTCAGGATAAATGATTAAAAAAAGTTTTTATGCATATCAGAATATTTCTATTAATACTGTAGTTGTATAAATTTCTTTTTTTGCATATTTTTTAGAATTAAAAGTATTATAAAACTTTCGGCTAGTATTATAATTTAAAGTAATATATAATATCTACGTAAAGATTATTGTATGTCGCCAAATTTTCACGTGACTGTACACTACCAATCGTGATAAAAGCGTTTAGTTTTATGTTATACAACATAATTGACATAATGCTGTGGTAATTTTTTTTTATCACTTAAGTCACTTACTTACGTGAACTGAATTTTGAAATGAAAGTACTTGTTGAAACAACAGTACTGTTACAGGCTTACAGCCAGACTGCAGAAGCAATAAAAATAATATATTATTTCAGTAACGTATTATGATTACGTATTATGTGAAGAATCTAGGCGCAGCATTTCAAATATGAAAAAAAAAAAAATTTAATCTTCGGATTGCGAGTTGGGTGGATTGAACACCCGGCCTTCAGATTACGAATTGAACTTCAGTCTGACGCTCTCCCAACTGAGCTAAACTCGCAGACTTCGTTAAAAGGCAATTATTTTTTGAATTTTGAAGAAATTAAAATTAAAATATTTGTGTGTGTTTTATAAAATATTTTTTGTTTTTGATAAATTTGATTAGATTGCCAAGAAATTATATCATTGTATTTTATTTAGGTCACGATTGCAAATATCAAAATGAAAACGCCAAGATTGATGAAAAATTAAAAAGAAAAGATTGGTGAGAAATTTCTGTTTTACGAAAAGGTATTTAATTTTAAATTATTTTAAAATGGGAAAGTAAATATTTTATTCGTCATTGAAGATGCTTAACATTTTATTCGTTGGTTCTTTGTTACTTGTTGCAGAATTTTTTTTTTTTTTTTTATTTATTTATTTATCAAACAACGATTTTGTACTGATTACAAAATAAATTGCCTACTTTACCGTATGATGTTTTCATTATTTATGGACGAACAATTTAATCCTTACTTTATATAATCCATAGATTTATATTTATGTAACCATTACTAAACCAAAATAAGATAAACGCAACGAAATAAGCTATGTACGCCAAAAAAAGAGAAATTTTGTTGACCAAAATGGTTTACTATGCCGAATAAAAAAAACTTGAAAGAACGAGGCGCAGCCTGACGAAAAATTTACATCCGAAACGTGGCTGTTTATTTTGATGTACATCAATTTGTTCAAGCATCCAACATGCATAACTTATTATACATTTTTAATTAGAAATCGACAATAAGCATCTACCTTCTATAAAGAACATACTTGTATGGAACTATAAAATTGATGTACATACATCGGTATATATAAAAAAGGTTTGAAATTTTTTCTTTAAGAAAAAAAAAAAAAAAAAAAAAAAAAAATAAAAATAATAATATTTTAACCTTCCTTTTTATTATTTCTTTCTTTCTTTACTTTATAGAAAAAAAAAAAAAAAAAAAAAAAAAAAAAAAATGTCACTTTTAAAAAAAAAAATAAAACAATTTACATCACTTTATAAATGTAATACAATTTATTCATCAACAAAAGAACAAGAAATTTTGCTGACAATTATAAACGAGTTAACCGAAATATTTATAAAGGAGCATAATTTAGGTCGTACGATACCTGAGATACGAAATTCATTGGTAAAACAAATTAAATTACGAAAGCAAAGCGCAACTAGAATTTATAATCATCTTTTGAGAAGTCATGAGAATAAACCTGAACTTATTTGTTTATTAGGATGGTTTAATTTAAGAGCAATAGGGACGATACAAAGTCTTGAAGAAGCTTTTAATTTATTTCAAAAATCAGCGGCACAAAATTATGCACTAGGACAATTTTACTTGGCGATTTGTTTCGAACAAGAAATTGGTACAACAAAAGATGAATTAATGGCATTATTTTGGTATCAAAAAGCAGCAGAAAATGGAGAATGTTCGGCTCAAGTAAATTTAGGACTCGAATATGAATTAGGAAAGACTTTAGAACAAGATTATAAAATGGCAATAACTTGGTATCAAAAGGCTGCTGATAAAGGACATTTAATCGCTCAGTATAATTTAGGTAGAATGTATGAACATGGTTTTGGAGTAGAAAAAAATTATAATAAAGCTTTTGAACTAATGAATATGTCAGCACAAAATGGGTATCCCAATGCAGCTTTATTACTTGGTTGTTATTATTTAAATGGGAATGGGTGTGTTGCTAATCTAGAATTTGCTTTCAAGTATTTTAAGTTTGCAGCGGAAAAAAATGTTGCAGGAGCACAATATGTTCTTGCCGTTGCTTACGAAGAAGGTCAAGGAACGGGGAAAAACTTTAAGAAAGCAATATATTGGTATAAAGTTGCCGCTAGGAATGGTTATCAAGATGCTAAAGATACTCTTTTAGAATATTTACTTGATGATAAAATTTCTTTGAAAATTTAATATTTGATATATTTGATATGTATGTATAATTAATTTTATTATTTGTAAATATTAAAAACTTTTTTTTTCTTTCTCTCTCTCTCTCTTTTTTTTTTTTTTTTAGAAATATAAAATAATTAGTATAATAATTACAATTGAACATTGTGGAAGTACAAAGTTTATTAAAAAGTTTAGTTTATCATTAAGAGATTTATCAGGAGGTTATTGAAAGGTTATTATAACGCAATTACGCATACCGGTAATAAAAAGTGTTGTTTTTTCGAAACTTTAAAAAACAGTATAGTACAAAACCATCGCCTAACCACGTGATATTAAGTCATATATATCCATACACAAATAAGAAAGTAGCCGCCTTATCCGGCTGAATTTAAGTTCATCATGAATGAATTGAATGACGCTGCAACTGTATTTTCACTCATCAAACTTAAAAAAGAGCCTACACATATATAGTCATGTTACTTTGATTATTCATTCTATTCATTAACATTCCTAAATTTGTTATAAGACGCAATTTCAATAAATGAGAATTGTAACAAGAATAAGAATTTTTTTTTTTTTTTTTTTTTTTTTTTTTGTTTCATTCTGGGAACGTGAATACAACGTGCACAATGAATCATATTTTTAGTAAAGACAACCAAAATCCAAAATGATATTTCCGATATGTATATACTCCGATTAATAATACAGTATAAATAATAATTATTTATACAGTAGTGTCAATTACGGTAATTATTATACAATAGTCATATTAAAGAAAAAAAAATTATCCTAAAAAATCAACTAAATAACTTTACCGCTAAAACTATAATTCCGTTTAATAAAACTCATTCGAATTTTATTGGTCGATCGAGTTTTAGTATATTTATTAAATTATCAACCTTTCGAAACTTTTTATTACTAAATAAATGTATACAAAATAAATTCTTGCGAATTAATAAACAATATTAAGTTAATTGATTGTTGAAATCAAATTAGTATTGTTAAATTCCGGAATTTCCTTGAAATGGGGAACGGATAACTATACCTTTCTAGACGTTTACTATATAAAAAAGATTCCAGGCGCAGAAACTCCCATTTAATTCGTTATTCAATGAAATTAAAATTTTTCTTACATCATAAATTTGATGATTTGTTTATATCAAGGGGAGTTATATAATAATTATTTGTTTATTTTTTGTTCGATTGCTTATAATAATATATTTAAAGAGGGATACAACTTCTCAAATTAACCAAATATTTATCATTCAAAATTATTATAATTCTATTTTTAGGATAATTTGGTAAAAGATCATAAGAAAATAATTATGATCTAACAGGTTTTAATGCAATCATTTTATTTTAAACGGTTAAATGTGAAATAAGTATTTGGTACTTGAGTAAAATTATCAGATTATTGGATTGAAAGAAGCCACATTTTTTTATGATCTTTGTTGACAAAAAAAATCGAAAGTGGTATACAACTTATAAATTGAGTAAAATAAATCTTTTTTTTTTTTTTAAAAAAAAAAAAAAAACATTTAATTTCCTTTATTTAACCGTTAAATATTAATTAATATTTTGAAACATCAATGTTACAATACAATAGAAAAAACAAAACTTAAATTATATAATTATAGAAAAAGATGTATTAAAACGTCGTGTCTTTGTAAAAAAAAATTACAAAAATACTCCGATTGGGCTGGATTTACAATTTTTTCGGAGATTTTCTGAATTTTTTTTTTTTTGTTACTCCTTTTTGCATTTTTGCATTTTTGCATTTTTGCATTATTAATCGAAAAGTTAAGGGATTTACCTATTTTTGGATTATCTGTTCATCTAGGGACTTCGTTATGATGTCAAGTAACGGTTTTGATTTTTACCGTCAACGCCGAAAATGTACCGTTTCAGGACTTAATATTCCGGTAAATTTTTTTTATTCGAATTTTTTTGTTTAAAAAAATTTTTAATTTAAAATAATTTCTAAACACTTAATGAATAGGCGGGAAAAATAATTATTCCCAGAAAGCATGATTCCCACTTGATCTGAACCAAATTTGTTACATTGGATGACCAATCATCTTTAACGGGATAAAAATAAACATTTTTGCTCATAATAAAATGGGCATAAAACTGTATAAAATTAGAAATCAAGTTAATCTGGTTGATCAACTTGTACTAACGTTTTATGAAAATTAAGAGATTAATAATGTTTGGTATTGCGGCTATCAAAAAGATTATAAATATGCAAAGAGCTTGCTTGGCATTTCCAGTGCAAAAGTTTTAAAAATTTGAATATAAAAATCTTTTGATTAAAGCTTCCTTTTTATTTTTCAAAAACAATAAAAAAAAAAACTTAAATTTTAACTTTTCGTATTCATTATATTTGTACATTTATTTCTTTATTTTTTTTAAAAAAAAAAAAAAAATGAGTTTTCAAGAAAATCATCCTTCGTTACGCGCGTGTGTCTTCATCGATTCAAGTAATCCTGAATTACCAAATCAAATTATGAATCATTCTTCTCATCCTTTTATTAAACCACCTTTCCCACCTCTCATCGATCCTAAAGATTTATTAATTATAAGTAAAGATAATAAACCATCTCGTTCACCTAATGCGTTCATTATTTATCGTAAAGTTTTCTTAAAAACTACCAGAGATCAAGGATATTTTTTACCAATGACCATTGTTTCTTCAATGGCATCTAAATCTTGGGATAAAGAATCTGATGAAGTAAGGGATTATTATAAAAAACTTGCTAAGGATGCTTATAAATATCGTACTGAAAAATTTCCGAAAAAAGTTAAAAGACGTAGAAGGAAAGAACCTTGGAATGCCAATATCGCTTTTCAAAATGATTTACATAATACATTTTTCGATAATTCAAATAAGACAGGAAATTTATCGTCTTCTCCTGAACTTTTCTTACCGACGTTCTCTTCTTCGAATTTAGAACAACAAATTCCAGAAATTCCAGAAATTCCAATATTTAATGAATATTCAAGTCCATCTTTATCAAATAATAGTAGTATTATTTCCTCTCCTGAAATTACATTAAATGATAATATTCCTGAATTATTAAATCATGATAATTCTGAACAATTTAATACTCAAAATACTTTAAATAATAATTTAGGACAGTTTAATAATATTGATTCGTATAATCAATTGTACAATAATTATATTTCTTTCAATAACAATTTAAATAATTTAAATACAATTTCGGATACGTCAACAAATCATTATACCTCGGAGAATTCTAATGTAGAAAATTTATCGTTGTACCACCCGGATTTTTTAACGCAATACCAAAACGTTTTAGGAATTAACCTAAATCCAGTCAGTTCATACGAAGGAATTTTGTAAAAAATTTATTTGTAATTAGAAAACGTGTAAAAATTTTTTTTTTTTTTTGGTGCGGGCTGTGCTAGATAGAGTATAAAAAAATTTTTTTAGTAAATATTTTTTTTTAGAATTAATATACATATAAACAAATAAAAAAAAAAAAAAAAGGTAATTTTTTTGTAAAATCTTCAAATCTTTATGCCATTGACCTTTTTTTTTTTTTTTTTAAAAAAAAAAAAAAAAAAAAAAAATATGGGGGAAAAAAAATATGATACGAAAGAGAGAAATATGAACATTATATAAGATTTTAAAATTATGTATAAAAAAAAAAAAAAAAAAAAAATTTTTTAAGGTTAGACATATAAGCAATTCATACATATAAAAATTTTACCAATAAAAATTATAAAAAAAATACGATTAATATAAGTAATATAAGATTTTATTCTTTCTTTTCATGTGCAGTAAAAAAAAAATTGAAACATATTTGGAGAGTAATAATTTTTTTTTTTTTCTTGTAAGCTACGAACGAAAAAAAAATCAACCCAACTGCCTAAATTGCTACGGCACGACGGGAAAATGATCTTATGGTGGTGTAAAGAACATCAGTACTACAAGTGTTCAAATGTGGCTAATCATAAATTTCTATAACATTCTTTGTCAAATATTTATAAACAATCATAAATTTAACACCCATTTATGCAAGTACTGGGTATTGATTCAATGGCGTGTAAATTCATCAATCGTTTCGTTTGATTAATCAATTCATTTCCATTATAATAATAATAATACAATTTTTTTTTTCTTTTTTTTTTTTTTTTTTTTTTTTTTTTTTTTTTTGTATCAAGCATAAAAATAACATGAACGAAAATTTATTTTTGAAGTCCTATATCTTTCTTTATTCATTAAATAATATTCAAATATTGTAAACTTTAATAATACATATTTGTGGCCTATCATATGTCACCACCATGACATGTTTTTACGCTTCTCTTGTTCTTCAACGCTTCTCTTGCTCTATAATGCAGCCGAATTTGCCCGTAAATCATAGTCGTAACCTACAGAATAAAGAAGTGTAATTCTCCTGCATCAAAATATCTCCGAATTGAGAAACTGAGAATCTTTTTAGTGGATGAAGCAAGAAAACGAGAGAATAAATAATATTCCGCTAATAATTCTATGCATTCTAAGCACAAGCACAGATTTCTTGAACAAAATGTCGTCATTATGGAACCTTTTTTTGTCTTTTTTATATAACTGATAATGTTATTTCCGCAGTAATCACAAACTCAGCCCATGATTGATTTGATATATTAATTAACTTAATTATACCGGAAAAAAATTTCCATGCATGCTTGCTTATCCAAAAAAAAAACATATAAAAAGAAAAAAAAAATATGGGAGGGGCTGTAATTTGATTTGGTACCCGTTATAGAAATATCGTATTATGATTTTGGGTAATTTTATAGTATTTTTTTTGTCGTTGATTTTCTAAATTTGTCTAATATTATTTAAATAGGGATTAACCGATTATAACATTATATGTCTATTATTAAAAGTAATATATTTTTGAAAGGGGAGTTATTTTTTTTTTTTTTTTTTTTTTTTTTTTTTTTTTACTAGCCACTTACTCAAAAATAGTAATCTCGTATCATTAGATTTAAGTTTTTTATAACCATATCAATAAATATATTAGGAATTTCAAACCTTCACAACTTAGTAATTTTAAGAATGAATTCTAAAAATAGCGTCAATGAAATTCAAACGTATCACTTAATTACAAATTAGGAAGATAATATTAATTAAAAATCCGCATTATCGAAATCAAAAAATTTATAAATATTAAACGAAAGCATCATTTTATTCCATGTTTAATTTCCCAAGATCAAAATTCGTTCTTTAACAGTCATTTTTATTTTTTTTTAAAAAAAAAAAAAAAAAAAAAAAAAAAAATTTTTTTTTTTTAATAACGAAACGAAACGAAACGAAACGAAACGATACGAACTGATACGAAATGAGTAATCAAATTAATGACAAACAATTTTTAGATAATATTATTAACAGTTACGTACACCCTTATATTAAACCTCCATTTCCTCCACTTATTGATCCAAAAGATTTAATATCCAAATCTATTGTCGGAAATAAACCAAATCGTGCACCAAATGCTTTTATTATTTATCGTAAAATGTATGTTCGCGAAGCTAGAAATGAAGGTTATTGTTTCCCTATGACTGTTCTTTCTTCGATGGTTAGTCAATCTTGGGAAAAAGAACCGGAGGAAGTTAAAAATTATTACAAAAAACTTGCTAAAGAAGCTTTCGATTATCGTAATAAATTATATCCTAAACCTGAAAGTAAAAGAAAGAAACGAAGTAATTGGAATGTTATTTCTTTTGAAAAAAAATCTAATAATGATAAAATTAATGATGTTGAATCTAAAAAAGAATCCACTTTCACTCCCTCTGAAATCTCTGTCAATAATCAAACTGAGTTGGATTTTATTAATCAGATTTCAACACCAGATCTTTCTCACGAATCATCCACCACCACGTCACCAATCATTGATGATTGGTCTATTGATGAATTGAATACAATCGATTTCAATCCCAACTTGACTTCAAGTAATGAAAATTGTTCTTACATGAATAGTTATGAACAACAATCTTTTGAAAATTTTCAACCAGAAATTGACACTTATGATCATTTCATGAATCAAATTATTGATAATCAAATACGTTATTATAATGTTACCCAGAATCAAGAAATGTTTTGTATTAATGATCCACAATTAAATTACTGTCAGGTTAATCCTAATATTTTACCTTCCTCCTCTCCTAATGTACTCGGTATTTTTGAATATCATGATGAACTCTCGTCGAATTTACAACCGTTTTATTCCAACATGAATACAATTCCAGAGAATACTTGCGTTAATCAACAATTTTATATACCCGAACCTTTTGATTATTATTCATTTTATTAAATTTAGAATTTTTATCCTTTCAGAAAAAGTAATCGTAATCGGAAATATTAGTTTCTTTGAAAAAAAAAAAAAAAAAAAAAAAATGGTCCAATTGTAAATAAATATAGATACGTTTGTTAAGTTTCAGAAAATTTTTTTTAAGATACCAATAAGCTATTGTTAATAAGATGATGTGATAATGTAATTTTTTTTTTAAAAAAAAAAAAAAAAAAAAAAAAAAAAATATGTTTATTTAAAAAAAAAAAAAAAAAAAAAAAAAAAAAAAAAAAAAAAAAAAAATTCGGTTATTTAATTTTTCGCGCGTTAATTGATAATTTATTTATTTATTTATTGTTATCGACCAACTAATTTTAAAACCAAATACATAGAAATCTATTAACTATATTATGAAATTAAAAACACCCCCGCGTTAATTGATAATCCCAGCCAGAATTAATTAATGTATTCTGGATTGACAAATCACGTGAATTATTTATTGTGTGACACGCAGTTACTGACGTATACTTTTATGCACTTGATGACGCAATCGTTACACGACTTTCTATATAGGTCACTTCAAAAGGAACAGACCGAAAATCACATTTTTTCACTCTATCTATAGAAGAGAAATGAAGCTGTGATTGATTATAAAGATCTTCGCTTTGAAAGTTCCCATTTATAAAACTGTTAAACTATAAATATTACGACAAACATAAATAACATTTGTCAACGTGAATCATTTATTCGTTACCATAATTAGATTACGTCAAAGTATTTTTCTTTTGGTTAGAAAAGAAAGTCATTGAGTCATTGATGCTTTTTGACCTATCATTTTAAACGTGACATAGATTTGATATAATAATCATCAATTCTATTTATCAATATTTTATTACTTTAATATATATTAATTAATCGGGAATCATTTAGTATTATAGTGATCAGATAGAATTGGATTAAATAAAAAAGTACTTAAAAAGTACGCGTTTCACATCATAAATTTATAAAGTATTAATACTCTAATTTATATTAAAAAAAAAAAAAAAAAAAAAAAAAAAAAAAAAAAAAAATTTTTTTTTTTTATATAATGCTATTATAAGATAAGGCGTACATAAATAAATATATTAGATGCATTATAAGATTAAACATTAATGGAACTAATTTCAGATAATTTAACTCGGAAATAGATTTTACGCGTCATTTTTCTCACACAGCATAAGGAATTTGTGCAAGGTAAACAAGGTAAACACGGTTTGACATAATCAAAAAAATGAGTTGATCGCGTTTGGAACCTTCCATTTTATGTAAATTGTATACATCCCTTGTGAAAATATTTTGGAACAATATTAAGATAAAAATATGATTATCCGGATCGCGTTCTTATAAATAATATTTCGATAAGGTTCTAATAATCTATTTCTAAAAAAAAATTGGTTAGATCAAACGTAAACGCAACCGTAATAAGTGACAAAAAGAAAAAGAACACTTATTATATAATTTGGGAAAGGGTTTATCCCCTTCTAGACTTAAATTAGCAAGATATGAAAAGAATTCATTTATGCTATAGACATTACTTATTTTAACTCACTAGCCACGGAGTTTTAAAGTATGTGGCTTAAATTTGGCAGGGGTAAATTTGATGATCGCTTAGAATTATTATAATTTGGTTAGTTTCGGCCGGGTGTTCAGTGTTACACGATCATATTTTTTCTTTATTATTACATTTTGATTAATCTCTTTTAAACATTACCAAATTTTGTCATAAAATGTGAATTTTTTTTTTTTATGGATTTCCGATTAGGGTCATTAAGAAAGTTCAATATATTTTTAGAACTCAAATAAACGAATTAAATCGAATCATTAATTTTATATGAATAAATGAGACGTACAATCTCTTATAAGGACGAATTTGTCCCTTTCATTTTCTGAATGAATTTGTAAATCTTAATCATCACTTGTTACTCATCCACAAATAAATCAATAAGAATCCCTGATCTTTAAAAAGAATTGTATCTTCAGACGGAGCGATCTAATACATGTATTACAAATTAATGTAAACAACTCAACAGACATGATCTATCAATATAATCACAAAGATGATGAGATGTGATATAACGGTTTCTTTTTAATTGATTATAAATAAAATGCAAAATATAAAAAATTATATATGTGTGTATGCATTGTATACGCCAAATTACCATAATCTGATCCGGTAGTACAAGAACGTCGAATAAATATTAATAATACATGTTGGATATATCAAACTATGATACATGAAAAGTCATAGTGTTATACATTTTATGCTTAAACCAAAGAATTTTCGAACACAGTAAAATCATAAAAAATAAACGACCCATGTGAAATAATAAAAACTTTCTCATGATATCACGTTCTAATTGTGTAATTTATAAGATGAGCCATTCATTTTAATCTTTAGTTTACTTGAAAAGAATTTTTTTTTTTATAAAAGCAAACTATCTAATGTTATGAAGAAAAGTTATACTTACTTAAAGGATTCATCAAGTATAACACAAAAAAATTTATGTTAATGACAATTGATGAACAAATAAAAACTTTATCAAACACCTCTATTGATTTAATTTAATTCTTTTCACCATGTTTATCGATAGTATCATTTTATTTATAATGTAGAATATATTCCTTGTTATCACAAATTTGATTATTATTAAAATATTTCGACGAATTTGACGTTTAAGTTACAATTTATCACCTTATATTACTAGTACTTATATTGACGAAATTCAAAATTCATTTTATTCCGAATGGTGATCAAGTATTTAGCAGATCACAAAAATCAACAGGCGGAAGTACGCGCCACTTTTGGATTATTTGTTAACAAGACTCTTACGTTACGGGTAATTTTTTACTGATACCAATTTTTCTTGAGGCACTGTGCGTTACAGTAGTTATTCGTTATCGATACCTGCGCTACGGTAATTAATACTTGCGCTACAGTAATTATTCGTTATCTATACTTGTGCATTATACATAATTATTGCGGTAGTTATTTTTGTCAATATATACATTCTTGCGCTACACTAGTTATTTCGTTATCGATAATATTTTAACACCATTTTTTTTACGGGTTTGATAATATACAACTTTTTATATAAAAGGACTAATTTAGATTTTTATGTTTATAAATATTTTAAATGTTTTCCTTTTTTTTGTAAAGAAAAAAAAAAAAATCTTAAAAAAAATAGGTATATTTATTATATTGTAACTTACAATCCTTATTATCGTTATAAAAATGTCATCAGATAATACTACTGAGGAAATTAATAATATTCAAGTTGAAAACATCCGTTCGGAGATTGATATTCATGAATTATTTAATGTAGAAAACGTGTTAAAAAGTAATAAAATCCAAAAGTCGTAATCCCAGAGAGAAGTTGGATTCGTGGAAATTATTTAACAAAGTTTTCAAAAAGGTGTGACTTAACCATGATAACATCGAACCAAAAATTATCAATCGCGTTAAGACTGTAATTTGGGACACTGCATCAGGAAATCAAAAGAGCGTTTACAAAACATATTCTCAAAAACATAATGAAGAAATCAGAAAAATTTTTCCCGGTGTAGGACCATCTGCTTATGCTGATGTATTATTTATTGGTGATAGTTTACCTACTACTACAAATACTACAAATACTCAAACGTTCGGTGAAATGTATTGGGATGGAACTGATATGTAATCGTACTTATATGTAACGTATTTATATGTAATCGTATTTATATGTATCGTACTTATATGTAATCGTACTTATACTTATACGTAATCGTACTTATACTTATACGTAATCGTACTTATATGTAATCGTACTCATGTGCAATTTTATACTTATGCGGGATCGTATTTATATTTAGGTACTTGCTATTATAGCATTTAATGTTCAAGTTTTAAGTTAAAGATTATTAT
The DNA here is from genome assembly GCA_015698045.1 of Rhizophagus clarus. Classification (NCBI taxonomy): domain Eukaryota; kingdom Fungi; phylum Glomeromycota; class Glomeromycetes; order Glomerales; family Glomeraceae; genus Rhizophagus; species Rhizophagus clarus. Next base: position 1,407,038 of record BLAL01000040.1, on the reverse strand, counting down.
TTATGGTAAATGCGTATTACAATAGTTGTGTGTAGAAAACGAGAATCGCTTTCCTATGCAAATTTTCGTAAATTAGTTAAAGTAATTAAGGATTATATGTAAAATCTTTTCTCGTTTAATAAATTTTACATTGAATTTACAGTGTAAGAAAAAAATAAATATATGTATAACAATAAATATTCTAACAATCAATTTTGGGTCTATTATTAAACAAGCATGGTTCTTCTAGTAATCGACTGAAAAAAAAATCATCATTTAGTTATTTCCCAAGTACAAAGTTATAAATGATGACCAAAAATTAATTTTCTTACTTAATAAATTGATAATAAATGGGTCATGAGATACATTTCTTCTGGTTTTTTTATTGATTACATAAATCAAACTAAATAGTGAAAAACTTTTCTTCTAAAAGGATAGGGATTTTCTTTGTTTAGATGGTTTATTTCAAATAACTTTCCGATATATCCGAATTGATATTAAGTTGTTGCACAAACAATAATTTTTTTTTTTTTTTAAAGAAAATCGTGATAACTTTAATTAACCCTTTTTTTAACGTTTTAAAAGATAAAATATTTATTGAAAAATAGACTAATTAAATATTTGTTTGAATAACTTATCATTGATTTGTGTTTGGCAGACAGAAGGAATTTCTATAGTTTCGCAAGTCACCTTGATAAATTCCTTTTAAGTTTCTTAATGGGATCATACTGTGGATAAAAACAGGTTTTAAAATAATTTTTTTTTTTTTTTTAGATTTCATTAAGATAATAACAGAAATACGTATTACGGAGTAGTAAAAACGGTCACAAGAAAAATCTAACCTTTCTTTCCTGAATTGTGAGAAAAAAAACTGTAACCAATCACAGATATCTTGGAATAATACTAATAAAAAATTGTCGAGAAAGTTATTATGATAATAAAAGATTCATTTAACGAACTGAAAATAATCGATTTTATTTTTAGATAAATAAATTTATCATCATTATACCGAATATGCTATTAAAATATTTCCTATTTATGGAAAAGAACAAATAAAATTTCTTAAAATAATAAGTAATGTCGTGTTTGTTTATCTTAAAGAAGAGTGGGAAATATTTCTTTAAATAGAACGTCGGAAATTTTACTGTTGCATCATGCATACATTCAAACTGACCAAAAATGTATCAAGAGAGGATATTATCAAATGATTATTAAATGCCGATTAGCTATAGTTGGAAGTAGCAAAGCGAAAAAAGAAATGGTTCTTTGTTTTTAATATTAATCCAGTTGTACAATATTAATGATGTTTGAAAAATAAAGAATCTTTTTTTTATTAAACTACAAAGAAATGATAAGTATATTAATTACATCATGTCCGGATAATTTTGTGTTCATTTAAACAAACAGGTCAAATATTTCGAAAGATTAAAATCGGAAGTAAAATTAATTACTCCGAGAACAGCAAAAATGCAGTGTTTCCATATGGAAACATGGGAGTGCATCATTAATTGTGACGATGACTTTTTGTTTGTATTTGTACGACTACAATTTTTTTTTTTTTTTTTTTTGTATCTAAAATTAAAAAAGACGTTTACAATTTTCTAAATTAAATTTTTTTAATTAAATAAGTTCAATATGTTCGAAGCGAAAATAATTATAAACGCGTATTTTGAGATAATATGTTGACCGTTATTAATAGTATGATATGATATGATGACTTTGATCTTATGAGTGAAAACAAAAAATATTTTCATATATATATATATATATATATTAGTAAAATACATATTTTGTTCGAATAAAAGAGTCTCATTTTGATGATACACTAATAAAATCTTTCTTTACTTTATTTGATAAATTCTTTATAATCTGACGAAAATGGAAATTTTTTGATTGTTTTAACTGAACTAAACGATAAATGTAAAAAGTGCGTTTGTTAAAATTAATTCTGTATAAATTAAAATTGGAAAAAAAAAATTTTTGATGTTACATGACATTTATCGAAACGCAATTCATAAAACTATTATAAAACTATTAATAAATTTTGTGGGAAATTTAATTTATACGATTATTTAATCGTATTCGTTCATTTATTTTGTACAAATTTAATTTTTATAAATTAAATTCTAAATTTTTTTTTTTTTTTTTTTAAGTCTTAACGTAATATTCGGAAATGAGGTTTAAAATAAGAAAAATTTAATAAACCCTTAAAAATACTAAGTGAAAATCGGTTATACAAATACAATTGAACACAGGTGAAAATTTTTGATCGATAAATTGTTTGTTATTTAAATAAAGAAAATTTTTTTTTTTACTACTTCTTTTATTTAAACAAAAAAAATTACTTTTTTTGTTTCAAATGCATGTCATCTTGATTGATTATTCGTTATTCATATTTTCCATTCCGGCCCACAATTTCCGACATAACTAAATATAAAAAGCTGGATTTTGAAAGAACATTTCAAGGTGAAAAAAATAAAGATAAAAGTTTCATAAGTTTTCATATATCAAGATGTCAGACCCTTCTTCTTCATTAAATGATATGGCAGAAATTTTAATTAATCAGTTAGATAGAAGAAAAATTTTTCCACCTTCTTACAATAATCCGGAAGAATTAATGAATCCTTCATCAAAAAACAGATCTAAAGGGCCCCCGAGACCTCCAAATGGATTTCTTTTATGTAGAAAAAATGTCCATAAAGAAGCAAGACTAAAAGGAATCTGTAATATGAGAGTTATATCAAAAGTAACTGGAATGTTATGGAGAAGCGCTTCTATGGAAGAAAAGGAAACTTACGAAAAACTTTCTGCTCAAGTTACTAATCTTCATTCTCAAAAATATCCTGGTTATAAATATCGACCATCAGCTCGTCAAAGACCACAACCTTACGTCGTACCACCACCGACCAATATTGAAATTTTACCATTTCAAATCATAAATCCACAACAACCTATTATTTATCAAACCAATTCTTTAGATTTTGGTCCAGATTTCTTTCCTGATATATATCAACTTTCTCAGTTTACTCAAGAAGAACTCGCTTCGTTTTATTATTATTTATCTATTTAAATTATGAACACACAATCTTTCATACAATATTTATAATATTTAAAGCACAAAGAATTGTAGCATAGATAAACTACTTTTTTTATGAAACCTACGGTGATACACACTATGCTATAAGAAAAAAAATTTACAAAGAACTATATATGAAAAAAAAAAAAAAATTAATAATTAATTATGTATAATAATATCTTTAAAACGTAATTTTTAAGGTTTAAACAATTTAGTATAAAAAAGTAAATATGTAAATTTCTATAATTATTCAAAATTTTTTACTTTTCACATGAGAAAACATCTTTGTCATTTTCGGCTTCATATTATATGCTTGAATAATTTTATTCGAACAATCTACATAATTATGTTGTATATCATAATTTTTTTAAAAATTTTAGTAACTAAACAGAAATAGAAAAAAAATTTTAAATATAATTCTTATTTTAACTACTGTAAGATTTTTTTAATAAATAAAAATAAACCATGCATAAAACTTTTAAATATCTTATTAAAACATGTATTATACTGCTGCAAAAATTAATCCCCCTTATTATATAGATAAATTTTGATTGGATTAAATTTTAATAATCATATGACTATGTAGTTATATACCTCCCCGAATAGTGTACGCCGCGCATGTCCCGGATTCGGAAATTGCGCAATTACTGAAAGAAATGATACTGCTTGTCATACAATCGTGCTTCGCAAGTGCTGATCACAAATTTCAAAATAGGAAGTCTCTATTATCAAATACTTCTCGATTTTCCTGATTACAAATTTAATAATTTTTTTTCTGACGAATAAATATGGAAGGTTATTGAGTAAATAAGAACAAATTCATTTCCAAATGATTAAATTTGAGATTATGATGATTTAGAGAACAAACCAGTAATTGTAATCGATTACGTACACATTATCCGTACGCATTATCCACCACTTGTTTTGTTTGATTATTGCGGAAAGGTTTCATTGTGAATATTAATAAATAAAATGTACTTATTATTATTATTATTTGTCAAGCGGGGGAAGTGTCGGTAACAAAACAATGCATACACTGTACGTATTTGGTTAGAATGGAATCCATCAAACAAAGAGAATAATTTCTTTTTGATTTGAAACTTGGAAAATGATTTTCCAATAATTGATGTTTGTTTTTTTATTCTCCGGTTGGTTCAGGTTATGAATTCCTTCTTTTTTTTTTTTTAACAATTATGTCATAATTAATCAATAAAAAGAAAACAATAAAATATTTAATGGTTAACATATTAGTAAGCGAACATTTAATTTATTATATATGTATTATATATGCATTATAATATCGCACACTTTGATGTCAAAAAAATCATTTTTTAACAAAGAAAAAAACAAACATGTGCTTTGAAATTAAAAATTTTGAAAATATGTTTGTTATTTTATTTGGAACAAAAAATCAATTGTGTAACTATTGAACGTGCGCAAAAATTATGAAATCGATATCATCTTATCTTTCTTCAAGAAAAAGTAAAAAAAAATTTATTTAAAAATTTTATTGAAGTTAAAAAAATATACAAACAAAACATAAATATAATTATAATTAATTAATATAATAAATATAGTTATCTAGTTATTTATAAACAGTTAATTAAGATTACCGAATTAAAAATAAATTCCCGGTAATTTCGGTAATCACCTTTGCCTCGGAATAACCTCGGAATAACCTTTTTTATGCGAACTTATCTCATAATTTATTTTTATTAAGGCTTTTCTTAGTAAAAAAAAAAAAATAAAATAAAATAGAATAAAAATAAAAAAAGAAAAACGGACAAAAAAAAAAAAATGGAAAAAATAATAAAAAATCATTGTGTCTATGATAACTGCGTAAATTTGCGGTCACATGGTGAAATTTTACATTAATCATATTGTTAACCGGAAGATAATCAAGTCGACAATATATATCATGAGGTTGGATAAACCGGTTAATCTGAAACACGTTTTAGATCTTTATTTTTATAATCAAACAAGTATTTTAAATATATTACTAAAATTAAAATAAATGATTGGTGTTAAATTGTTAAATGATGAGGAGTTTTCTTGAATTTGGAAAGAATTTTGAATGAATGTCTGTTTTCAATGTTGGATAAGTGAGTAGCCTAATTTATATTTTAATTTCCTTTTTTTTTCTTCCCGTTTTTTTTCTCTTTCACTTCTAATTTTGACGGAAATGTTCAATATTGTCCACTATTCTTTGAATTTATTTTTATTCTATGGCGGATTTTTATTCCAAAATTAATTTTAATTTGAATGTCCAATAAAGATCAAAAAAGTAATGATAATAATAATTTTTTTTTTATGCAACAAACAAACATTTCATATTTCTAGAGTGTTTTTAAGAATTCTTCATGCTAATTATAAACGTTCTGTACCAATAAAAATTGATTCAACCGAGATAACTATTATTTTTTTTTTTTTTTTTTTTTCAAATTACAGTTTGCCAGACCCTTAAAGAAATATTTTTTTTAATGATCACGGTATGCATGGAATATTCATATGATAAATCTTGGAAACGATTTTTTTTTCTTAAACAAGTTTTATTCTTTATTGTTTTCCTAAATATGTAACTACACAATTATAAAAAAAGATACGAAAGAGGTTATCTAAATATAATTGCTTTATAATAAGAATACCCGTCACTGAATAATATGATCACTGAACAGATCAAAAACGCTATTGCATTATATAAATATGTAAATGTGTATAAATTAGTCGTCAATCATCACTAAATTCAGCCAAAGATCTACCTTACAGAATACACAATTGTCACATCTTTTTCATTCGTCTTTGATTCTCCATAAGGCAGTTCATCTATTTTTATTTTAAGTCTATATATTAAAAATTGTATTGTGTAGCCTTTTAAATAAAACACATGGGCTTGTAAAACTAGTTAATTGAGAATTAATGCATATATATTTAATGTTCGAATATTCGAAAAATATGTATACATATGCATATACACATATTTTTCTAAAAATTTGATTACGTTTTATCGTCACATCCCTGATTTTTTCTTTTTCAAGAACTAAACTATATAATGATATAAAAGACATATATAAGTGATATAAGAGATGTTACGTCATCCTGCATCACTACGCACGGTATTAGAACTCCGCGATTAAAAAAAATGTATATATTTGCGGTCAATTCGCTGAACGTTCTCTTCACCACTTCAATATTTTTTATTTTTTCGAAACCAAGATATTTTTTTCTCCTCCTATAAGTAAAAAAAAAATAAAAACAAAAAAAATATATATATATAGAAAAGCAAATAAAAAGTTTCTATAAGTTCAATAGGAATGAAGACGGTTACAAATAAAAACAAAAATGTACCAAATTCATCTATGGAAGATTTAGCAAATTCGTTAATGGATAAACTTGACCGAAGTAAGGTTTTTCCTCCATTTTACAATAATCCAGAAGAATTGATAAATCCCTCAAAAATCAGGAGTGTCGGTCCACCAAGGCCACCAAACGGTTTCTTACTTTGCAGGAAAAACGTTCATAGACAAGCAAGAGAACGTGGAGTGTGCAATATGAGAGTCATCAGTAAAGTTACTGGCATGTTATGGCGAGGGGCTTCAACTGATGAAAAAGAGCAATATGAGAATCTAGCATTTCAAGTTCAAAGTCTTCATTCTAAGAGATATCCAAATTACAAGTATAAACCTACCTCTCGAGCTAAGATTCATCCAACTTTGTATCAACCTTATCCTATACCCCAACACCAAATTTTACCGTTTTCGGCTAATCAAATAGGTCCAATTATTCCTCCTTACGCACTTCCGGATATGTTTTATAATAATAGTGATGGAATGATTATGCAAGATGATGTTAATTTATATAATAATATGTATATGCCATGTTTGTAAATTTATAGATAATGTAAATGAAAATTTAAATTGTATAGCTTTTGTAATCTAATCTCCTTTTTCTCCCGCCAATTTTTCTTCTTTTTTTTAAGATTTAAGTTTTTTTTATATGGACAATTTTTTTTTTGTAGTTTGTATTTTTTTCTAAAAAAAAAAAAAAAAAAAAAGATAGAGTTAGAAATTTTTTATTTTTACACAATTTCATTCTATCATAAATCAGTGATAACAACGTATAATATAAATAAAATATCGCGTGGTTATTATTATAGATATGCATACAATATATTTTTTTAAAGTTGGATTAATTTATAAATAATATGTTTATGTTTAATATAAGATAATAAAAATTAAGACAATATTGTATTTATAATATTTTACAATATAAAAAAAAAAAATTTAATGTAATAAATATATATAAAGTTTGTGTATATATATATATTATTATTATTATTATTTTTTTATTTATTTATTATAATCTATTATATTTTAAGGTAAATCAAATATTCAGTTTATCTACAAGACAAAACTAAAATATTGGATTTACAAGAAGTTCATGATTTTTATTATCGTTATATATAAGAATATTGTCAGTTTAAATTGTTCTTTAGCCATAGTAACTTTGATGCCTTTATTTATAATAAATATTCGCTCCGAAAATTAAATTTACCATGATAAGGAATCATTGGGCGCACTGTAACCCCAAAAAGTATACATATAAAGCAAGGTTTTTGTTGCGTAACAATAAATTCGAGGATCATTTTTCAATCATCACATTACAATGAGGTCGTATTTATTTTGCAGATTTGGTAAAATTTATAATCTATAATAATGCAATCAACTTATTGCTTTTTAAGAAAAAAAAAAAGGTTGCCTCTTTGCTTGTGATTTTTGCCGATCTTCCGACTTTTTTATTTGTCATTCCGAGATTTCAAAGAACGATTTTTTTTTTTTAAAGTTGTTTTTTAAAAAAAATAAATAGATAAATAAAAATAAATAAATTTATAATAATCTAAAAATAAATCTAGACTAATGTCAAAAAATGAAATACAAGAAATTTCATTTTCTAATCTCATTTATTTGGTTTTAAATAAAATATTAAAGTGATAATAAATAGAAATTAAAAAAAAAAAACCCTCATAATTCATTGTGTTTCCTAAAATATTGCGATTCGATTTATACGACATTTTTCTATTATGATTTTCATTATTTACGTAATTGAGTAACTCCTGAAGGAACCAACAAATCCTTAATATAATGACTTGAAAAGCTTTGAATCGGGTAAAAAAGATTCCGAGTCAATTATATATTAAAAATGATGATTAAAAAAATAACGCATTTGTTCTTGCGAAAAGCTGTCATGAATGTTAAAATTTTGCGTCATTTACACCAATGTACGATAATTATATAAAATTATAACGCGAATAATTGTGCATGTAGGAATAAATATATCGGACAACTTCCGGTAATAACATGTATGGTTTCTCATTTATTGATGAAATTGAAACATAAAAGGAAAATATCGCTCAACGTTTGAACTCCTAGATCCTCCAAACCTCCCACCCCCAAGAAAAAACGTTTCGGGTATGTCATTCATTATAAAAGTGATTATCGAGAAAGATTTACGGTAGATAATATCATCATTATCTCCGTCTTTAAGTACAATTATAGAGAACTAATCGTGATCAACAAGGGTGTAGCGCCCGCAGTTGTCATCAAAAATCTTTATAAATAGGAAGCAACATTCAAAGATTCAGATACGCACATCATTTTTTTGTCTTTAAGTCCCTCTTCTAAAAAAAAAACATTAAGAATTATTATTTTTCTGAATACGTTTTTGAAAAATAATAGTAATAAAATAAAAGGTCTAAATTTTGTTATAACCCATTTTACAGAAAAATCAAAAAAAAAATATTTAAATATTTATATTTTTTTAAAAAAAAAAAAAAAAAAAAAATTTTTTTTTTTAAATAAATCGTTTATTTCTTTATTAAGATGTCTCTACAATCTTCGTCATTAAGCGATTTAGCAGATATTTTAATTCAAAAATTAGATAGAGCAAGAATATTTCCTCCACATTTCAATAAACCTGAAGAATTGGTCAACGATTCAAGACGCAGTGCGAGACCGCCAAGACCTCCTAATGGTTTCCTTCTTTGTCGTAAAAATGTTCATCAAGAGGCTAAAAGAAGAGGGATTTGCAATATGAGAGTCATATCCAAGGTCACCGGAATGTTATGGCGCGCTGCAACTCCGGATGAAAAGGAGGAGTACGAGAAACTTGCTACAAAAGTTCATAATCTTCATTCTCAACGTTATCCTGGGTATAAATATCGCCCAGCTACAAGAGATAGGTCGTCTGAATCTTATCATCCTTATATCTTCTCATCTTCTCTCATTGAAGATTCTTCCGAGACGTTTTCAACTTCAGAAGATGAGCAACAGTCAAATACTTCCCATAATCTGTTTGATTTTACTCAAGAGCAATTAGATCTCATGACGCTCTATCTTGGCATGTCGAATATCAACACTTCGGCGTTCGTAACTACAAATGATTCTCAACACGAAAATAATTCTGAGAATCACCATTAATTTTTATTTTAATATATATTTATATATATATTACTTATTTTATTTATGATTATTATAAATTATGATTATTGTTTTATTGCCTTTATTAGTTTATTATTTTATATATCTATGTAATTATCTATTTTTAGGGGATTATATTATTGGTATGGCCGTATGGGATTGGCTCGGGTTTTGTGAGATTTAAAATTGGGTTATATTTTTTACAAATTAGTATACGATTTGGTAAATACGATATTTTACATATGTCTGTTTTATTTTATGATTAAGATCTTAATTATGCACAAAAAAAAAAAAAGAAAAAAAGAAAAAAAATCAATATTTTTTTAAGATTAGTTTAAGATATTTTTTTTTCAAAAAATAAGCGTTTATTTTCGATAAAACCATTAAGCAAATTAATCAATATTTTTTTTTCCTCCATAAAATGAAAATAAAAGAAATAAAGAATTTTTTCGGAATCGGGTTTAATTCATATTAGTATTAATTATTATTGTATTTGAATTGTTTTTAATTTTGTGTTAATAAATTGCTGACTAAATAATTTAAAAAAAAAAAAAAAATTTCTTTTTACATTCATCACCGAAGCCCGAAGTAGTATCCAATATATCCAATGAAAATTATCGATCCATTCAGGAATTTTTTAACTTAACCATAAATATACACATTAAAAAAATCAACAGTAAATCCAAAGTTAGATTGTAACTTTATTATCCAATTTTATTTGTCAATCTCGGAATGACAACTATATGCGTATAATTAAACAAAATCGTTAAAAAATGTTACAATATTTCAATGAGCATTTCTAATTATAAGTCATGATTCTTTTAATTTATAGGATAATTGTTTTTTTTTTTTTTTCCTCAGAAAATCTTTTACGCCTTTGTTATTCACATTATCTCATGGGGCATATTCTATTGTAAACGTCAAATCGTTTAATATAAAATCTTGTCAAAATTTGTAATTGAAGAGAAAAATCTTGACTATATTAAGATTTTTTTTTTTCTATTATGGACCTTACCATAATTGGATTACGCGATATTCCTTACTATCTACAATTATTATATGAGATTTTCTTTTCTTTTTTCTTTTCTTTTCTTTTTTTTTTTTATTTTATTCTACTTTCTATTTCAAATTCTCTCTTATTTTAGACCTTTTTTTTAAAAAAAAAAAATGGTAACTCCTTTAACTCATGACCTTCCTCATGCATCAAGAAATCTTCAATTGGAACACAAAAAAGAAAAAAAATTTTAATTTATCTATTTTCTTGCTCTTTTATTGTAGATCTCGTTATTTAACCGCGAAGAAGAAGACGCGTTATTTTTAAATCATCGTTAATAATCACTTTGTGTGATTATTTCCTAGATTTAAAAATATTATGACAATAATGCACGATATTGATGAACTTTTTAGCCTTGTGGCATAATAGAAGATCTTATTTGTCTTCTTTCCCTTATATAATTTTTTTTTTTTTTTTTTTTTTTTTGAATTCGGATTTACTAATCCCTAATCCCTTGTCACCCATTTAAGATGAAAAAATCGGCCGAATTCTAAATGATAATCGTTGGGGAAAGGATGATAGATAAGTTCTAAATCGAAAAAGTAATAGGAGAATGAAGAGATTAGCGAGAAATTTTTTTCAAAAAAAAAGTACGAGGATGAAAAACTAAAAATAGAAACCGAAAAAAAGAAGAAAAGAAAAAATAGGGGAAAATGGAAAAATAACGAATAGTTTTAGGAAGTGATTGCTTTCGTAGGAATTGATCTAAATGTTGTTGATCTCTATCTTCTTTTCTAAAGATGAAACGCGTTTTTATCCATTATGAAGAAATGTACAATGGTAAAACAAGGTAAACAAGGTTTAAAGTTGTAAAGAAACTTCTAAATTAAGGATTGAAATGGTAAATTATTACGTTAACTTTATTGATTTGCATGATACAAAAAATGGTATAATAATATATGATGAGATTACTAACGCTGAGGTAATTGTTAGGAATTGCGTTGGATGCAAAGTATTATTTCGGTTAAGGAAATTTAATCGAGATTTGCCACAAGAAAATGAACTCCCCTAAGAAGTTAGTCATTAATATCATGAATTCATCACGACCATCACCTAATTTTAAAATGAGCTCTTATTATTCTTAGTATTCTTATTAGAAAATTTGTATCTCATATAAATATATACAAATATATATTCATTTCAAATTTATGTGCTAAAATTAATCTGTTGATCATCATTGACTAAACCACAAAAATGTATTAGTCAGAACAAACAAAAAATCTTTTCCGAAATGGTATTCGTTAAACATTTATTGGTAAAACACATTTGAAACGTTATTCCAACGTATAAATTTAGCACATGTTCCAATCGAATTTAAAAGAATTTTTTTTTTTTTTTTTTTTTTTTTTTTTATAAATATTCAAACCTGAAAGAACCGCAGCAATTTCAGAGATTCTTTACAAATACAAAGTTCACATCATCCAAAAAGTTTTTTAACTTTATCATATTTTTTAAAATTCTTTTTGAAGTTAAAAAAGCCGGTATTTCCGAATAAACTCCTTCCATTTGGGGGAAAGGGATGAATGTCAAACATGTCAAAAATAAAAAAGGAAAATTTTAATTAAATACTTTCTTTATTTAGAAAACAGAGAAAGAAAAATATTTTTTACGTAAATTTTATATATGTCCATTGTTCATAAATTAGTGTAAATAAATAACTCTTTAAAAAGAAATTTATGAAAGAAATTTTATTAAATCGTACACAAAATGTGTGGTTTTTTGAGGGGAAATAGAAAAATATTAACAAGTTGATAATTATCAATCATAGAATTTCTTTTTTTTCTATCTAGAACCAACCAACGGAATAGTTTCGACTAGTTTTTTTTTTTTTAAATTCCGACAAATAATCATTTATTTATAGACACATATAATTAACTTTTTAAACATTCACTAAACCATAATAAATTGAAAATTTTAACGAAAACAATATTAAGTTTCAAACCGGATTTCAAACCAATCCAAAAAAAAAAGGTTTTTTTTTTTCGTTTCAGAAATTTTCACTAAATTTTTATTTTTCTTGTTTCAGAATTTTTGGCTATTACTTTTTTGTTTTTTGATTTATATATACATATATATATTTACATGTATATATATCTATATTTGTAATTTTTGTAAAAATATTATATATATATGTTCGTATCAATTTGTACTGTATAACTCTCATAACTGTAATATAATTTTTATTTTAACTGAGCCATCTTAATGGAAAAAATGTCAATTGGTCTCGTAATGACTATGCATACAATATATAATTCTTATTTATTTATTTTTTTTTTTTTAAAGGTCTTATAGCGAATTGATTCATTATGTTTTGCTTCGGTTGTTTTGCTTTGGGGTAATAATATAAATTTTAATGTATGCAGAAAGTCATTATGTCATTCTCGGAATTGCAATTAATAATATTGTATTATCACAAATATTTAAATATTTACGCATAGTTGATTACTTATGTATTTTATTTATAAAAAAAAAAAAAAAAAAATTATCCGGAATAATAATTTAATGAATTATTAATTGATTTCTAAAAAGAAAGGAAAAAAAAAATTATCGTTGAACAATCATTTATTTATTTCAAAATAATAATATTACACAAATTAAATTATTGTGATATTATTTGTTACGTTAACCCTGAAAATCGCTAGCGCTAAGGATCCCAAATATTTGTCGTATTCCATTGACGTACCATTTTTTTTTTTTTTTTTTTTTATGATTCAACACAAAAAAAAATAATATGTCAAATTCACGTCAAACTCGGCAAGAACAAAACATATGCGAGATTCTCATCATATATCATATATCAGATATTTTGTTATTATTAATAATATTATTAGCATAATCATATATCAAATAGGGATTCTTAAGATAAAAAGCTTAAATCTTACTAATTTGGATAGATAGATAAAAAATGGTATAACCTAATATAGTAATAACTTGATAAGAAAATAAAACATAATAATAAAAAAATGTTATTATTTTTGACGCCATCCGACCTGCAGATAACGTCAATCTACTAAAGAATATGTGTAAATTAAGGAAATGGCGATCCAGGAAATTCCCAAGGTAACAGGTCGACTTTATCAAACTGTATTCCGTTATAAAAATCGGTTTCAAAAGGAGTGTTCGTAACTTGCTGAACGCCTATCTGAGTAATTCGATTAAGCGTATCCGCATTTACATCTTGTCTTCTGTTATTACGATCATTGATTCTATTAATCTCACGTGCTAAGTCTATAAATTTTTGGCGTTGAAAACGTGTAGAACGAAGCCAAATCCTTTTGTTGCTATAATGATAATATAGTGACTTTGCGTAATTTGTAGTCTTCGAGCCTCTTGGTGCACGACTCGTTGCATCAGATTTCTTCCTGTTGCTCTTTTACCGTTTCTGAAACGTGTCGCAAGTACATTTGGATTATGTGAAAAATTGTAAAGATTGTGAGTGTTTATGTTTTCAAGGAAGTTTTTTAATATGGTTTCGCACGGAACGTCTCGATTCTCTTGAGTACTCATTTTTTTTTTGTTTGAATGAAGACTGTTGAGAAAAAATATAAAATTGAGCCTTTTATATCTATCATTTATCTAACGAATTCTGTTGCCTGATTCGTCATCCTATTAAATTAGGATTCTATTAAATTAGGAAAAAAAAAAAAAAAAATGAAAGATTCTCTTAAATTAAGTCGTAGCACTTTAAACCAACCAACTTTTATCTATTTTTAAATGTAATAATCTTATTCGTTAAAGTCACATTTTTGGGAAAAAGACGAAAAATAAGTAACAAAAATCTCATAGTTCACGTGATATAATTAAACAAAACCTTTTAATCGGATACACCAAATTTATTAAAGTTTTATTTTGGTATTCTGGTGTTTTTTGTACAAGTTAATAATGTAACGAATAGTAATAAAAATTTTTTTTTAAAAATGAAGAATCCGGAATACTTTCATCATTGTTTGTATGGAATTTACGGAGTTAAAATCGGCGTAATTTTTTTAAAACCAATAACGCAAAGAGAATCATTTTATAATGGATAATGAAAGATTTTTGTTATTAATTATAATTAGCAAAAACGTAATTTTGTATTGGACATTAAACGAATATCCATGGAAATAAACGAATTCGTCAAAGAATTGTGATATATTACTAAAAAAAATTTATTTGTCAAAATTTTCATTGGTAAATATAAGTATATATGTGTGGTTATTGGCTAATACCTATAATTGATACAATACTATGAGCCAGACTTCAAATTCAATTCTGGGAAAGTTTCTTATAAAATTTCTTTCCTTTTCCCTTTTCTTTAAGCAATCTTATTAGGATTTTGTGTTTAAGTAACTCACTTTATATTCGACAAATGTTACGTATTACACAGTAAACAATTGTAATAAGATTGTACACATTCTATGCATTCTTCTATTGGTTCAATAAAGAAAGAATAAGCCATATCCATATTCTGTTTTAACCGATATTAAATTAATATACGGAAGGAATTTTTTAATTTTTTTTTTTTTTTTAAAAAAAAATGAGTAAATATTTTATTGTACAATATGCAAAATATTACATATAATATTTACTAATATGTTAAAGTATGAATCAATTGTATAAGCACAGATCCCCTTTCCCGCTTGTATACAAAGACTGTCAAGTATCATCAACATTGTCATTATTATTACCGGAGTTTAAATTTATTTACATTAAAATATCTCGGCACATGTCATGATATCCTCATATTGCATGAATGTTTATTTTTTCGTGACGATAGCCATTATAATTACCGATAAAAAGTTAACTATGCTGTAATCGTTTCCTTTTAGATGTAATCAACACGAATTACGTGTATAGTTTGTACATACGTATGCTTTGGCTTAGATTTACGCCGAATCAATAAATAGATTTTCATTCATCTAATGAAAGTAAAAAAAAATAACCAATAACCAGGATTATAAATCACGTGTGACGTAATTTACGTCCAGGTTTTTAGTATTTTTAGTATTTTTAGCATAAAAAAAATAAATTTAAAAAAGTGGAAATAAGTTAACAATAAATTAAAAATAAAATAAAATAAACAAAATAAAAAAAAAAAAAAAAAAAAACAGAAAATAGTAAAAAAAAAATTTAAAGAAAAAAATTCGGGAATACAAACCAATTAGCGAACCACTCCCTTTATGATTTACCGGATTGGCTCCCTTAAAAAACAAGACCGGACAGGTATGCATAGCAAACACAATGGATTACAACCAATGATGTACTTGGAAGCTTCCAGTGACTTTTTTGTTGGAATTGGACTTTTCCAATTCCTTCCATTCTTCCAATGTTCCAATAGAATTTTATTGGAATTGGAAGATGTCATTGGAATTGGAGGATTTGGAAGTCCAAAAGTGTTTCCGACTTCCAACGCTGGTTACAAAGGTTAAAAAAAATTATATATTAATAAATATATATTCATAATTATATATTATATATAATATATAATGTTGCAAAATAATGATTGTTTTCTACGAAAACGTATTGAGACTTGATACACATAAATAAATAAATTTTTAATACAAAAGATTAGATGATTATAACATATATCAATATATATATGTACTATATATCATATAACTGATAATAAATAAAAATATAAATACCGTATAACAAATTTTAGAGGGCCGGTTAACTCTGTACCTGCTGGGAATGTACGAAAATTTTTAGATGTATATTCAAAAAATATTTGCATGTGTCGCCTGGTAAAAATGGAAGGGGGTACTATACATGGGGGACTGTGGCCCGCGTTGTACGTATTTATTTATTTATATATAGCTATATAGTGTACAAAATAATGATTGTTTCTTGCGAAAACATATTGGTGTTTAATTATTGTCCAACCTTTTAAGCATCAGATACAATTGAGACTAGATACACATACATATAATGGGTTTTTTTTCTTTGACAAAAAAGTTATATCGCTACATACTATATTTATCGAATATCTTAAAACTTAAACCATAACTATTTAAATGACTTATTACTAAAAACGTTCTATTATTATTTGAACTTAGATTATTGTCGGATGGAAATTTACATTCATGTTGTTCGTATTAAACGAACGGATGAAATAATGTGATATGGCCTAGAATTAATACGTGAATAGTAATGTCTCACATCCCTCTGGAAATAAAGTCTTTGAACGCCGCGGGATAATTGAGTATATTGTTGTCTTTGCTGACGAGTAGCATAAGTCCAAAAAAAATTTGCTTCGTGATTAATGAGTAATTGATCATTAAATCCAAGTCTTTTGGCCTCTTTAGCAAAGTTAATTTTGAAAATATCATATATGGATGGTGGCTTAGATACGCGGCGTCTTGAATTCAAATACAATTGTAATAATTCATCTGGATTCCTATGTACCGGAGGGAAGATATTTCCTTGGTTGATTGTACTGCGTAACGAAGTATTGCTCATGTTAAAGGAATGTTTGTCGTTAGTAATTGTTAGTTAACGAGTTTTAAAAGTAAATTTTGTTAAAAGGGATATATTTATATATCCGAGCGATTATCCGTAACGATGATTCTGAATTCTCGTTTTTAAACCGCTGTCAGAAAATTATTCCTAAACTAAGATTTAAAAAGGAAATTGTAGTAACCTATTGAATTAATGATTAGAATTTATCGGGGGGGAAGGGGTTCAATGATAAATGAAATTGGCTGCATGCTTGTGCAGTAATTGGCATTATAAAATAAGTTCATACTAGCATATACATTTATTTTGAATTATACAAAGAATTAATTAAAAAAAGATTCCGTTATGATTAACACGATCCTCTAAAAATCATGAGTGATTATCTTTTATAATTTATTATAATTTGATTGCAAATTTTATTCTCCCTAACTAATTTAACCATTTTTTCGGCAAAATTGACGTTACCCGATTTAATTTTTATGGTTAAAATTAATTTCCCTTACTTTCCCTTACCTGTTTCAAATTAATATTCGATCACTAATCGATTTCAATATTTTTTTCCTTTAGGTAACCATACTTTACAAGACATGCATATATTCCAAGCATTAATAAATAATTCATGATACAGATATAAGTTATCTTATAAAAAAGATGGAATTTAGCGTGAAATCATTCTATTATATAATAATGTGTTAAATGTGTTACATGCTTTAATTATTGGTCATTATTTAAATTGCTGGCATATTAAAAAAAAATAAAATAATTTCTTAATTCAATGTTGAGCAAAACAATAGGTTTAGACTTCTTATTTGAATAAGATTATTTGTTTTGGATAAGGTATTTGTTAAGGGCACACGTATTTTATAATATGGTGATAAGTTCAATTAATTGACAAATATTTGATAAGTTTCACTTATGTTTATTTGATAAGTTCAATTATTTTATTAAGTCCAAAACTTATTATTCAAAACTCTTCAAATTAACTCAAAAATTTTAAAGAATTTTCAATTATGAATATTTTGTTAATCATTCTACGCAGAATAACATGGCGCATGTATCAAAAAAAAAATATTGGGAGTATAGAAATTAATTTTGGCAAAATAATTTTAATGCCGGTAGGTAAAAAAAAATTTTATTAATAATAAAATATCACTCCACAAATGTGTGTGTAATACTTAAATTCGTAAATTGGAAATCTTTTATGTAATAATAATTTCTTTTCACGTTAAAATTTGTCCTTTGTCACTTAAAATAGGAAAATAATAAAATAGTATAAATATTTTATAAATATTTAAAAATAATTAATTACTTTGATAAGTTATTAAAGAAAAAAAATTGCAAAAATACTTTCCCGGGGACTTCCGGATTATATATTCTATGAAATTCCTTCTCAGGATTAAATGGATAAAGATTAATAATGGAACTACTCCTACACTTTTTTCATTAATAAGCTATACGGTAAGTGGTTTACCCGTTGTGCGCCACAAATCACGTAATGCATAATTACATAAATATCGATCAGCAACGATGACGATGAGCAGTGATTTTCGAGAACTGATCACAAATTCACAATTAGTTTCGCGTGTCAGAGTGACAAACTATGTATTTCTTTTTGGGAAATTCCATTTATTATTAGTTCTATGAATATGGTTTTTAATATAATTTAAAATATTTGATTATTTTGAAATAAAATCTAATCGAATGAACTTTTAATAATAAACCAATTAAAGAAAGATTCTTTTAAAAGTTAAATAATAAAAGATTTCGAATAAGTAATTAATTTAAACTTTATGTACTAAATTATATAGTACATAGATAAAACGCCATAAAGTTCATTATCTTAAAGAAATTGGAACGAAAAGTAAAAAGATTTCATAATAAACATTGTCTGTGAACGGACCAATTAAGAAAAGTATTGATTAACGGAAAAAAAATTCCATAATATAAAATTAATCTGATAAACCTTTTTTTGGTAACTTCCTTAATTGGATGTTAAATCCCTGAAATAAAAATTATAATTGTCTTTTAAATGATTTAATTTTCTTGGCAGGTCCAATAATACCAAATATATCGTAATTCATTAAAAATTGGAGGATTTTCAAAATATTATCGTACGCCGTTTAACTCGAATTTTTTAAAACAAAAAAAAAAATGAAACAATAAATTAATATTTTTCATTCTATGCCGTGTTATAAACGTGGTATCTAATAATTTAATATCTAATCTAGATAATTATAAATAATTAGATCGTTTATTAATAAAAATAAATTCATATCTATGGTTTCTAATTAATTTGATGTATCATTATATCACAACGTACAATTATGACTTAAAATATCGTACAATTCTTTATAGGGATTTTGTACAGCAAAAAAGACTCATTGTGTTTGTTTTTCGATCTGCAACATATGCATAAAATGTTTATCATGAATTTGGAAATTAAAATATCATATCATTTAGTAGTCTGAATGGACAAATATAGTACACTATATTAAAATTTAACCGTTAGAAGGTTCGAAGAATTATAATTTTTCTTTATTTGAAAAATAAAAAAGCGTTAAATGTTTATAATACTATTCAGGTTTCGGAATTCAATGAAAGGGTTCTGCGTTGTAACATTGAGAGAAACGGAACACAAAATTTTTATACCTATTATATCAATGTATTTTTATTTATATATATTCGATTTTTTTTTAACTTTTTTAAGATCATTAATCAGTGTTAATTTTATTATTAATAATAATTAAATTAAAGTTAATTATGCAAATACATATCACGACATTAATGTAATTTAATTAATGATAAGAAAACTTGGCGGAGAATTTATTACTAATAGATAATCTAAGTAAAACTTGTTTGTAAACTAAATGGAGTTATATATTTGTCATATAATACCAAGAAGGTAATAAAAACACTATACTTTACCATGTTAAATAATTTACGCCGTAAAGCCAGGGATGAGAAGGATTTTTATTCAAATTAGGTTAGTTATCACGACAAAGGAATTACAAATTTAGTTAGTGAAATGATCTTCTCTTTTTGTGATAATGATTTTAACGCCTCATGATCGTTTTTTAGCCACACTTAATTGAATCACGTCCTACTTTTGGAATATATGATGAAATATATTTGTGACTTTTCGGTAATGACCTATTTGCGCTCATTAAATCTTGCAGATCTTTGTGTGCCACATATTATATCGCGTTGAAAAAAAAAAAAAAAAAAAAAAAACGAATGACACACTTTTTTTGAAATTTCCCGCTTTTTTTTTTTATTTATTTTTTGTTTGTAAGCGGAAAAATTTCGTTAATTGGAACAAAATGATATTGGACACAAAAAAGAATATATCGAAATCTAGTACCATATATCAAAAATTTAACGCGCACTAGATTTAATAATATTAAAAATTACATATATATTAAATTAATTAAAATTAATTAATCAAAGAAAATTTTACTTTTTAGTGCACTTGCATTGCAGCACATCAATCTTCGGAATTAAAGTAAGCAGAATTAGGATTAGTTAATTATTAGATAAGGTTATTATAGTAATTTGGTGAGAGTACTACCTTTGGTGCATAAAAAAAAAAAAAATACCTAATGGTCATTAATTAATTAAAATTTAGTATTAATTATGTGTATAAATGTATTTTCTGTTTATGTTATATATTATTATTATTATTATTATTATTATTATTATCGAAATTTTATATGTTAGTACATTAAAAAAAAAAAAAAAAATAGTTAATATTTCCTAACAATATAAAAAAAACCGGAAATTTTTATTTGTTAAATAAAATCTCTTTTTAGTTTTAAATTCCATGAATAATCAATCGATAAATAAATCAATAATAAATAGTAAAAAGAAAACTTTCAAGATTTATAACCTGTTTAAAAAAAAAAACTGTTTGCAAATTTCAAAAAATTCGAATTAATATATACTACTTTAAATCTTAATATTGTCGGTTTTAATTTATATTGTTGTTATAACCTTGTTTTTTTTCAATATAAATATATAAATATATATATATTTTCCGATTGAAATAAAATTCTTTTTTAAGAAGTATAGATTGGCCTCCAGTGTTCAGTGCACCCCAGTGACCCTATTGCATAACATAAATAATAAATTATAATAACAGGGGGTGATGATTAATGCATAGCGGTGAACGATGTCAACTCCTATAAATACATGTGGTTTTCACTCTTCTCTAATCTTTTGCCATTGAAAAAACTCACGAAAATTAAAGCAACAATAAACAAAAATCTTGGCAATCACTTTAAAAATACCTTTTTTACACAAAATTTAGGTCGTTTTATCGGGAGATCGTCCGTTAAAAAACCGAGAATAAAAACAAAGTTCTATAACGAAATAAAGCGTTTGCCAAGATATAATCGATGGCCACTCCTAATTTTTCGTTAGACTTTTTAGTCGATAATTTAATGAATAAGATCGACAGAAAAATGATTTTTCCACCTCATTTAAATGATCCGGTAGAGTTATTGACCACCAGTTTTAGTAGAACCAATCGTCCAACTCGTCCTCCAAATGGATTTCTTCTTTGTCGCAAGAATGTTCACCATATCGCAAAGGAAGTAGGAATAGTTAATATGCGAGTTATTAGTAAAGTTAGTGGCATTTTATGGAGAAGTGCTTCTTTAGAAGAGAAAGAAATGTATGAAAATTTAGCAAATGAAGTTAGTTTTGTTTACACTCAAAGGTATAATATTGAAACGTACAATCAATCTACTCATGTAAGAGGAATTATACCATATATGCCCTATCATATTCCTCGACTTAACTCGTATATTAATTTTTCTCCGACTTCTTTGACAACCTCTCAAACTGAATATCCTCTTATCTCGGATCTTTCATTGGAACCTTTTCCTAATGGGTTGGGTCTAAATTTTGAGAATTTTGATCCCGAATGTTTTTTAATGTATTTTAATAATGTTTCGGCAGAAATTTAAAAACGTTCGCCAGGAGAAAAAAAAAAGTACCCCTTATTATTATCGACTAGATAAGCTATCAAATTTATCTAATAATGGGATTTTCTTATTATACTATTTATATATAATTGTTTATGTTATATTCAAATTAATCGATTTTTAATCGTTATACTAATTTTGGTAATTTTATAAGGTTTTTTCTTTTTATACACACGCATATATATATATATACCCTATTTTATACACACATATTTATATATATATATTATTTTTTATTTTTTATTTTTTATGTTATTAGTAACTACGTTTTTTAATAATTTTACTATGTATGGAAATTTATGTTTAATGTAGCCTACTTATGTATTTATGAGACCCATATAAGGATTGATTGATAATTTAAGATTTCAAATAAATTAAGACTTATAAGCTCAAGTGAGTAGTTTATCTTCATGGTTTATAAATAGTAGTTGCCTTTTTTTTTTAATTTTTTTTGAAAAACTCGTGACGAAACCATTGTTTTTTGACGTAATAAATTTACGCGTAAAAGAATTGATAACCGATTTCTATATAAAAATAATTAAACGCCCGCGATCAACTTTTTGGATTTGTGACCCAAAGTTGGAATGATCAATTTATTATTATGTAATACAACTAATATAAAAAAAAACCGTGTGCATAGTTGGTCTAACAATTTAATTTGGGTGTTATCGCTAAAAAAAAAAACATACGAGAATTTGTATTTTTATAATTAACTTAGGCCAGCATTATTATTATCTTATTAGACATGTTTATAGAGATAATCAAGTAGATCTTTTAAAAATTTTCGCGCTCCTTCTTTTTCCGAAGGACTCATCTCACTGGTTAATTAATCACATTTTGATAGGAAACTTTACAAATTTTGTTCTGTGTAACGATCCGTCAGCATACAAAGAGTAAAAACGGATAAAAAAATCTCTTTTTTTTAATTTCTTCGGAAATATCATTTATAAAAAGATATTTTACGTAGATTACAATATTAATAATTAAAATAATTAAATGATGTATATATAAATATTTTTTTATATTTTTATTTTACATTTATTAATATATATATTTACTTCACAGAAAAAGAAAAAAGGATTTTCTAAGTTTCACAGCGAGTTATGTACCATTAAAATATTCGCCAATAATATTTTTGTGAACTGTGAAATTATCGGAATTACTGAAGTAATCGATGATTTCGTTTATTTTATACTCATTGTAAAAAGACAATAGCATGTGGTCGTGTAATTATTTACACTTATAAGTAATAGCAAATCGTAATTGGTTATTTATGCACGATTAAAATCAAACCACCAATTTTCAGAAACGTAATATTTGGCATTTCTACATTAAATTTGGTAGATCTTTATATTAAAGTTATTTTCTTTTATTATTATTATTATTAATTATGCAAAAGCACCTGCAATACCGGAATTTATTATAATGTATTCATTGTATTTAGATATTTAATACATTTATTTATATATTATTTTATGCGTTATGAGATAATTCTACTTTTATTTGATAATCTTTTAATATTATTCTGTCTTCATCTATTTATTAAATTAAAATAAGTGATAAAAAAGGTAAAGTTCATAAAAACAATTGTTTTTATTATGAATTGTCATAAAATGACACCATTTTTTTTTATTTTCTCTCATACTTTAATTGTATTATTCTTAAGTAAGCAATAGCTTTTAAGTAAACCGCGAAAAATAGCTTGTTTCTGGTTGGTCCAATCGAAAACCTTTTTTTTTTTTTTTTTTATTATTTGGTCCTTTCAATCTTATATCGCGTTTTTAACCTAATTTATGAATAATCCACATATAGAAATGATCTTTTCTCTAAAGTCTTGCGGCGCAGCGATCTCGCTAAAATTAGTAGTAGATATAGGGATAATGTGGCCATTATACCTTGTTTGGAATATTTATTATATAAAATTGGTGTGAATATTTCAATTTTTGTCATTTACTCCCTGTGTACGCCATGGGAAAGGTTTCAAAAAAAGAAAAATCAAATTTTAAATTCTCTATATAGCGTACCGTTTATAGTATGTAATACAAACTTTAATTTTGAAGTATAATGACCGAATGCTAGTATAATAAAAGTACGTCTATGTAAATCAAACATATTCTTTTTCGCCTAATTCATAGCGTATATTCTGATTTGCATAAATTGGCTCTCTATTTATGCTACCTATTTAGCCTACGATATTCCAAAATTGTAAAGATCAGAATCATGAAAATCGTTACACATCTAACTACTACTATCAACCCAAATTTTTACAATTTTTTTTTTTTTCTTTTTTTTTTTTTTTTTTTTTTGGAATACAAGTTCCTAAAATCATGACTCATTTAATTGACATTCTGAAAAAAAAAATTACATTTTTGTGCCATATTTGAAAATTCTTCTCTTGATATTCAAATTAGATTTCTACTTAAATTTATTTATTTGGTAGGGAGAAAGAAAGAATGGATAATATCTATTATTTAGAATGTTTTGCAATTCAATGATATAGATAATGTCACTAACTGACTATAACATGTATTGCTATATGATAACATGTAAAGTTTCGCATATTTTTCAATAACGAAAATATTATCGTAGAAAATTGTAGGTCGAATTTGCTTTGCTTGGATGAAAAAGTTACGTATAATTTGTACTTTAAAACGAGACATGAGTTTGAAATGACAAATGTAAGCTATTTATTAACGTTTTGTTTAAATATTAGACGGTTAAGATCTTCTGGGACGTTTCAAGGTCTGCCTAACGGATCTAGCTACGTTCAAAGCACGCATCATTACTTGTTAATGACGTGATCTGATAAGAGATGAAATTTAATGGCTGATTTTTAATAGATTTGTAAATATTATTTTGTCAATTTGGCACTTGCAATCGTAATAGTGAGGTTTTTTTGCAAATTATAGATTTTATGGTTATTAAGTGACAAAAAGAAAATGAAATAAAACTTTTATTACAATGTTACTTCTAATAAGATATTTTGAGGTAATTAAATTAATCTGCAAAATTTAATTTGTTTTTTTTTTTGATTTTATGCATATATAAATTATTAAATTAATTATATATTTATATTTTAATCAAGAAAATGGTTTTCAATCATATAAAGTATATGATTTGGTATTCATTTATCGTTATGATTGTAACTTATTCGTTTTAAGTCAAACCTCCGTCTAAAGAATGACTAATTTATGAAATCATTCATATACTGATGTAATCTTTAGAAATTCACCGAAATGATTTGGTGGTTCAAAGGGCCAGTAAATAAATATTGCCAAGATTTTTGCGCATTATCTACATAAAGATTTGGTGAGTATTTATAACCATCTAACTTTCAAATGAAATTTTGTTCTACCAAAAATTTTAGTCATACATCCACCATTAGAAATTATTATTTTTACAAAACGAACAGATTTTATACACGATAATAATTCTTTTTTACATATTTTAAATTATAAATAATGTTAATTCGTTTATACTGTCCATACGTATATATACACACGATATGATTGGTTAAGTGGATCGCTGCTGCTAAAATTCGATCACTGATAATTAAATAATTAATTGTAATTTTAATAGTGCGACAATGCAACTCAGTTGGGCAGGTGATCCGTTAGCCTCATTATGATATACGACATGCCAATCATCGAATGTTTAAATTTGCAATTTTGAAATTAATATACTACAGTTTCTGTAACATCACCCATCACTATTCAGTTCTCACCGTGATATTACTCAATTTTGCTTAGTTTTTTTTTTTTTTTGAATAATAATAACCGGAATCCGCGCTGTATGGCAAGGCGATTTTTTTTTTATTGTTTTTTTTTCTTTTTTTATCGTCACGGTAATACCTTCTTAGAGGAATACTGTATGTATGTGCATCTGTAAATGCATTGTATGTGTTATATTATTAATAAAAACTTATTTCATTAAAAAAAAAAATAAAATAAAATAAAATTATATGCATATTTAATATGGTAAAGCGCAAAGCAGCCAAATAAAATTACAAGATTATTGTTGCATCATCATTAATAGTGTTCTTAATTTCTAGCTAAGTCCAAACTAATTGGATTTCCGCAAAAAATAAAAGCTTTTAATATTATTAATTATCAAATATGAAGGGCGAGTAAAAGATAAATATAAAGAAAAAGTTTATAAATTAGATTACCATGGAGATATCTTATAATATATATATATATATATACACATATTTGTATCTATATAAATCAAAAAAATTCTTGCTTGTTTTGATGTCTATCTAAACCTAGAATTTTTAAGAGGGGGAGGATTTCGTTAAATAGAAAACTAAATTGACCCGGAAGATAAGGAATTAAGACATTTTGAGACGCGCACAGTCCTTGTTTCAATGTAATAAACTTCATAAACTTTGTTAATGTATTTATTGTCAAAGAAAAAGAAATTATAACAAGAGATATAATTTACATACGTAATACACAATAACATATCGCAGACCACCATTTTAACGAATTCCATACATTCCTTATTTCTTTGGCAAAGAACGCCTTACCTATTTGTTCTCCTTTGAATAAATTTCGTTCGATTTGAATGACTAAAAAGATACTGCATTCGCTTATATCTGTGTCATCCCAAATTTTTTTTAATTTGTGAAAATTCTTGAGCTGAGGTAGAAAAAAAACGAGTTTATTTGTTTATTCTTTATAAAACCGTAACACCAAATGTGTATACTACGTTAAAGTCAAATACATCTAATTTTCATAACGAATTAGTCAAGATAATTATTTACTTATGTTATCATTTTATTTAAGCAATGTTTATTGATTATATAAGAGAATTACTAATAATTCGTCCATTCAACCATAATGGGATAATATCACTATTATATTATAATTGAATGAAAAAACAAGATTAATTGTGGACTTAATTTTATGTGATGATTCCTAATTATAGATATTTCTTTGTGAATGCTGTGAATGACTGATGTACTATGATACGGTTATAGCTAGGCTGTTATATTATTATTGTCATTAATATAATAGAGTATCTGATCAAGAAAATCTCGACAATTCAAAACCTCGACAACCCAAAATTCCGATAATCTAAAATCCCGACAAATCCAAAATTCCGTCAGGTCATTATACGACATAATAATAAAATATGACAAATTCGAAGTGTGATATAATAATTTGAATTCTATGACATACTAATTAAATATATTAAAAAAATAAAGCATTAATTTTTAGTTTTTTTAATCTAGTGAATTAGTTTATTTAAAGAAAGAATAGGTAACAATGGTTTTTAAAATATAGGTACAAATTAATAATATCAATAAATATATATGTAACATGTCGGGATTTTGGATTGTCGAGATTTTGGTGTCGGTCTTGTGTTAGTCTCACAAGTGGGTGTCGAGATTTCGTACCAGAACCCATTAATAGTTGATTGACTTTTAATTGCAGACGAGTTTAAATTTTCAACCAATGATGAATAATTTCATAATTCTGGTCAGAATTAACTGGCATAGAATTACTTTGTTGGTAACGCTGCAAATCTTTCCATCCCAATCCGAATAATGAAAAAAATCATCGGAACAATAATGAATTCAATATAACCATTTGATATGTCAAATTTACGAACTTCTTGCGATAAATAAAATTTATCTTTACAGATCTTAAAAACGATATGAAAGGAAAAGAATTAATATTAATGAACCATTAGAATACTAAAAATGAATATACGAACGATGATGTAATAAAGAATTATTCATACTGTATATCCATATTTGTATATGGAAATATTAATTAGTCCGGAGCGTAAGCGTGCCGTACAAATTTGTCAACCCATTTAACCCATGGAATTTCCTTCTTTCCATTCACCTTCGTCACTATAATTTCCCTTCTAGATTTTCTAGATTAAACTACCCTGTATATTTCCTTTTACATTTGTAAAGTTTTTTGTTTCTTTGCAATACACATAATTCATATTAGCGCGTGATATTTAAAACGTAAGATTTATAGTAACAAAGTAAAATGTAGATACTTTCAATCGATCTTAAAAATCAAAGGAAAATTATTTAAAAAAATTTATCCGTAAGAAAACATTACATATTATTTTCACTTTTTATAAAATCATCAATGGTTTTATAGTTTAATAATATTACTGACCTATTTTAATACAACTTTTATCATAATTGAATCATCAGCTATCCGACAACCAAATAAGTTGTAGTTGTAAAATTGATCACGTCCACACTCAAACTCAAAAGATAATTTTTTAAGTCAAATTTTAAAGTCCCAAGTAAATACTAGTGTTATACCGAGCAGAAATAAAAATTTCCGGAATCACTGACATCACATTTAATTAATAATTGTGATTTAGTCTTTGTAAATTAGCTAAATTGGTAGTCAAGATAAGAGCGTCACAGAGTTAGTTGCCAATTATAAGTAGTTATCAGAAACTTATTTTGTCCGCTTTCCATATTCGTTATTAACATTACTCCTTTGTGTTAAACATTTATTATTCTAATATCATTTTACTTTTTACAATACCAATATTTGTCGAAATTTTGGTATTTCTGCATTTGGTTGATATTCTACAAAAATTTTCTGAATTTTTAACGCCAACATACGATTCTTCATGCATTTATGAAATTTAAGTTGGCACGTTTGCTGATAATGCATAGGATCTCAGTATTGATGAATCTTATGACCTTAATTGAAATGCCATTATATTATTTTTTTTCTTGTATCAAAGATATTATCTTGATTAATAATTATCTTTGTACGTACATTATCTTTTATGCGTAAAAAAAATGTTAGGTCTGCATTGAACCGTAAAATTGTTCTTTGCTATATGTAACAATATATGTCTGAATCGTAGAAGAACTGAAGAACTTTATTAATATATTTGTTTCCATACTATCCGATTACATGATATGTATTATCGCTTTAGTTATCTATATCTCGTGAATCACTTCAACCTCCAAATCCGTTTCACGCTAGTCACGAATATTTATAAATTATAGCTATTAAACGGTTTTCAAAGGCTCTAAGTCCATTTAGAGTTTTGTCAACACTTAATCGATATTAGTGGGATTGGATCGCTACAATTTAAAATATCTTCATTATTTTCAGTAATTTTTCCGGACAAAAATATCTTCTGTATATTGGTGCTTGTTTTGCGGGATCTTCTTCCTTCAGAGTCTTTCCAATCGAAAATCAAAAGCGTCTCAATTCTTCTAATCCCATAATTTCTTACATGTTTGAGAACATACTCAATATTTGGTGCAGTGTAGAATCCTCGTCAAAATCGGAGTTTAAAGTACGTGTAGATCATAAATGTCACAGCATGAACGGATCTCACGGAAAAGTAAGGTAAAGGGTTAAGAGTTTCGTTAAGATTCTTTCGATATTTCCATTTAAATACCATTAAATTCCTAGGAAATGACTGATGAGAAGTTCCACTTGTAAACTTAGCGGTACCAACTGACTGGCATCTATCTTTACAAAATTGGTACTTGTTCAGGCGAATGAAATAAAATTTTAGGCTGAGGATAGCAAAAAAGAAATTTGCCAGCACGCGGAAAAAAATGATTAATACGGTTTTATCATTACTCATCAGATCAGTTAAATTTAACGTTACGTAAATTTGCTTGCGGTCTCACGATTAGCCGTATTTGATTATGTATCGGGCGTATTTCCTATCAAGATAATATCATGTATTTAAACGTTTCGGATGATTTTGGATTTGATCTCGTAAATAAATACACTTAGACACGCATATTTATTATCAGTTATAATAAAATTTGCTGTTTTGCTATTTTTTTTCCAGTTGGATTGAGTAGAAATAATTTTTATAACGTAGTGATGGTATTCTCATGGAATTTGCAGGAATTTATCGGGATCTGTGCAAATTTTACATTAGTAATACTGTACAAATCTCATAAAATTCCGCGTAACGGTTAATTAACCTCCATCCCTGCGTAAAGGACATTCCTTACAATTTACTTTATCGAAAATGTAAAGCGCAAGTTTTGTTTTCACATAATGCGAGATTATTCTGTGTAATAATATTTCTTGTTGTTTTAAAAACAATGATTAGTTGATATATATTACAGCATTATTCGTTGGTTTTACTTTAATATATACGGGATTTGTAGCGTGTGTTGTGGTTCGTGACACTTTTTTAATTTTACTAATTTCAATCTTAAATAAAACAATTTTATTTGTTAAACAATTTCAAATTCACGTATGATAATAATAATAAAAAAATAATAACCATATTTTTATTTTTATTCGTGATCCTTTAATATAATTTTGCTTATTCTGTTAAATTCTTTCTCAAATCCAGTTTATAATTAATAATTTTTTACTTTGCTTTTTCCGAAGCTTTCTTCCATCTGGTTATGGTTTTTAAAGTAATATTTGAATTAAGGTTAAGCGAAATATTCTTCTGGCAGACTGTTACAGCAAAATTCGGGTATGTTCACATAGTCGTGATATCATTATAATTCAGTTGTGTATTAGATTATTATTAAGAAAATACTGTCTTTTAATGATTATTATTAAAAATTATTGCAAACGATCAATCAAATCTTACGATGGTATGATTACAAATTTAAGCGTAATATTTTACATTCCTAAGCTGTTCTAATATAATATTTATAAATTAAAAACTTTACATAATAATCATAAACTACAATTTAGACTTCACGATATACATTGGCCTCTCTACCTCTTTATTCTCACCATACATTGCCTCTTTATTTTCACATTTAGTTGTATCTTTTTTACCTTCATCCTTTTTATTCATTTTTTCTGCCCTTTTCACTTTATTTTTTCTTCTTTCTTTCTTATTTTCCTTTTTCTTTTGTTTTTTGGTCTCACCTTTCATTCGTTCAACTACAAAATATAATAATAAATTATTATTATGGAATTAAATTGATTTATCAATTACCAATTAAATATTACTTTGTGTGAATTTTACGGTTTTTAACTTCATCTCGAATCCTTCTGAAAAACCATAAGAATATAATTAAATAATAAAATCAAACAAAATTAATCAATCAATAACGAAATGTTTTTTTTTTTTTTTTTTTTTTTACCAGATTCAAAAATAGATTTCAACCAATTAATATAGGCTTTAATAGCCATTAAAGAAAATTGATCATGTTGTTCTATAAGTAAAAGGGAAAATTATTTAGTTAATAAATCACGAAACATTTTTTCTAAAAAAAATATAGCAATTTACCTGGGTTAAATTTTTCAGAATCTTGAGTATCGATTAGATATCTTATAGTTTTCTTATGATAATGTTTGAATTGTACATTATTCTTTGGAGAGTATACGTCAATATAAAATGAGCATTTAAATTTAATTCTTTTGAACTTTCCAACAGCCGGAGCAAATGTAACCTATCAAAATAAAGAAAAAAAAATTATTAAAAGTCAGAACGTCAAATTAACGTTCGAATATTACAAGAACATAAATATTGTAGGACTTATAAATTCATACAGAATAACTCGCATCATTTTGTTGGTTAACTATTAATCTCGTATTTCTTGATTTATTAGCTTTAAGTAATATTATATAAAAATAAGTTAAAAGAGGTTCTTTTAATATGACAATAAAACAACCAATGTTAAACATATATTTACCTTTAGATAACAAATGTTTGATGTTTTTGTTTATTTTAACAATATCATCGTCTTTAACATTAAAGAATTCTTCCCTCATCTTATATTACAGATAAAATAAATTCAGACACCATGCACTTTTTCAATCACGTGCAACGTGTTTATTTTCTAACATTCAAATAAAAGGGATACAAACCTTTTCTAACTCTTCGCTGGTATCATTTGACTTACGAAATTGATTACTCTTATGGGAAAAAAAAAGAATTAATTTAGTTTTCATCAAATTATAATTTTTTCGAAAAAAAAAAAAAAAAAAAAAAATTCTTAAGGTTATATTTTACGTACAGTATCCGAATTTTTCAAGATCGTTCTTTCATTCTAAATATAATTATTCAAATATAAAAAATAATTGAATAAATAAAAATTATTAAGAAAGAAATAAAATATTCATATAATAATAATTTACATTTCGTTCATATATGAATAAATTTCCAACTAATGTTTTGATAGGATTTGATGTACAACCAAAATTATCTCGTAACATTTATTATAATAATAGTATTAAAATAAAAGAAATTTTTTTTTTTTTTTTTTTTGTGGTTTATATATTTAACGGAAGTGAAAATGTAAGTTCCGATTCTCGAATTTATCAGCAATTTATACGATTATGCGGAGCTTGTGGTCTGTGATCGAACAAAAGATAGATTTTCGGTAAGTTACACCTAGTTCTGTGGTACAAATTTCATATTCGCGTTCTAAATAATACGCAAGAACCAATTTGTAAGAGGATTTTAATTCAGGAAAACCGGTAATTTTTATTTCAATAAGAAGGATTCTTCATCCTGACAGTTCCAGGTTCAAACAAATATCATAATATTAAACAGAACAAGATCTTATTTTGTTAGCAAAAACAATCGTTCTCTGAATCATAGGTCTTAAGGGATTATCAGTCACCTGATTTGATGTAACATATTTTGAATACTTATAAAAATTGATACTCCAATGACTTTTTTTTAATCAGTGTCGCGCATTTTGTGCCCAAAAATTTTTATTTTATTTATAAATCAAAGTAACAAAAAATAAAATAAAATAAAATAAAATCAGAACTAAATAAAAATTTATAATGAAATGTAAATTTGGTTCTAAATTTTAAAGATTTTTCTTCACAACTTGAAATACTTCGTACTCATCAATAATAAAACTAGATGGGATGTTAATGTTGGTGTAAGTATTCCATTACTAGCGTACCAGGTATTATTATTTTGTGTGTTCAAATCATGCCCGCCACCAAAAGTTGGATCATAACTACTATCATTGTATCATTTGTATGCATTGTATGTTGCATTATTATGATACCTAAAAATATGACCTATTTAGCAGAACTTAGGTTTCTGATGTCTGTAATGTAAAATAAAAAGCTTTCACTGGTATTCATATATGAACCATTCGAGTTCCAACTTAATGGATTATAACCACCAACAATTTGTTTAGAATCTTTAATTCTTGCAAGTGAAATCGTAGCACCCTTATTATCACACAATTGGTGAAACTGTGCAGAATCAAATGTATATGGCATATTTTGTTGAGTATAATCGTTATTTTTATTATCGATCCACTTTACAAAGAGCTTAAATGTATCGATTAATCAAAGTAGAATTAGTTTTACGACTTCTAGAAGGTTTGAGATTCAACATTGAAACCATGTAATATCGAAGGATATCACTGAGCAAATCTTGAGGCAAAGATCTTTATATGGGTACACTTTTAAAAAGAAATCTTCCTTAGAAATATCATAAAATCTAATCAATGGAATATATTCTTAAATAGTTTGTTTAACGCTTGTTAAATCTTCTGATGACCATATAGAATGATCTTTATCGATCTTTAAATAATGAACAAAGAGCCATCTAAGAATAGATTCCCATATATCAATTTCTTCCATATTAAGGTCATCTCTTTGAAGTACCATGGTAATAATTGGTTTCTCCAATAATGAAAATTTTTAAGACGAAAAGAGAACCCTTGGTTCTTCGCTAATGATTTCTAAGCAATAATCTTTTAGACTTGTGAATGATTCTTGTTTATAAATGATTTGGAGTGTGTCAACTGGATCTTCAAATATCCTTGGATGTGCTCAATCAACTTATTCAAACATAATTCGTCAGCCGCGACTAAACATTGCAAAATCACGTCCTTATTGTGTTGATTATAAGTATCTGGAAGATTTTAAAATACATAAGAGATTTATTAAGATCTTTTCGAGAAAATTAATTTAATTAATTTACCTGAGAATTAATTGGAACACTTCAAAGAGACATTTGGCTTTTTAAAAATATAATTATCATCATCGTCAACTTCTTCTCAATGGTTAGATAATGCTCTTTTAAAGTACGAACATTTAGCACAAATCACAAACGAATTGGCACGAAGTTCCTTGACATTAGGATCTTCCCCAGCTTTAATGATTACATCACAACGATCTTCATTATCAAGAGCATTTTCAAGATCTTGAATAAATTTTGAACAATAATGAGATGACATTCTAATAATATAATAATAAACGATGGATAATGTAAATAATAATTTTCAACTTAAATATAAAAAAAAAAAAATGGGTAACACGAATGACGCGCTAATTTCACGTATCTTTAAATGACGTAATTAATATTACCGATTAAGGTTATGGCGTATAAAATTACACATGTCTAAATAATGTAAACGTTATTGTTTCGATGATTGAATTCATTCACATAAACGTATGATAGATTAATCACATGTACTCAATCAATATTATTAATCTCCCAACAATAGTTTTATGTACTATATAACCAACCAACCAAATGCAATGCAACAATATCTCATATTGTTTAGAGAATTTGTCGAATAAGTTTTTGTTTAATAATAATACAAATTTGGTATAATTAAAAGTTCACTTGAATAAGGTCGAAGGGGTATCCCTAGCGATCAGTCATGAAATAGAATTAGAAAACACTTTCAAATATTGATACAGAATAGTATAATAGCAATATATTCTGCATTTTCTCGAAAATTCCCTTTCATACAGTAATGACAAATATAATTTTTTTTGAAAAATCGTTTGTTATTATCAAATCATACACGTATTAAGATGTTCTTTTTTTAAGCAGAAAATGAAACGAACCGAACATGGGATGACTGTATTTATTACTTTAATCGATTTAAAAACGTATTCACCCATTTTACCGACACCTATTTCGCTAACATAAAACTTACTTTACCGATTTGTCATTTCACTCTAACATTTTCGAATGTGACATTTTCGGATAAATAATTTCGTAATATACGTAATATAAGCAAAACTTTGGAGATCTTAAACGAGCAAATGAAATCATGTTACGTAATTCTAGTCAACTTCTAGTTAAACTAAAAATTACTTCGGCCAACATTACCTTAATTTAGCCGAAATTTATGAAATTCGATGTAACACTATCTCATGCTGTACTACTTTACACAGTAAATAGATCTATAAAAAATTCATTTCCGCTCAGCTGTTTTTTTCCCCTCTTTTGCCTTTTTCTTTTACTTTAAAATCATGGTTTCCAAATTACCAAATGAATGTTTGCAACAAATTTTTCGTGATATTGAAGATATTAATACTTTATATTCTATTATTCAAGTGGATCATACATGGTGTGAAAATGGTATCATATATTTATGGAAAAATCCATTTAGAAACGATGTTGTCAATTTAAAAAATCAAATTAAAATAATTCCTATTTTACTCACTTTCTTAAAAAAAGGGGAGAATACTTTGTTTGATTATCCTAGTTTGATTACACATTTAAATCTTGATAACCTTTTTAATATTGTTTCCGAATTTTCAAGGTTAAATAATAATTTGTTTAAAACTTTTTTAGTATTAATGGAAAAAGATGATTCATTATCATTTATATTTCGTAATATAAAATTTTCTGAATGGTCGGAACTTGGTCAAATATGGGTAATTAATTTATTAATATTAGTTTATATAGCAAAAAGGAAAGCTAGTATACGATGGTTTAAAATAGATAATAATTATGCTTATTTTGAAAGTTTAGATAGGATGGAAATTGAAGATAGTTATCATCATTTAGATAATGGTTTAGATCAATATTATAATATAACGAGTAAAATTGAAGATATTTTTAAAGTATTTTTAAGATTTGATGAATCAAAAAAATTTTTCGAAAATTTAGAATATTTGGAATGTGGTCAATTAAATAATAATAATCTTTCTTTAGATTATTTATCAAAAATTTGTAGAAAATTAAAAACCATTCGTATTGAAGGAGATTTTCGTTTAATTTATAAACCTCTCGTATCATTAAACAAATTTCAAAAAAATCTTGAAATTTTACAAATTATTGGAGTTAAAAATAATTCTGGAATGTGGTTTTATGAAAAAAATATTTTTGAAATATTTTCATCATTGGAATTTATTTCTCATTCTCTTAAAAGATTTGAAATAAGTGGTATAGAGATGATGACGGATGAAACTTTTGAATTTCTTGGTAATTGTAAAAATTTGGAAATTTTACGTTTAGAAGATTCAAATATTTCTCATAAAAATTTTGAATGGATCGCTAAAGCTGAATTACCAAAATTACATTCATTGGAATTAATCTCAAATTGGGATGGTGTGGATTTTATGAGACAAATTAATCCAATTCAAGGAATTTTGAAAAACAAATTAATTTCTTCAAATTTAAAAAAACTTTATTTACGAAATAAGTTTTTAAAAAATTATGATCTATTAGATGCTATTAGTGAAAATTGTAGGAATTTGGTTCATTTTTCTACTCAATTAACAGCTAATAATGATATAACAACTTTATTCACAATTCTTGAAAATAATTCAAATCTTAAAGAACTTTACTTAAATATTTATCTGGATATGCATACGGTTGATATTAGTACTGAAGTTATTATTGATTTGGCAAAATCTTTACCCGAAAGTATTGATACCGTACAACTTGAACTTTTGATTAATTGCGTTTATTATTGTAGAATTTTTTTGGAAAATTGTTCCGTGAATTTGAAATATTTATATATTATTATCTCTATTGATAATGATGCTTATGATTATATGAATTATATTGAAAGATGGTCGAGTGAAAGAGGAAAAAAGGTAAAATTAAGTTATCGTCCTACTTATACGGATTTTTATGATAAGATTGATGTCATATGGGATGAAAATTTAACAATTCTTTGGTAAGTTTATATATTAATTCGATTTATTCGTTTTTAATTTGAATCTATGATTTTGTATTAATTTTCTCTCCCTCAAATATGGAGAATGTGTGTTCTTTCGAATTCCAGTAGGTAAGGAAAAAAAAAAAAAAAAATTTTTTTTTTTTTTTTTTTTTTTTTGAATATTTGGTTAAATACGTTTGATATATGATGGAAATTGGAAGATGATAAAATAAAAGTTATTATATATAATCGTAAGCTGATCTTAAATGAAGCTTCTTTAAGTAAAATTATAAGATATGGGGAGAATGAGGTCAAAAATAAGTAAATTTATGAAAAGATAGGAAAGGGTAGAAATTGTCAAAATTCAAAAGGGAGATATATAAAATATATTTATGTATATATATACATACTTTTTTAATTATCTCTAGTCTATTAGATCTAATTTTCTTTCTTAATATTTTTAATATTACACCTAATAAACGATTATTTAAACGACTATTTAAGTTACTAAACCAAAAAAAAAAAAAAAATGAAAAGAAAAATAAAAGAAAAAAAAAAAAGAAAGAAAGGAAAGAAAAGCAAAAAAAAAAAAAGTTTTTTAATTAATTTTATTAATAAATTCAAACAAGAGATGCATAAAATATAATTTATCAATATAATTATTTCACCTTTTTCATCCTAAGATTGAACTTGAGTTCGACAGAATTTGACGTCCGACTTCTTTCTAGAAAATATGACTTCCAAGCTTCCTACTTCATTAAAGACGAGAAAGTCATGGTAGATTTGCTGCGCCGCGATAATTTTTTTCTTATCTCTGATGCGAAAATCTGTTACCAAAACATACGAAAATATCGGAAATTTCTGGATTAATAGTATAATTTGTGGTGTAATTTATTCTTTGCAAGCCAACTGCGGATTAATCAAATACGTCAATCGCATGACCACTCGTACGACCTAAGTAATAATAAATACCGAGAATCCTGAGAAGCAATCTCTCTCATCATTCTTATGAGTGATTCATTAATCTTTTTTTTTTTTCATACTACAAGCCACAAAAAGTTTATGCAAGAGTCTATGTCACGATATATTCAGAAAGGTATATAAAGTGTCACCTTTTCAACGCATTTCTTCAAACTTTCACTTAAATATTTTCACTTACAGCAATATCATCGAAATGGAAACGTCTTTCAATTGTTTGATTCTAGATGACGAGACTTTAAACAGTAAAAATAATAACGAAATATTCACCAAACTTGGTGATGATCGTTATAATATTGAAAAATTCAAAGTTGATTACCTCAAGGATTATATCTGTAATGTTAATAAATCTGATAAACGCGCAGTGAGACTTTGGAAAGTTAATGTCGTTGATGAAGTTGCCATTAAAGAAAAACTTAAAAGATAAAAATGAAATGAAATCTCGATTACTGTTTAATGACTATTTTCAAGATGAATTAAATTATGAAGCTGAATTCGCAGTGTCTAATATCCATGTCATCACCATCACCACCACTGGTCAATGTTTTACCTCTTGAAAAGAAATTTCTTTGTTTTTTTGTTCACATTGTATCACATTTACTATATACAAACACCGTTTAATCTAATAATCACTATTTTTTCTCTTAATAACACTGAACTTGAAAAAATCGGGTTTAATGGTTTGATACAAACAAAGATGACGCAAGAATTGTAGAACAGATAAATAGTCAAAGTAAGTTCAGTAAGTAGCATATTCATGTCCACAATACTGCTATGTCGATCTAAGTAATTCCTCATATTCATCCACTCATTATTTGTGCATCTTATCTATCTCTTTACCAAAGTTCCTTCAAGAAGAGAGCGTGAGCAAGAATCGAGGCTTCACAAAAGGTTCAAAAGATTCTTGGCATCATGAGTGTTTCAGGAACAAGAATATTTGAAATGATTGCTGAGAAAAGTGGGACAGGGCTAGGTGAAAAGGTACGCACTTTGTTGCATGAGTCAGGTGTTGCGTGGTCTAATTGCGCATTGATTTGTGTTTAACACAGGAATTGGTGTTGCCATATGGCATTTCGAACTTTATCAATTTTTGCACGAGAACTGGGATGATATTTGCATGTACATTGAACATCTTGAGAAATGCCAGCCTGACTATTGATATATGTTTCTCCAACCACATCACTTTGGAAAATCAGCTTTTCTCAATATACCCTGCGATTATTACGACACTCACGAAGCCAATATTTTCAATGATCTTTTCAGTCCACTTTATATCAGCAATAATCCAACACCCTGGTGTAACCAGCACCTTGTCCTGAAGTTTGACTTGTCATCCATGATCCATCAACATGAGTGGCTCAAGGAATGAAATAAAGGCTAGTTTCAACAAGATCATTAATGGCACATTGCAGAATTTCATTGATAAATATGGAAAAGAATTGGAAGAAGTTAACAATATACTTAACACTAATGATGCCACTGTACCTCTAATGAATGTCTTGATAAGTTTCTTATATATTTTTTTTTTTTTGCTATTACAATAGCTTTGAATGTACTATTAATGAACCATCTTTACTAGCAAATAAATTTGGCTATACTCTTTTTGTTAAAGTAAATGATTTTATATACCAGCCAATAACAGCATATTTACAGGCATAAGTACAGAATTGGACAAAATTATATTTAATAATATTGCTATTGCCAAGATCAAACAGTTTTCAAGATGAGTTTCTTTGCAATACTCAAACAAGGTTGTGAAATACTTCATAGTAGTCCTGCAATCATTAGCAAGTATTTTTTAATTGGTATTATATTTGCTTTTTATATTAGGAATTCAAAAATTGGTATTTTAATATGCTATTAAATGCTATAAAATTTGATATGTTAAATACAATAATAATCAATATTATGCTAATGTTAAATAATATATTGATTGATTTAATATTGTTTAACATTCTGTTTAGTTTGTAAAACAGTATGTTAATTTGTTTATACTTTATATTGCAAATTTATTTTATCTAAAGCTTATATAAAACTGATTTGCCATCATAATATATGTTAATTTTAAATTGGATTTAAAGTCAGATTTTTTAAACATTAGATTTAGTAAGTTTTTTTTTTTTAAATTATTCTTTTAATAAAACTTATTAATGTTTTATTATTTTACTTTTTTTTTCTTTAAATAATTTATTATTAGATTTAAATATAGTATAAATTTTAGTAAAAAACTTGTTTTTAATTATTTTTTTAATTTATTTTTTTTTTTTTTAACAATATATTTTTTATTTTTTTTTTTTAATTTTTTTAAATAGATTAGTTTAAAATATTAATAGTAAATTTTATTGTATATTCTACAAATTTTTTTTTTTTTTTTGATAGAAAAATTTAAATTAAAAAATAGTAAATTTTTTTTTTTAATAAATATATTGAATAATATTTATATAAAATAATAGGATTTTTCTAAATTAAAGGATGCTTTCTTACAAATTTTCAAAAAATAACTATGAATTAGTTTTTTTATTTATTTTTATAAATTTTGAAAGATAATATTCATAAATTCTAAAATTTTAAACATATAATATATTTTGAATTTTTGATTTTCAATATTAAGTAAAACTATAAAATTGGTATTTTTTTTAATTTATTATTTTATTTAAATAAAATATTTCTAAAATTTTATATTTTGTTTTTTAAATAGATTTTATAATTTAAAAGAATTTCTAAAGATATTTAAACTAAAAAGATTAGAAAAAAGAAAATAATATAAAATGATAGTAGTAAAAATGGGCAGGTAGTTTTGGTAATAATAGTATTATAAAAATATGTATTTTTATAGCTTTAAATATACAAAATAAAATGTATAATATATTATTTTAATATATTATCATTGCAAAACAATATAATTTAATATTAATTAATATATAATATATTAAATAAATAAGTTAATTATTATTTTTTTTTTAACATATCAAAATTATTATAACTAAAGTAGCAAAATTAATATAACTTTTATTTTTTAATTAAAATTAAACAAATTGCAATTATTAATTTACCAATAAATTTATTTAGTTTAATTAAGTATGAGTGGATGTTCAGATCAGCATTCTGCTGGAAGTACTGTATATAAAATAGAAGTGATTATAGCCTAATCCTATCTTATTTAATAAATAAATATACATTTTCAATACCTTAAAAAAAAAAAGTTTAATTAAGTAAAGAATAATTAAAAATAAAATAATATATTACTAGAATTCCAAATAATACATACTGTATATAGATTATATTATTAAAATCTAAATTTTTACTATAATTAATAAGTAAATTATTTTAAATTTTACTTAGTAAAATTTAAAAATTTTATATTGTTAAACAACTCATTATATGATATATTATAATTATAATTATTGTATACAGTATGTATTATATAAATACTGAACATTTTTCATATATCATTTTATAATAGTGATACATAAAATTTGATCACTTTATAATTAGCTAATCAATAAGATATACAAAAAAGGTCCAGTTTGCTTATATTAAACTATCTAATAACAATTACTAATAATTGATAGTTATTCATATTTTAATTAATCACAATATTTATAATATTATAAATTGCTAATATTTTGCC
The DNA here is from genome assembly GCA_015698045.1 of Rhizophagus clarus. NCBI lineage: Eukaryota > Fungi > Glomeromycota > Glomeromycetes > Glomerales > Glomeraceae > Rhizophagus > Rhizophagus clarus. The sequence goes on along the minus strand of BLAL01000040.1, from coordinate 1,365,603 downwards.
AAAATTTGTAAAAAAGAGTAATAGGAGGATGACTGCTAGCAAAAATTCTTTATTCTTTTCGAGATCTATCTTTGAGGACAAATATTCATTAGAACACAAAGTAAATCTTTATTAATATACTTTACTTGAGTCTAAAAATCAATCACAAAACATGTTAAATTTTCCTTTATCAAACGAGATAAATAAGATTTTCCAGAGCAAGTGTACTTTGAGCAAGAATTTATTAAGGAAATCCGGAATGTGTTGATATATTTTTGACAAGATGTATTTGACGTCATACAAACTTTAAACTATGTATATTTCAAGATGATCTGGGGAATCAAGAGGAAAATAGTATATCTCACTTTTTTTTCATATGACTTTTATTACAATTATCCGGGGTCCTGTATTACCAGTATGATACAAAATCACTTTTTCTTTTGTGAGTTACGAAATAAATATAAAGTTACAATATGATTGTTTGGACATAAATTAAAAATATGTATTGAAAAGCTAAACCGCTGATCAGGCCATCATTCTTGTATTTGTTAATTAATTCAGCATATTCTTTTTCACAATCACGAACATATGTAAATAGATGTGAATATAGAAAGAGTCCTTGATGTTTCCAAGGAAAATTTAATACCACCAAGATCTAATTTTTCTTATATTAGTTGATGCTGAGTTAATTAATTGCTTTTAATAATTCTTCTCAACTAGTAAATCTTTTGGCATATTAATGATAATGCTTTCAAACCTTTGAATAATCTTTCGAATTCGTTGGGATGTTTTGAGTACAAGTGACAAATATTCAACCAAATGACAATTTCATAAATAGTACGTACGAATAAGATCTTTCTAGTTTGGGATGGCATAAATCTGTAAAGATTTGAAAAGATTCTTATTAAGAAATCATCATAAATTCTTCTTTTAATCTAAGGCCAGTGTTGGTGTCGCGTGTGATCTATTTAAAGATCTAATGTTTTTAAATTACGTAGAATAATAAGTAGGAATGCGTACTCAAGCTCTTCATGAAAACTTGTTTTTGTGATTTCATCATCATAATCCTCCGTAGAAAACAAAACCCAAATCATCTATTCCAAAGTTCAATTAATTTAAGATTATTGCTTTTTAGCTCTGAAATTAACCTCTATATATTGGCAAATATATAAATGATAATCCGTACCTAGACGTGTCAGTCGTGTCATATTTAACTCGCAAAGTGAATCAAGACGTGCTTTAGCTTCTGAGAGTAAAATATTTGATGTTGGATTAAATCAGTATTAAATCATATTCAAATACTGACCTTTCCTCATTGAGAGACTATAAATTACTTGTTGCAAAATAAATCGATTATAGGATGAAGATCCAATAGAAACATATTATTAATAGCGTTTATATTGGTACTCCTGCAGAATAAAGTAGAGGAGTAATTGAATTCCTTGAAGAAAAGAAAAACTCACCTCATAAAAGCAATTAGTATATTTAGTAAAATATATTCAATGACCCAAAAATCTAATTCAAAAATATGTTGCCTTGTTAGATATTCTTAAGATATGAGAACTTTTGTTTCGATAATTTGCATTATTGTCATAGCGCCAAGGGTTCCTCCATAGCCATTTCACATCAATGCATAGACATGAAAAGAAAGCGCTTGAACATCTTGTAATTCATCATATTGCCGGTTTTAAAATTTATATATCTATCATACAGGATATTCGTGAATGTCAAAATATATTATGTTTCTAGATCATGTCAAATTGAGGAATCCTCCAAATCAACCTAATCAGGATTAGATATACTAAATTTTATTTTATTTACGCGTTGAATCTGTTGAATCTTTACTTTAAAGCGAGAATCATGATCCAAGAATATTTCGTCGTTAATTTTTTCATAATTACTATTACTAAAAATTAATTGAATATTTCAGTGATATTAAGAAATAAGGCAGGTAGGTATGAAGCAAAATGACCATTAAAAATTGTTACAATTTTTTAAATTTTCTTGGAGCATTTTAAATTAATCTATATCGTAAGACTTTCAAAAACTGACTTCGAAAACTCAATCTGTTTAACGATTTGATTTGATTATTTAAAAGAATTTATTTCTATACGTTAAAATAATAAACGAATTTCTAGGAAGAGAATAATATCTTACATTGGAAATAATGTTGATGAAGGTTTGTAATGAAATTATTAAAAATTATATATTAAAACTAAATAAATTTAAAATTGTGACATTTGTACAAACGAACAACTTCTACACGAAGAGAAAACTAATATTTAATTTTTTTAGACTTTTACTTTAAATACAAAGATACTGAATAGCAAAAATGATTTATATGATGAAGTAACACACTATAATGATGCTGTTTCGAAGAAATAACTTATAATGAAATTTCTTTTACTAAAAATGTTAAAGATACCTCGTTCTAATTATACTAAATTAATATCTATACCCTAATATTTGACTTTATTATCACACCTTCCTCAATATATTTTCTAACGATAACTTTATTTTTTTCCGAAATATTTCTTATCTCAAAATAAGATAAAGTTCGTCCTCTATAACTTTCAAAAAATCGTTCAAAAGCATCAATTGAATAATTCCAATTTCCGCTAAGTAATATTTTAGTTAATTGAACTGGTGAAAATTCGGTTAAAATATCCAACAATTCATCTCCTATGTTATCATTTTTACTTACAGAATCCAATCCATAAAATTTTATATCCTCTAAATATTTACAATTTACTAATAATGATTTAACATATTTAAAATCGTCTGATTTAAGGTATATGGGCAAACACCTAATTTTTGGACAATTATGTGCAACTGCCTTAATCAACATTCCTGTATTTTCGGCTGATCTATTATAAGTATAAATAGATATTTCTGAAATATTTCCTCTCGTTTTTTCAATTAACATAGCCAATTCTTTAAAACAAGATAATCCGACGATCATAATAAATTGAAGATTCGGAAATTCTGAAATTGCAAGATAATGCTGAAAATTTTCAATTTCTTCCTTAATTTCATCACCCTCATAAATCGTTATACTCTTTAGATTGATGAGTGATGTCAAGAACGAGGGTGAAATAGATCCAATTGGACCCACAGAAAGATTATCTATCGTATTGCCCTTTCTTGCTAATATTTTACCCAATTCTTCACAAGCTCCTTTCTTAGCAGTAGTAGGATAAAGTGATACACTTTTTAAATTCTTTTGAGCATCGATTAAAGAAATTAATCCAGGAATATCTTGAGAACAATTGTTAATAGTCAATCTTGTCAAATTTCTACAAATTCGTGCCATCTCATAAAGAGCGTCAGAATCTACAAAATTAACATCAATATCCAAACTAGAGAGTTGAGAAAAGCATGTTAAAGCACCCGGAAAAAGCGGTAAAGGTTGATAAGTTTCCCAACATAATTCTTTAACACCCTTACATTGTCCAACAAACAATTTGTAAAATTCTTGTTCTAAAATATATTTTATATTCTCTTCGATACCAACATTAATGTCTAATTTCTCTTTATTATTTCTATTTTGTTCTCTCTCAAGAATAAACTTTATAAATTTATCTATAATTTCAGATTTTGGAAATTCACAAAAGCTGATATAATTAAATAAAGGAGGATTTGATGAGGGTAATTCAATATTATTATCAATCAAGATTTGTTTTGAAGAGGATGGTAAACAAGAAAGTATTGTATTCAAAAGTTTTTCTGATTTGTCCCCGTTATACCACGAATGGTATTTCCATAAAATTAGGACTGCAATATTACACCATTCTTTATTTACTAAAAGACAAGAGTATAAAGATCTTCTATCCATTTGTAACATAATAAGATTGATGCAATCTATATTGATTTTTGCCATTTTTTTTTTTTTTTTTTTTTCAAAAAAAAATTAAATAATTTTGGGAAGAAAAATATCTATTTTTAAACCGCAATTATAACATTTTTTTGTACGACATTAAAGATGTAGCACAAAATCATATGACGTTGATTAAAATAAGTGGCTTAGAAATTTCTTGATAAGAATTACTGTTATACTTGTATATAATTGGCTACAGTTAAAATTTGCAATTTTGAGTAAACAAATAATTCATAGTATTAAATTAGGTGGTATATACTGTATGTTCTATTTAATGAATATTCATTACTCCATATATCGATATTATTCAATTCTTATCCAAGTTTCGTGCGTATGATATATTTATATTATAAAATATGCAAGTTGTTGATTAAATTTCATATTATCCAAAATTTTATTGTGATGCGACTTGGTATATAAACAATATATATAAATTTTTATTTTGAGAAATTAATTCTTGTCATACACTTTTTGCTTAACGCAGAGGTGTCAGTAATCTCCGCCTATAATATTACAGTGAAAACAAACATAGATAAACCTGCATCAAGTTCACATGCTTCATATTGAATTTCAATTAAATTAAGTAACGATATTATGATCTGAAACCTTGTTCCTTAAAGATCTTTGAAGCATACCATTTGCTATTTAAAATTGGCACGATTTCTAATCTAATACTTGCACATACTGTATATAAGAACAATGATTCTGCAAATTATCAACATATCAGTGCTTAATTGAAAATTATCTTATCATGATTTCCGCTGTAGTGCAACCAACTAGTTTAACGCCAATATTTATTATTAAATTGCCTCATGGTCGTAGAAACAATAATGTATTCTGAGTTAATCCATTCAAGCGAAATTATGGATGAATTATTGTCTTAATGCCATCATTGACGTCTATCTATACCTTAAACGAAAGAATTGATCTAAATGCGGCAAAACCATTGAAAGACCTTCTTTTGGTGATATAATTAGCAAAAATTTTCAATTTACATTTCCTTTTTTTTTTATGGATGACATGACATAAAAAAAAATGTTTCAATGGTAAAACATTTACATAAAATCCGGTAATTCGCCAAATTGAGCGAGATAAAACAAATAATGTTTTAGCTAATTAAGGTTAGCAGTGTCAGGTATGGAATTATGTGACCAAGTCTGCTGATGTCTCACAATCTCTTGTATAAAAGATAAGTATTAAGAAAACAATTGAAATCATTTCAATTAAAAACATATCCGATACTATCCCGATTTTCAAAAGTAATAGATATGTCAACTAGCGCAACAAACCTTCATGACTCTAACAATTCTCAGGGTTACGATAGAATAATAACAATGCAGGTTTGTAAAATAAACATTTCGATAAAAAAAGGTTACTCCTTTTTTAACCATTTTTAATAATGAATTATAGCCAATAAGCAAGCAGCAAATGCAATCATCCTATGCTATTGAACATCCTATATCAGATGTTTCTCATACTTTTTATGGTGGTATACTTAACTGTCTCGGGAATTGTTTTGGCTTTATTGGATCAGTTAGGTTATACTATTATTTGATCCGCAGTATTTTATTATCACGAAATTAATGTTATTATTGTTATTTAAATAGATTCCTGTTTGCCTATGCGTTCCTAGTCCTTATAAAAGAGTTGAACAAGGTTATGTTGGATTAATTACTCAATTCGGTAAATATAGTAATTTTTTTTTATTAATAGACAACCGCTAGAATATTACTAATCCTTTTTTTTTTTTAAGGTAAATTTTATAAAATTGTTGACCCCGGTTTGGTAAAAGTAAATCCGATTACCGAACATATTTTTAAAGTCGATGTTAAGGTATTTTTACAGTTTGGTAAGACTCAATGTTTTGATTGTTTTGATCGCGTTTTGATCTAATGTTTGAATTAATAGATCCAAATCACAGAAATTCCACATCAATATATTATGACAAAAGTAAATTTATTTTTTCTTTTTTTTTTTTTTGTATTTTTTTTTTTTTTTTTTGTTAATTGAATGATTTTTTTTTTTTTTTTTAATAATAATTAGGATAATGTTTATGTTAAAATTTATTCTGTTATCTATTGGCATGTAGTTGATCCTTATCAAACAATGTTTGGTATTGCAGATGTTCGTAAAGCTATTGTCGAACGGTTAGTTAATTACTAATATTAATTTCGTATTTTCTTTAAACCTTGCTAATTTTTTTTTTTATTTAATAATAGTACTCAAACCACGCTTCGCCAAACTCTTGGTGCACGTGTTCTTCAAGATTGTATTGAAAGTCGGGACGCGATTGCTTATGAAATTAGAGAAATTATCGATGAACCTGCTAAAACCTGGGGTGTCAAAGTAAATAATATATAATTGCAATTTTTTTTTTTTTTTTTTTTTTGAAAAATCTTTCAAAAGATCGGGTAACTTTTGCAAAATTTATAGGTTGAAAGTATCTTAATTAAGGATATAGTGTTTTCTAATGAATTACAAAAAATACTATCAACAGCTGCTCAACAAAAGCGAATTGGTGAGAGTAAAGTTATTGCTGCGCAAGCTGAAGGTATTTAACTTTTTTTTACACAATATTTTCCTTTCAATATTTTCGTTTTACTTACTCATTTTTTTTTTTTTAATTAGTTGATGCTGCTAAATTAATGAAGCAGGCCGCTGAACTTCTAAACTCGCCAGCTGCTATGGTAAGTTCTAATCAAGGATAATAATATAAATAATAAATGAATTTTAAGTATCTTTAATCTAAAATTAAATAATTTTGTCTTTTATCAGCAAATCCGATATCTTGAAACAATGTCATCAATGTCCAAAAATTCAGGAACTAAAGTTATTTTCATGCCATATAGTACAAGTGATGGTTCGAAAAATTTTGATCTTATTAAAGCTTCTGTTTATGAACAAATTGCCGATCAAAAAAAATAGTTAATACTGCACGTTCCATGATTTAAGCAGTAAAAAGAAATAATTTGAACTTACTATTATAACTTAATGGGTTGATTTTTCTTCGTTTATTGTGTTTTTGGGTATGTAAATATAAATACTGTTATATATGTAAAATATTACTATTATGTATAATAAATATTATTTTTCATTTTATTTGTTCTCAAAAAATTAAAATTTGTTACGCATTTTATTTCATATGGGACAAGTATACTGTGATCCATTCTATCTATAATCGATAATAAATCAGATCCAACTTCATTATGATCTTTTGATCCGTTTTAGCTAATCTGTAATTTTCATTCACTATAATATAAAAAAGGTTGATTATTTTTGTTTGATTAACAAATTAATAAAATTGATGTACGGCCTGTTCACTCTAAGAGAGATGAGAGAGATGAGAGAGATGAGGAAGAGCATCATGGGGAAATAACAATCAATTTTTGTCTTTTCCGGACATTGCTCTAAAATAGACGAAAATGCAACTGTACTTCTTTCTGAACCACTTTCAAACGCGACTTTTTCGGCATCTGTGTGCTTAATTCATTAACAAGTTCGTGGATTGATTGCTGACCGGAGAACTAAAGCAACTCCAGCGTGACTTACGCTTACAATATTCTTTGAGGGATAACAAGATTAATAAAAAACGTTTCGCTATTTAAGCATTCAAAAAATGTTTCGAAATATTCCTTTTTGTTAAATTGATTGATAAAAAACGTTTTTACAACATTTTTTATTAAAACGTTACGAGCGTGAGAATATGTTTGACACGAAGTTCTATTTGTATGATATTCACCTTTTAAAGTTTATTTCCGGTGCGCTTTCCAGAAGTTCTTCACTTCAGAATACAACTAAAAGGATAGAAATTATCAATATGACGAAAATGAACTGTTGTTACAAAGAAACACGTAGGGATAGCACCACAACAGACGTGAGTATAGCGAGAAGGAATCGAAGAGGAACGGCACCCCTAAAACCACTCGCTGGTTACGCAAGTCTCCTTTGATAGTTCAGAAGAACTATAAAAGGTAGCCGACCTGTCGCAAATTCACAAAGTACTCGGTGTTTAAAAAGTTCTTTCGATTAGCCTTCCGATTTGACATGGCATAAATATCAAAAATTTCTGTCGTACAGGTTCGTGCCTTTCACTGGCAATCATAGATTCTCGCAGTATAAAAAACGGGATAAATTTTTCCTATTTTGTACTTTTCCGATCTACTAGATTCGGAAATCTATTAGATTTAGGCATCTATTCGATTACCTTTTACCAATATACTTAAAGGTTATATCGTCCCATGCGTATTTCAGTATCTATTTTACATAAATTTTTTTTGCATATAAATAAAGTGCAGTGGAAATAACGGACCATTTCCCGTAAGCGCAACAATATGAAGGACAGAGCTATTGAGAAATTATATAATATTTAGGGATTAGGTTATAGAAAATTTTTGAAAATTCTTTTTTTTTTTCCATTTCGAGCTATGCAAAAAGAAAAAATGTCACGAGAAAGAGTTTATGGTGAAGTTATTAATAAGAAAAATAATTTCTAATGTAAGGCTTGAGGAGTTCGTGTAAGGCTCTTGAAAAAAAAATTATCAAAATGAAGTTATACTCTTTATATTTAAATGTAATTTCCCATTTTCAAGTTATGTTATTGAAGTTATTTTTGAGAAAAGAAAGAATATAAAGGCTTAGGATAGGAGTTCGTGAATGGTTTTTGAAAACGTAAATATATTTTTCTTTTCTTTCCTTTTTTTCCCGATCAAGAGAAGTATAAAAGTGTCTGGAATGAGGTGACTTTCTTTATTTTTATTCTCAAAGAAATTTAAATTAACTTGTATATTCTTGAATCCTAAAAGGCTTCACTTATCCTCTGCGACTATTAATTCAACAAGAGAAAAATTGCTTACATTCCAAAAAAGCCCAGTAAGAAGAAAAGGAAGAAGAAGGATACACAGGATCGAGAGAAATAATTATAAAAGAAAATGTGTCTCTTGAAAAATATCTCCAATATCGTGAAAATAATGCGATTTCTTCAGTTTGCGTGTATTTGAATAACGGGATTATTTATAATTTATGAAATATCTTCCTTTGTTCATTCAGCAGCAATAGGACGTGTCATAGTATTGATGGGTAGATGGAATGACCAGGATTTCGACTATGGTACTAATGCAACCATGACTCTGGGTCAAAACACTGCAAAGGAATCTGATAGTTGGATTCGACCAAGACAACGTGCTGATTCACCAGCTGGATCAGGTCTGAGTGCAGATAAAAATGCTAAAGCATATCAACAATGATGATTGAGGTTGGTTTTGCTCAGTCTTCCTAACCGCACTCTACTTTGGTTGACAAACCACAATCCAGATTGAACTCTAATACGAACATTAGTACTATTGCATTGTACCTTCGTATCCGCTGATTCCAGCTATTGTAATTTCTTTTGGGACAGCAAACCCTGATACAAATACTGTAAACAATATTATTAATCAAATGGGAGTTCCTCCCCGTAGTTTTATTGGTGTTGGCGCCCTGATCCTAATAACAATAATAATAACTTTCCTCCTTGCAATGCGGTCAATCTTCCAGATTACCAAATGAATATTCCTGGACCAGAATTATTTAATGGGGTGGGTTTGCTGCTAGATTTAATTTGGATCTCTGGGAAGTTCAAGATGTGAACTTCGCATAGTTGGTTGACTGAAGAAACAGCATTTAATTTTGTATTAAATATTAGAGTAGGAATGCAATGTTATTTTATTTTATGCGAAATAACTTAATCATCATCATTCGTAGAATATTTTCTCAAAGTAAATTTTTTAGCCAACACTAATTTTTAATAAAAAGATTACCTGCAAATTTTCACTTCAGAAAATTTGATGCATACTAAAGTTATATAAATCCAATCCCTGCTCCCTTCCTTAAATAATATTATTGATCTCGTCTCTGATAACGCATTGACAGACCCTAGTTTGAGAATAATTCTAGTAATTGGTTTGTTTGTTTTTTTTAATTGTAAATGAATAATATAAAAGGGCTTAGATAAAAGTAAGCTCAATGTTTTTTTTTTAGATTCATTACATTTTTAAATTAATACGCATTGGGTATTAATCGATCAGATCAACAACGATAATTTTTTTTCCCATATTATTTACGTTAAAAAAAAATTATAATATAATTATAATATTATACAAAAACTTCTATTTCTTGTCTGGGAATCGTTATAACTATTATCCAAAGTTATTATACATTACACGATAGATCACGGACAGATGCGGGAGCAGTTCACAATAATTTTATTTACCTAAACAAAAATTTTTTATTATTTAGATACATTTTCACCAATAAAATTTGAGACGAATCGAATAGTAATAAATTCATCTTTCTACACAACAAATCCTAGAAAAAAAAAAAAAAACCTATAAAAAAAAGAATATATAAAATAAATAGGAACCCTATCCTTCCTTATATTGGTTCTAAAAAAAAATTTTTTATGAATAAGAATAATATATAAAATAATACTTTTAATGGAATTTGCGGTAAATTGAATTGACCACGGGTGGACACACAAAATACATATATGGAGTTCTGGACCACTTCTGGACCTTCGATATAGAATCACGTGGCATCAAATATAGACCACTTAAACGCGATACGAATTTGAGGTACTACTAAAATGAAACATGTGGAATAATGCATTCTTTTTCGTAAGGATTTAATGATTTTTTTTTTTATTAAAAAAAAAAAAGAAAGAAAGGAGCAACCACGATTGATTTTTTAATCGAAATTATCGTAAATAATTCATTTACAAAAAATTATCTCATTTTTTTTTTAATTAATGCTAAAATAAAAATAATTACATAAAATTGAATATAAAATTAAAAATAAAAATATCATATAATAATAGTGTTAAACTGATCTCTTGAAAAAAAAACTTATTTGAATTTTGAACTTATTGGTAAATGTACAATCTAGTATTAATCAAACATGTGAATAAATCAAAGAAAACAAAGAAAACAAAGGAATTCATAAAACCTAAAAAAAAAAGATATAATAAAAATATAATATAATTTGAATTAACTTTAAAAGCAACCATGTTATGTATGTAACTAGAATATTAAAAAAAGAAAAATAAATCAAAAATTGAATATATAACACTAGTAAGATTAAAAAGAATTAATATATGTATGTGTCCTTGACATTTATTGAAATAAAGAATGTGTGTGTATATATATTGTAAATATAAAACTATTAAGGTGGAAGGGTGAAAATGAGGGAAAGAAAAGGAAAGGTAATGCTCTCTGGGAAATAAGGTTATTTGGTTACTTAGTTATTTCGGTCCAATCGAAATCTTCTACATCATTATCGTCGTTTTTCCAATTTCTAACTTCAATAAATAATTCATCAACTTTAAATCCCTGAAAAGAAAAAAAAAAAGAAAAGAAAAGAAAAGAAAATTTAAGAATTTTTTTTTTTTTTTTAAAAAAAAAAAAAAAGATATTAATAATCTCTTTAAAACTTGCTTTAAGAACTTACTAAATAATGTTCATATGAATTATCAACTGCTGATGTAGAATTCTCCTCATCGCAAGGATATAATAATTTACAAGTTGCAATATAACTAATGAATATTAACAACGCGACAAAGAAACCATAAATTGCGAATTTTTTGTAAATATTCTTAGACATCACTTTTTGTCGAATAATATGTTCAGAATTGGGAAATTCAGTTGTTTTTAAATATAATGGTATCGTATCATCTTCCACCATGATTACAATATATTTATGTATAGTGTGTAAAGTCAATATAAAAAAAATTAAGATGAATTTTTTTTTTTGAGGTGTTTTGTTGTTTCCTTTTATAAATAATGTTTATTATATACTGTATATAACGGTAACATTTTTAAACGGGTTACAATTACAAATGTAATGGTTACAATATATACTTAAATAAGAACGGTTACATGTAATCGATCAACAACAAATGAGGGTGTATATTGAATGCTTGATATATTATAATATACTGATATACTGCAGATGAGATATCTAAATGATTTTTGGTTATAAAAAATCATAACAAATAATCGAATTAAGATAAATTAATCTCTAAAATACTTATTTTCCGGAATTCATTTCTCGTGTTAAAGGTATAATTCAATATGTGATACTAATTTAAATAAGGTATTTGTCACGTTGTGTATATATACAGTATATGCTGAAAATTTCACATTTTTTAACGGACCAATGATTATGTAATTATAGTAAAATCTAAAATAAATGCATCAAAGATTGATCTCCCACATTCGTTATTGTATATGCAAAAGGCGTCTATTGTAATTCTTTCCAATAATAAATAATTAACCTAAAATGGATAAGACTTTGTTGTCTTTTAATCGTTTAGGAATTTCGTTGAGGTAACTTAAACCGAATATTTGTTGATTTTAGCTGGTTGTATTCGGGTTTACAAATTGAATATCCGTATATTCCTTCTGTAATACAAAATAAATTGAAAATTTTATCATTTGGTCCAATAAAATTCCTTTATTAATGCCAAGAAAAACACTTCGGATAACTATATTAAGTAAATCATAAAAAAAAAAGCGCCAAGAAAAAGTTGCATCACCTTCTATGCATAGAATTTTAATCAAAATAAAGCCACCAATGTGGCATCTCAGCGCCACGATTGCCACAATATTTTATGGGGCTGCAAGATTTGATCTGATGAACGTATGTGCAACTTTTTTACGTGTGGAGAATATAAACGTGGGGTATTTAATAGGTTAGACAATCAACATTCAAGCACCCCGAACGTAGATTAAATTTTGACTTTTATATATTTATTATTTTTTGTTTTTTTTTTTTCAATGTGTGAACATATATATATAAATATTTTAATCTTATAGGAAAAATGTAACTTAAAATTCTTAATACATAATAAAAATAAGAACGAACATAAATAGGTGTGATTTTTTTTATCCTCCAATTTTTTTTGATTGAAAATTCTATTTAAATAATAATAAAAAAGAAAAACGCGATATGAAATGAATATAAAAATGTTAGATCAAATGCCACTTTTTTTTGTTTTGCCAATTAATATATATATATAAAAATACCAATTTTTTTTTATCTCAAAAAAAAAAAAAAAAAGCAAAAACAAATGAATGAATGAATGAATGAATAAACAAATGGTTGAATGAAACAAATATCCCATTAGATACAAATCCCATAAAAAAAAACAATGATAAATGTTTTTTTTTGTATAACAAATAATAAATGTTCAGTCACAAGCAAAAAAAAAAAATTTTTTTTTTCTTTTTTTTTAATTTTTTTTTTTTAATGTCCAATATAAATAAATAATTTAATTTCTATTTTGCCAGAGAAAATATTTTTTTTTTTAAAAAAAAAAATCCCCAAAAAAAACTACGAACTTTCAATTCTTTTAATATCTCACCTTAATTTTATCTGAAGGTAAGAAATTTAGATATCTACTAATCTCTTCAATATATAAACGATCATAATCCATATTAAGACCTCCAACACCAATATTAACATATTTTAATGTACCTTTTCTTATAGTAAAATTTCTAATCGCTTTAATATGAGAATCGGTTAAAAATATATGATAAGAATCTATTATAAGTGTCTTCAGGGGAGCTTGGCAATCCATTAGAAAAGTATTCAATTGATTAGAAGTTAAGGGCATTATAAATTCTAAATAATGTAAAGAAGAAGGAACAACTCTTCCCATTTCATTTACAATTATTTCAGAGTCCGTAATAGAATTCGTTCTTATGACTAAATATTCTAATAATTGACAACCACTTACTAGAGAAAATAATTGAGGTATGAAAGGAGAAGTTACTAAAATATTTAAATAAGTAATATTCGGACAATGTGTTGGTAAAACTTCCATGAGCGTATTTATAATTGGATGTATAATTAAATGTTCCAGACTCCAACCAACATTTTCTAAAAGTGCTATCAGAGATTCCGAATCATAAATCTCATTTAATTCCAAAGTCTTGATTTTACATTTTGCATTAATTAACGGACGAAAAGTATTAATATTACAATCATTGCCACCAATAAATCTTATCTCTTCTAATTTAGCACAATTTTCAAGACCATCTAAAGATACTTTACGAAAATCTATATATTCAAATTCAAGTGAAGTTAAAGTATCCGATTTTTTTGCCAACATAGCAACAGCTGATGTAACCCTACTACCAAAAGATCTAAATTTAACATTCGATAATTCCGTTTGTGATTTTATTAAATTTGCAAGAGTTTGTCCGCTTGACCAATGCATATCATTAGCATCAACGTCTAATACTCTTATCCCTGTACAAATTTTTGGTAATTCATCCCATAAATCACTCATATTATAAAATATTTCTGATGACGGGTTACTAAAAATACAATTCAATTTCCTTATATTTGAAATAAAATTTAAATTTGTTCTAAATAATGAAATTTCTGCTGCGATATCCATTGATCCCGCTGATACATCTAATGTTAAACTATTTAATTTTGCACCACTTTTAATAAATAATTTATATAACGCTTTTAACATTAAATTTGTTATCTCTGATTTACTTTTATTAGATGAAAATAAATTTTCTTCCAAATTTACCCAAAGACTTACTGAATGTCCTAATAATCTCGTATTTAATTTTTTTAAAAATGATGCATAATTAAAAAATGGGCTTGTCGTTGAATATCTTGGTAAAAATTCTCCAACTTCTAATGTGAATAAAATTTTATCCTCGTTTTTTAAACATCCGAAATATGTTCTCAATAAAGAAAGTGTTGATTTATCCGATAATTTTGATGTAAAAGGTTCAACCCATAAATGAGAAATTGACTGTCGACACCAATGTCGATTAATCAATACACACGAATGTAATGATTTTTTATCATTTTCTAGGTGTTTTAATATTTCTATCATAGATTCGGATGGTAATGGTGGTGCTATTGGTTTTCCTTCCTCATAAGAATTCATAATTCCTCCTTAAAAAAAAAGAAAGAAAAAAAGAAAAAAAACCTTATAAAAAATTTTTTTTTTTTTTTTTTTCTTTTTTTTCTTTTTTTTTTTTTTTTTTTCTTCTCCTTTTTCTAAAAGAAAAAAAAAATTTCAACTTAATGGGAAAAAAAAAAAGATTTACATTGATACCATTACTTTTTTATTTTTATGTAACCGAAAATAAAATCATGTTGTAATACATTAAGTGCCTCCAAAATCCCAATAAATAACTACAATTGGTATAAAATTTCTAAGATCATTTGATCATTAAGGTCATTTGATCATAACAATGAAACCTTAAAAATCTCAATCCATCGAAGGAACAATGGATTATGGATTTCTCCCCGCAGTTTTATTTTTTTTTTTTTTTTTACTCCACAATTATTAAATTTCCCCAAACGCCCAATATCCTTTATTAGAATTTCTCACCAAAAATATAAAACATCTTTTGGAGAACATGTTAGATGAAATCATAAAAAAAAAAAAAAAAGATTCCTTGACCGGAAGGGATTTGTTACACTCATGTTAATAAGGCTGCAAACCCCCCTCTCCCCTGAAATCTTGAAATCTTGAAATTCCATGTTTGATTCTTTAAACCGCCAAACAAGCTGTCACGTTTGTTCACGTCACGTTGTCACCGCAGCGTTTTTCCTTCTTTACTGTGGTGACACATGAAAAACATGCATTTTTCAAAAAAAAAAAAAAAAAAAAAAATTTTTTTTTTTTTTTCAAATAAAGAAATGAGTTAATAAATAGAAAATGAACAAACTACTTTTTAACTTCATGTTTTTTTTTTCTTTTCTTCTGATATAAAAAAAAAGTCAAATATCTTCCGCTTTCATATTTTCCACATCTTTCGTTACATGCTAACGCGTTTATTATCAACTGTTAACCTTCCAAAAAACATATTCTTCTATTAAAATTATCTTTTTATTTAGTTTTTCACCTTTACATCTATTTAAAACTCTCTTTTTGAACGCAAATATTGGTAAAGACCTAAAGAAAGAGAAAGAGATAGGGAGGGAAGAAGAGGGAAAAATAAACCTGATATACAAAAAAAAGCAACAAGTTTATTTGTGTCAAAGTCCAGTTATATATGTGTGTTTTGTGTGTTTTCGATTGAATAAGGTAAGATATTTCATCAAATTTAGACGGAAAAAAACGGAGATAGTGATAGTTATGATAGTTTATACAGGGAAATGATTTACTCTAACTAATTTGACGTGCATTTTCCTCAAGTATCTCGCAATAGAAATTACACGATTTACGGGATCATAATTTATAATTTTGTGTACGAAAAAAAAATTAAAAAAAAAAAAAATAGATAAACCATTGAACATTTATTTATAAATTAATCAAAGCTGTCAACTTTCAATTTTTTATGTGCAACAATCCAAGATTTAATTAAATCCCGTTTTGTTTTGAAATTTATTACTTTATTTAGTTTCATTACAAATTTTGACATTTGATTAAATTACATAGCCATGTGTTTATTTCTTTATCATTCATTTAAACATATATGTACGGATAAACATCCATTTTCTTCCATGCAATCCATGCAATCCCAAAAAAAACATGACGAATATTGAACTCTATTAATTTTACCAATAATATATAATGATTTAAACATGAATTTATTTAATTGGATTATATTAATGTTACAAATGGAATTTTATTTTTAATTGAATGTTGTATTTAAGATTCAAAGTTTATAAAATTGTGCTCTTTAACTGATATAAAAGATAACTAAAATATAAACAGGTGTGTACAGTATGTACTGCAACATTTAAACATTTCAATAAGACAATAAGACAACAGGTTTTTTTTTATCTATCCAATTTTAGAAAAATGCATTGGGTATATTTACAGTTCCGTGATGTCGTTAAAAGAAGATGAGAATTTTCAAAAATTCTAAATCTAGAATGCTTACAAGTACATTTCGGATAAATTGCGACTTGTTAAATATCGCATAAAAGATCCGATAGTTTAACCGTCATGCTACCTAAACTATTATTAATAACTTTCGGTAAGATTTTTAAATTTTGAAAGAAATCAAAACGATTCAATTTATTAATCTTCCTTTGATCTTAATTATTTAGGAATCTAATTGGAAAATTCTATTTCCGATGCTGTGCCACATTAAATTTACCAAAGATTGCGAGTTTGTGTGATGATCCAAAAATTTTTTGTTTGCTTTTTTTTCCCCAATTATGTCTTCATTAAGGCAGAGAAATGCTTTAAGCGAAAAAGATAATGAACCTTCGGCAAATATAGTAAAACCTAAGGCTCAAACTGGGAAAACATGGGGTCGTGACAGGGGTAAGTACCTTTTTTTTTTCTAAAAAGAATAAGAAAAAAGAAATATTCTTAACTTTTTTTATATATAAATTTTAAAATATTATTATATAGATATATCTTATCCTACTGTTGTACTATCTACACTTATTCTCACTTGTTGTCCACTTTTGGTCATTTATTTTTGGGTTGTTTGTACTCATTATCAATGTTCTATAATTGAACCTATCTATCTTCTCCAATCAAATGATTTCTCTAAGGAGGCTTTTGAATCATTCATCTTACATAAACTTCCTCAATTCTCGTGGGAGGGTATTAAAATTTACTTTGCTTGGTTAAGTTTTCAGGCAATACTTTATGCTATTTTACCAGCAAAAATTGGTTACGGTCAGAGAACTCCTGCCGGTCACATTTTACCATATAAAGTAAATTAATCAAATATAGTGTTATTTATATTTTATTTTATTTTATTTATTTATTTTTTTTTCTTTTTTAGGTAAATGGACTTTTAGCTTGGTTTATTACACATACTCTCTTTTTGGTCGGTGCATTCTACTTTAAATGGTGGGATGCTTCAATTGTTCATGATCAATGGGGTTATCTTTTTATAGCCGCAAATATATATGGTTATTTCCTTACTTTCTTCTCGTTTATCAAAGCATATATAATGCCTTCTCATCCAGAAGATCGAAAATTTTCTGGAAGTTTTATTTATGATTTGTTAATGGGCATTGAAATGAATCCAAGATTTGGAAAATATTGGGATTTCAAATTATTTCATAATGGTAGACCTGGAATTATTGCTTGGACATTAATTAATTTGTCTTTTGCTGCTGCTCAATATAACAAAATTGGTAAGAAGATTTATTATATGCTATAAAAAGATTTTTAATTTTTATTGAATTGATATATATTGATCGATATTATTTAATTCAGGTTATGTAACCAATTCAATGATTCTCTTGAATTTCTTGCATGCTGTTTACGTTTTGGATTTCTTTTATAATGAGGATTGGTATCTTAGAACCATTGGTAGTTTTTTTTTTCTTTGGAGATATTGAATTTATATAACGATATTGTTAGCTTATAAATCTCATTTTAAATAAAAAAGATATCGCTCATGATCATTTTGGATTCTATTTGGCATGGGGTGATACTGTATGGCTACCATGGATGGTAACGTATATAAAGAAATCTTCAGAAAAATTATTTTTTAATTAACTATAACTTTTTTCTCTCCTTAATTTCTTCTTAGTATACGCTTCAATCTCATTACTTAGTTCGTAATCCGATCGATCTATCGACTCCTTACTTTTTATTTGTCCTTGGAATGGGTCTTTCTGGTTATTATATTTTCCGGGCTGTAAACCATCAAAAAGATATTGCTAGAAGAAAAAATGGTGATTGCATAATTTGGGGTAAACCTGCTCGATTTATTAAAACTCAATTTGTGACAAGCGATGGAAAAACTCATTCAAGTATTTTACTTACAAGTGGTTTTTGGGGTTAGTAATGTTAAAGTATTCTTAAAAAAAAAATAATTATTTTATTTTTAACTATATTTATATTTCTTTATAGGAATCTCAAGACATTTTAATTATGTCGGTGATTTACTCATATCATTAGCAATGTGTCTTACTTGTGGTTTTAATCATTTATTGCCTTACTTTTATATTGTTTATATGGCCATTTTATTAATTCATCGTATTTGGAGAGATGATGCTAGATGTAGGGGTAAATATGGAAAGTATTGGGATGATTATGGAAAAGTTGTAAAATGGAAATTGTTACCCGTAAGTACAAATTTTTTTTTTTTTTTTTTGCTTTTTTAAAAAAATTGTACATACTGAATAGCATCCTTAAATAATCATTTATTCTTGTAATAATTTTATTTTTAGTACATTTATTAAGGTAATATCTTTACATCATTATACGTACATCCAAAAACAAATTAAAAAAAAAAAAATATACTTATGTTTAACAATATTTAATTGATCCGAATCGAATCAATTAGTTAATATATATATATATATACACTTGTGTTTAACAATATTTATTTATTTGATAACGAATCAATTTGTTAAAAAAAAAAAAAAAAATTTAACATTTATTTATTTGATACGAATCAGTTAATTAAAAAAAAACACATACTTGTGTTTAAAATATTTATTTGATACGAATAGAAATCTTTTTACAAAATATTAAACAAAAATTTATAATAGTATTATTTGAGAAATATAATAACTGATAAGAGCACTTTTTGTATAGCTGGATCATGTAGGCACGTAGATCATACATGGAATGACGCTGACCGGAGTACCAATATATTCCGATGCACGTCACATGCTGTGTTAAAAAAAAAAAATCAAAGAGCCCAATGTTGTTGATGTAAACCAATGATTTCAAAGATTTTTCACTATAAATCGTGATAAGAAAAAAAGTCGACTCGTCATAAATCACATTATTTCGTTTTGTTTATATCTTAAAAGCTAGTCACATTGCAATCCATTGATTAAGTACGTAGCCTGAGTTTTTGAGATAATTTGTGATTGTTGGTGAAATATTTTGTACATTTTAAGCTATCCTTATCAATATTTTGTACATTTAAGATATTAAACCTATCCTCATCAGAGGAACATAAATTTCGTTATAAGAAATAAGCTAATGATAAGATCTAAAATAAAATCATCATTAATAAATAGTTACTACATACATGTAAAGTAACTTAGAAGGTTTGAAAGAATATCATGACCACTAACTCTGATGTTTATGTTTTCCCAATTATGTTCATAACAGCAGGTGTCAGATTAAATCTTTCCTTTGCCCTCTATCTCGT
The DNA here is from genome assembly GCA_015698045.1 of Rhizophagus clarus. NCBI lineage: Eukaryota > Fungi > Glomeromycota > Glomeromycetes > Glomerales > Glomeraceae > Rhizophagus > Rhizophagus clarus. The sequence continues at coordinate 1,345,650 of BLAL01000040.1, read as the reverse complement.
TATTTGTCGTCAGAAAAATCGATTTTTCCCAGAACCAACGGTCCCGATCGTCTTTCTTGTTTGGATTCATTATCATTAGGCGAAACCTCAATACTGACACTAGGTGATCAGTCCAGTAATTCTGCACAGTATTGTTTCGAGTAGTTTGAGTACCGTCTCCATGAAAAAAGGTTTCGCTTATCTCAATCGATGTCAATCAAAAATCCTAGTTCTGCAGGTGTTTCGGTACTCTAAGAATTCGTTATAAAATCTACCATCAATCGGTTTGAAATCTGAATCACTTTGATATTAGGTGAATGGCAAACCTTGAAAGGTCTAATTTTGTGGTACGTTCAAGCCGAGGGTCGCTTGCCTTGGTGTGAATGTCTAATATATTGATTGTTCTCTGTTCCCCCAACAATTGAAATCAAAGATACCTTGTAACGAAGTGACGGTTCCATTTTGATGAATTTTGATGTTCCAGTTAGCTCTCTGTCCCTTAATTTCTAAGACAACAGCTTAAGAGAACTCGAGGCGTCGGGATTAATTTTCCGCTGTCAAACTCGGAAAGGTTGGTTGGTTTAATGATTTTCCGTCAGTTCTATAGTGTGTGATTCTTAAATTGGTCGTTTATGTGTTCGAACTCTTTGAAGGCATAAACTTTCTCGAGGACTAAATTTTCAGGATCTATTCTCTTTGCAATTTAGATATGTAGGAATAACAGTATGGAATTTTGACCTTACGTTACACAATTGAACAAGCCAATTTATATTCACCCATGCAGTAACTTCTTACTAGTTAATACCGTTGATATTGTATACTATCATTAAATTTTACTTGATCTGAGGAAATTTATTAGAAATTATCAAAGCTTATGTGATATCATAATTCGGATGTTACTTTTTAAATTTGCGTCATATAATATGCATTTTTCAATTTCCAGATTTGTAATCATCCTAGAAGCAAAGGAAATGTATCGGGCTTATGCAAACCTAAAACCTGACAGGTTTGGCGGTAACAATTTCAAAAATTTCAAATATAAAAGATTTTTCTTCTATGAAATTGTATTTTAGGACTTGTTCTTGAGGCTTCGAATGGCAGTTTTGAATTTAATATATAAAAATCAGTTTTTTGTTTATCAAATTTAAGTGAATTGCAAAACAACCGAAATTACGTTTACTTCAATTTCAAGAATTGAATTCTTTGCTGCGCCGCAAAGTGGCTTGATTTACTATAGTCACGTGTAACTGATTTTCTTTATCGCGCCACATCGAATAATTTAAATAAATAAAAATGATTAAACTCAACAAGGATTGTCTTATTAATCAATTATAAGAAGATAGAAAATAATCGATGAGAAAGATTTTGAATATAATACTCTCTTTTCTCATCCGATACAAACCAAATTTTATCAGATATCATGATGATTAAATTTACCATTAACAATACCCATAATTTCTAAACTTTTTAAATGTATAATTTATTGTAAATTTCCAAAATCTTATATTATAGATTGAATTACGAAAATGATTTTCGATGAAAATTTTATTCATATTAATGATAATAGTAAAATTGATCTTGTAGAACGAGAAGCTTGTAAATTATTTGTAAGTGATTGTAAGAATATTAAAGAATTACATTGGGAAACTCATCATTTCCAGGTGCTTTAACATGTTTTTCTCAACCTTATAATTTACATATTGATACTAGTTTCGTAAATTCTTACTCTCCTTATAAGATAGCTCAATTAACTATCAAATGTTGTATTCGAGAGACCCGGTTTAATTTCCTTAATCGATGCTCAAAGAAAATTGAAAAAAATATCGATTCGACCTAATAATGAGAAAGTAAAATACAAGAATTAAGTGAAGCATTGAGGAAAAACGACAACACGATAACTGAACTTCATTTAGATTCAATTCTCATTATTTCACCTTCGATCTTAACATCACTCATTAATTTAAAGCATATTTCAATTTATAAAAGTTTTGATGATATTAAGGGCGATATCAAAGAATTTCAACAATATCTTTTCATTCTCACTATCAATGGGTTATCATGATTTAGAGATTTAACAAAGTTAATTGAAAAAACAAAAGTAATGTTCATATTTATACAAAAGATAAAGTTACTGGTGACATGGGGATGTTTATTAAAGCAATTGCCAATAATTGTCATTCTCATACCTTATTTATTCACGTGACACATTTTAAACGATGCGACGAAAATTGTGCAAAGTTACAGCATTCGCTTGCGAAGGGCTTTACTAAGTATAGCGCTGCGCAAGATAATTTTCTTTTAAGATTTAATCTTAATTCTAATAGAATAGACTAATTTTGGTCATGTACCGTTGTATTGTGCAATATACTTCTAGATTTTTTTAATCAGGTATGTATAAAAGAAAGATTATACTTAGAAAAAAATTAAAAGCACTCAATTGATGCTTAGGGCTAGAGATGATAGATATTTTTATATTACAGGAAGTCATAAATACCTTGATTTATTCCTTTATGGCATCTCTTCAACTCCTAATCCCGAAAATCACTACTTAAATCTCTACACCACCTTTAAAAAAGAAATCAACTTACGCGTTTCAACTATAATGGCATCACGTTCGATCAAGAATACAACAAAGAACTTTAAGCTCTTTGAAATACTTGTATTAGGAAATATCCGTGGTAGAATATTTGTAAGCTGGAACGCCTTGTCGAACGTATTCAGATATATTTAATGCACAAAGTTAGCTGACGTATTCACTGTTATAGAAATATTGGAATATGGGATATCCCGATTGTTATTACTGATAGCAGAAAATTTCACTTTATTTTTATATTAAAAATCTAAATCAAATTTAATACAAATTTGAAATACTACGAGGTTTAATCTCATTATATGTGATTTTTTATTTCTCTTCCGACTGATTGTCCTTCTCATCTATTATTTTTAATCATTTTATTTAATTAGATTAAAAAAATAAAATAAAATAAAATAAAATAAAATAAAATAAAAAATCATTTTTTTTATAAAACTTACTTTTTGTTTTTTGTGGTGGTAATAAGACTTTGTGAATATTAGGTAAAACCCCTCCCTGAGCAATTGTAACATCTTCAAGTAATTTATGTAATTCATCATCATTACGAATAGCCAACTGAAGATGACGAGGACTGATTCTTTTTTTACGGTTATCTTCAGCAGCATTACCAGCAAGTTCTACTATTTCAGCCACCAAATATTCAATAGTTGCTGCAAGGAAAACGGGTGCGCCAGAACCAATATGTGGTGCATAATTTCCTTTTCGAAGTAAACGATGAATACGCCCAACTGGAAATTGAAGACCAGCCTAAAATATCAATAAAATATATTAAGGAAAAAGAAAAAATAATAAAATAAAATCTTTTAAAACAATTTATCTTTTAATAAAAAACATACCCTTACAGATCTTGAAGTTAATTTCTTTTCTTCTATTACCTTTCTGCTAATAACTTTAGCATTTTTTTTACTACTAGTATCTTTCCTAATGCCAGTTTCTTTTCTACTACGAGTAGACATTTTTTTTTTGAATATTAAAAGAATTAAAAGAGTACAGTAAAGGATTTGATAAATCACGGTAAAAAAGAAAGAAATAATAAATTTCAGCCCTTTTATATTTCCAATTATATGTCATTATGTATTATCTTTTGATTTTTTTTTTTAATCATATAAATTCATAACCATACAATAATTAGTCATTAATTTTTATTAATTATATTATTTAAATGACAAATAATTTGTCATTGATTAATTCTGATTAAAAATTATTCACGCTATATTTTAAACGATTCAATTCCCCTCATTATTACAAAAAGGTTAACTTCAGTATCTATGTCTAATTTTCACTCTCCTAATTTATAATCCGTGTTAGACCATTATCCTATTAAAAAAAAAAAAAATTGGAAATTTATTGCGTTAGTCCATTGTCTATACTTAAAAATAGTAATTATTCATATAGTATCAGAGTGTAATGATTTATTGATATATTGAGATATTACATAAAATGCATGGTTTCGTCTCCGGAATAACGAATGCAAGTAGAGTAGTGATTTGAGATTTGTCCATGTTGTCTGCCTTTTTCGGCCATATAAACCCTCAAAGTGATAAGCTTTATATCTGTAGCACCCTCTAGATAACTATTTTACTATTTTCTTTTTTCTGAGAAACGAAGAAAAAAAGCAATTTGCTAATGGCAAAGAATTTTTCCGAGTATATATACTGCGGTAGATTTCCACTCGTCGTTAAAAAAATACTGCAGATTACGCTAATTTGTATAATATCTCTTGATGATTCATAGTTAAAAACAATCATATATTGATTATATTGTTATAATTGTATAAAATTCTAATTCAATAAAGTTTTTAATTTTGCAAACCAAAAAAAAAAATACCAAAAAGAAAAAAATTCTAACGCAATACACTTTCTTTCACCTGAACTTAATATTCCCTAATGTCTGAAACTAGTTCACTTGGATATGAGTGGTTCATCACGTTAGATGAAATTAAAAATTATAATACAGAAGAACTTATCAATTTTTTGCATACGGAAGAGAACTTGAAGCTTGACAATGATGACTTTGAAATAATTCGTAAGGAGAAGTTTATTGGCCGTGACCTCTTTGGCCTGTCCCAGGAAGAATTTGATCATTGTGGAATGGCTTACGGACCTGCAAAAAGACTCTTGGGGTTCTTTAAAGAGATTGAGGAGAAAAAGTCGAGGTCAAGGTCATTCTTGTCTTCTGAAACACTGACATCTAACGATAAATACATATTTTCTGAGACAGTATCTGAACACTTACAGAAATTTCTTTCTGAAAAATTAGCATCTATCAATCAATGTGATGATAAAAATGAATCGTACCTTATTTATAAAGATTTAAATTGGTGGACAAGCCCAGCAGTAAAAGTAGGAATTATTAATAAAATTTCTAAACCTTATAATAAACCTGCCGAAGGATTGGTTAAGATGGGGAAAAAATGTCTTGAGTTTATTAAAAATGAAAATAACTTCCAAGTTTCGTACAGAGTTGAATTGCGCCCCATTAATGATCATAAATGGGAATATATTATGCAGTTAGATTCTGTTACATGGTTTGATATGTTACATAAAGTAACTAATGACTTTCAACTTACATTAGAAATTGCAAGAATTTATGTAAACAGCATCAGAAGCGAATGTAAGATGTTAGAAAATGTTCAATCTGACAAGAGTTCAATACTTTCTAAAGTATACTGTTGGCATCATGCGGATTGTATATATCCGCCTACACCAACTGATGAAACACCAACTGATAAAACAAATAATAAAAACAAAAATGTTTGTACTTCAAAAACCGTAGGAAATTACAAATGTGAGTGTTCAATGAATTATATTAACATTATGCAATCATTTTGATGTAATATACTACTATAAATATAAATAACCATTCTAAACATATATCAGATAATCCAAAAAGAGTACGTTCTAGTAAGGTCCATAACCCAAACTATGAAACACCTTCCATTTTTTGTGCAGGATTAGCTCCACAACAAACTCGACCTACTCGATACTGCAACTGGTATGTGGAGAAGGAACGTATTGTTTTGGAAGAGGATGAGTGGATTTGTGTGTCCCATCAAGATGATATTCGTGATATTCTTATATGTGCTAATCCAATGTATTGCATGGTTAATAAACCTGACAATCATAAAACAAATAAGGATTTAGTTGTAGACGGAAAATTTTGGGAATGGGTGTTGGGTTATTTCATATCCTCATATCTGGAAAATATTATTCATGAACCACCTATCAGTAATCCAATTGAACTTTTGGCTTTAAACTTTGGAAAATGGGAATCCACTGAGGCTAAAGACAGCCAAGCGAAAGAGTGCCATGGGCATTTACATGTACATATAAAACCAGAGGTGGTTAAAGCATTTGAAAATGCCAAAAATACTGCAATGTATGGAAAAATAGGTCGACCAAAACAGTATAACATACAAAATTGTATAGAATTGGAAACTCATCGTTTATTAAGCTTAGAAATGGGACAGGGTATTAAAAAAATTAACGAGATGAACCAAAAAATTAACAAGATAGATCAAAAAATTAACGTAATTGATCAAAAAGTTAACACGATATTGAGTGAAATTAAAAATATTGCTATTAAATAGCAATTTTCTGTAATATTTTGATCACAATAAAAAAAAATGCTATAAATATTTAGCCATATTATGTGTATTTATTATGAAAATGTAATAAACTGATATGCTGATATCTAGGAGTATGTAGGAGACAACTCATAACTTGTATAACTATCGTATAACTGTTTATCTTTGAATATGAATCATTTATTCTTAATGAATGTCTCGAAGCCTATAACTTTTGACACACGACGTTTCTAAAAACTGATATTTGACAGTAGACCCTATAAAAAATTTTTATTCAACACATTCCAAATTTTTTCTGAATATTTTACAAATATCGCTGAAAATATTCTGATTACATTGCGAATGATGATGTCAAAATTTAGAAATTTAATATAACTGTAAATTCTTAAAAATATTTTGAAATTAAAAAATACTCTGATCATACCCTGATTGATAATCTAATAATATAATCTGAGTAAATATAAATTTGATTATAAAATTCACTTGAGCTGTATGTAATTATTCTTAAATTTTTTATTTCTTTGTCTATATCTATAACAACTCATAAAGAATAATTATTTGGATATATTCAGATTGAGTAATAAATCGATTCTAAAATATTTTTTTAAAGATAGTAACTGTATAATCTTTATTAAAACTGAATATGATAAAGAACATATTTTATATAAAAGATATACACTTAATGAACGCCTTTTATTACCATTGATCCTAATGAAGCCAGGCTGATTTTAACAACTCTGTTGTTAATCTTTTTTATCTATAAGCTAAACTACTCTATCTAAACAAAATCAAACATATATACAAGGATAAAAGACATTAAAATAAAATTACATTTTTTAATCATCTTATTTTTATTATAACTTTTTTCCTTTAAAATTTTTTTTGGAAGACTTATTATGCAGACCATTTATTTAATAAACAACCCATTATGTTATAATTGCATAAATTATTTTAAAATAGTTTAAAAAACATGTTTTGATGATTTACAGTAAGTCAAAAAAAAAAAAAATATATAGTATAAAATATAAAATAAAAGTATTTTGCTTTTTAGAAATATTAGTATAACTTTATTATTTTAGCTGTTAGTGAATTCAAAAGTTCCATAGAAAACTGTTACAATAACTCAATAAATATTTTCTGCTTATACAGTATTACTAAATACTAAATACATTGGTAATTAAATATAAAATATTTTAAAATAATAATATTAATAATCTTATTAGTTCTACATAATTCAATACAAAATAAAGAAAAATGAAAAAAAACAAAACAGCCAAAAAAAAATTGGAAAATTTTTTCTTAATTTGCTATATAATATATATTAAACCTATCAGAAGAGTACTAAATAATTCTTATATTTATACAAGGTTACATTTTAATTAATTTGCAATTTGTAAAGAAATTTTCATAATTAATTAAATACAATTCATAAAAAATAAAGAAAATATATATCAGAATAAGTATTGTCAGGTAAAATCTAAAATATTATTAAGGAACAAATCACCACTTAACTGGTAAATTTTAATAATGCCAATTTATGCAATTTATCATAAAAAATAATCTTCTTATCAGATTGTCATCTTATCACATGATATAATATACTAATTTTAAAAATGGTAATTAATAGTGTCAATCCTAATTAAGTTACTTGCAAATTTTGAAATTTCTAAAGTTTCATGCCTTTGACTTTTCTATGTAAAAATGTGAGATTCCAATAGTAAATTTTCTATTAACTCAAATATTAGATGAAATATTTTTGAACATTTTCACTATAACTAAGTTATATTTGATTTTTATTTATTTTTTAACCCTTTATTTAGCTCTATTTGAGTAATTTTAATATGCACATTCTTTATTAGATTTGTACAGTTCCTATCAATACCATACATAGTATATACTTATAATACAAATTTTATAAAATATTTATTTGGTCAGAAAAATTATTGTATACTATTTTTTTCACTTATTAGAATAAAAATTTATAGTAAAAAAAAAGAAATTCCAAAACTTTTTTTTATTAATTATAAAATCTATCAAATTAATGATCATTTTCTCTGATTGAATGATGACTTGTCTCTTAATAGTATAAATAAGATTTCAAAAAATATATATAAAGATAAAGATAATTTAATAAAATTTTACTTTAAAATAAGCAAATGTTTTTATTAAAACTAATATATAAAGTTAATTTATAATCTTATAATTTATATTAAAATAAGCAAAATTTTTTTGTGATGTTTATATTAAAAAATATTTTTTTTATTTAAAATAACAGTTTTTATAAACCATTTCAAAACTCTTTAAATTTAAAAAAAAATTTTTTCAAAAATTTTTTAAAATTCATATAGGGTATTTTGATAAATACTATTGTAAATTTTTTTTAAAAAAATTTTTAAGAGCTTGTATAAAAAGAGTTCCAATATATAGAATATCTAATAGAAAAATTTTTTTTGAAAAATTTTCTAAAAGTTCATATAAAAAAAGTTTATATAAAAAGAGTTTATATAGAATATTTAATAAAAAATTTTTTTTTTAAGAAATTTTTTAAGTTTATATAGGAAGGTTTTATATAGGATATCTGATAAAAAATTTTTTTTTAAAAAATTTTCTAAGTTTATATGAGAAGAGTTCATATGAAATTTGTATAGGAAAAGTTCATATAAAATATTTATTAATAGAAAATTTTTTTTTAAAAAGATTTTCTAAAAATATAAAATATTTGATATTTTTAAGATTCATATAGGATATTTTTAATAAATAAAGATTTTTTTAATTTTTAAAAATTTGTATAAAAAAAATTTATTTTTTTTTTTCTTTAATGAACGCTCTCAAAAATATAACTTTAACAGTTATAATCCACTAATTTAAGTATAAAAAAATTTATACCTATACATCAAAGTTACTATAAAAATAATGAAAACCTATCTAAATTTTAAACTTCATACTAAATTAAATTATTTTATATAAACTATTATTATTAAAACCAACTAATCAAATGTGAAAAATAAAAAAAAAAAATAAAAATAAAAATTAAACTAAAAGAATAAAAGTATAAATTACAATAAATTCTAAATCTAAGCAGGACCCCGAACTATATATAAATAGGTCAGAGGTTGAGTTTGCTTATTGATCATATAAAATTTTTAAAAAGTTGCTTATTTCAGAGGTATTTTTAAAAATTTCTTATTCTACATACCCCTGTATTTAAAAAATCTACTGATTGGATTTTAATAAAATTTATATCATTGGATTCGTCTTAATGAGACAAATCTAATGATATAAATTTTTATATTAACAGCATTAATATTGACCAAGATATCCTAAATTGAAAATTTTACTATACATCATATTTGACCTAAATGAGAGATGTTCGGGTTCTATCTAAGCTACCTATATTTTAATTTTATGCTAAATAATAAATTCTTATTAAAAGTATATATCTATAAATCATCGATCTTTTACTCTCTCTATAATTTTTTTAATTTACTTGTTTCTTCTATACATGATTCAACTCATCTATCAATGCAACCTTGTGAAAATACCTTTTTATTTGACTCATAATTTTTGTTATAGAAAGTTTTTTATATATCTTTCATTGTTATACATTTTTTTTTGATCTTTGATGTATTTTTATAATATTTTTTCTATTGTATGATCTTTAAATATCTTTATTTCTAGATTTTTTTGACTTTTAGTTAGAATTTTATGATAAATTTTTCAATTAATTGTTTATATTTATTGTTAGTGTATCCCATATATAGTGATTTATTTACAAAACTGCAAATCATCTTATCAAATATTTTTGTACAATTTAAAAAAAATAACCTTTTATTTAAAGTATTTAAGATTTTTGCATAAAAATTTGTATCTGATGTGTCTTTTAATAGTGATAATTACTCTCCAGTTATAGTTTCCTATACACTATTTATACATTACTTTACAGAAACCTTGAAAATATGAGCGATGTTGAATTGATACGGGTATGATATAAATTTCATGTCATAATAGTATCAATTTCTATAATGATATTGTTATAATGTTGATTTGATATCGTTACTTTATCACCATAATTTATCGTGAAAATATCGTGATGATATCTATTCAAAAGAATATCAAATTGGCACAGCCTTGATATCATTACGATGTTGATAATTTCAAAAAAAAAGGATGATATATTTGTGATATTGATTTGATATCGTCACTTCATCCCACAATTTATCGCCGAGATATCGTGACAACATTTATTTAAAAAAATATCTGATCGGTATAGTCTTGATATCATTATGATATTGGTAATTTCAGGAATAAAAAAAGATGTATTTACGATATTGATTTGATATCATCACTTTATTGCCACAACTCATTTGTGGTATCGCAACTCATCTGCAATACCGCAAATATTAAACTTTTTTTTTTTTTATAACTTTTATATGTATAATGTGCTGCCATATTATTAAAATAAAATTCTGATATTTTTATACGATTAAGCAAGATTACATAAAAATATACTATGGGACTTTGACTACTTCCGTATGTCACCGCCACAGAGGTTGTTGAGATTGCGGTTGCAAAGGCTTCCAAATTTTAATAAGAGAATTCTTTTTACGAATTTCTTGTTCTTGTATAGATTTATTACGATATTGAGAAGACATTTTTAAAACTTGTTTGATGATGATTCTACAGATTAAAATGTGAGTCAAAAATTTTTTTTTTCTTCTCATTTTTTTTTATTATTATAAATCAATTCTTTCATTCCTTATTTTTGCATTGATCTTAACACATCATGATCGAGTATGATTAATATGGTGGTCAATTTCGAAAGAAAAAATATATTTTTTTTGATATACTTTGATGTATTTTCCATATGATTTTAAATATTGAGAATTTGGTAAGAGAAGAGTTTTTTTAATTACTACTTTAACGAAATGTATTAACACTTGTTCTTTTTTTTAGACAGGTTCAAAGCATGGAATTTCAACTGGAGCTCAGGGATGTAGATTTTGATGGGTATTTTATAACATTTTTTTTTTAAATCTTTTTTTTTTAATGTACTATTACTAACAGTTCGTTTCTTTGGAATTTTTCTATTTTGTAAATTATACTAGTAGTTTATGTATTATTATTTAGCCGTATAATAAAATAATTTATTGGCATTTTAAAATATATTAATCATGTTCTGTCAATCTTTACAAAATTGTGAAAATTATCATAAAATGGTTTTAAATACATTGTCAGGATGACATATTTTATGATGTTCTGGTAAGCATCGGAAATGGGTTCTAATGTGGTTTTCAAAATGATTTTTTATTATGTAAAATGTCTTTACAACCATATTAAAATTCGAATTTTAAGTACATTTATGATATCATAAAAGTATCATACGATATCTTGAAAAAATTGCCTTGTCCAGTAAAAGTAGTCTCATTTTATTTACGAATGTATATTTTAATATACAGTATTTGAAATGTATTAGAGACATTATTCTATTCAATACATTTACTAAATTTTATCGACATGGTTAATAAATTTTTAAAATTGGAACGACTTTAATAATAATTTGTAACGATTTATCGGTAAATTGATCCATGATCGGTAGATGATTATTTGCATGATATGTTTACTATTCAGACACAATTCAATACATTTCAGCAAAGAATAAATTATATATATATTAAGCAAAATTATTGATATGAACTTTATTTATGATTAAAAGTGTTAATAATAAAAGTATTAATAATGTAAATGTTAAGTATAATTACTAAATTATAGCTTTTCTATGCTAAATATTTACTATAAACTATTGATCGAATAAAAAAATCAAAGCGCTATAACATTATAAGACCATCAAGTTTCTACGAATATTTATTTTCTATCCCTTTTGTTCTTAGAGTATTAAAAATCTTCCAAAACCTTAAAGTATTATCGTCACCACCAGCTCCAGCTACAATGTCCTCTCCATTTGGAGAAATATAAAAATAAAGGATGTGATAAAAATGTAAAATGATACATAATAAAAATATATTATATAAAATTTATAATAACGCTTCTCACTAGCCTCCTTAATTTGCAATCTTCTTAGTTACTTTTTTTTTATGCTTTCTTTGCTCTCTTTCATCATTATCATTCTTTTTGTCATCATCTTCGGGAAATGACCTTGCAGCACTTATGTAATAATGAGACAGCTCCATTGATCTTGTAACATCTATTTTATCAGTACAAGCAAAGTCCAAATTTATTGTGTATAAATCTGTATTTGCCATAAAAAAGTTGCGACGAGCTGTCTTGTCATCATCCACCTCCTCACTTAAACATCTAATCCCGTAAATAATAACATTTTGGAGTGCTTTTTTCATTTCTTCTGATAGTTCATTTGAAACACATGTCAACCACTGACAAAATATAGTTAAGACTGAAACTTTAGATTTTAACTGGAAAATATTATCATTAGTGCAACTATTCTGATATGCGAAAGCGAAACCTATATTTGACCATAATTCACTCCTCCATTCATCAAAAACTTTTTGAAAACGTTTGCCCATAAAACTAATTTTTTGTTTGTTTTCTTTCTTCTTAGCAAAATGCAGAAATAATTTACTAATTATATCTTCTATTATTAAATTTCTAGAAGAATGATCAAGGTATTAAGTACGAAGGAATAGTGCTCTTAATTCAACGTAAATGATATCTAAGATCCATTTTGGGAGAGAACTATAATTATTTTCTAATATTTCACTCATCTGTTTTTGACTATATTCGCGACTGGTTTTAGGTTCCGTATATTTATCTGGAACATTCGCATTAGGTCTTGGGGAAGGACTTCTGGGGTAGTGACGTTCTTTAGTAAAATATTGAGACGGCAACTCCAAATTGTTATTTATGAGTTGTCGTTCAAAATTATCCCTATAATAAAAATAAATGGGCTCAGAACATATGAATTTTAAATATTACAGATTTACTATATATATTTACATTGGAGTGCGGCTCTTCAAAGGTGGAGAACGCAGCGGAGAATGTGGTGACGTCGCCGGAGAGGATTCCAGTGATGTTATTGTTGATATGAGACTTTGACTTTTCCTGTATTTCTCGGTCATAAAATTGATATAATCGGGTAAAATTAGGCCGAATTCATCTGCTATTTTCTTCTTAGTTTTATAGGGATCTGGAAATATATTTATTATTTCCTCAATTCTCAAGAACTCCTCTTTTAGCATTTTGTCTACAATTATTAAATATCAAGGTAAGTGAATTATTCATATCACAAAAAGAAAGAATAATGAATTTCAATTATAGGTCACCTATTTTTTCTTCATCATTAATTTGTTGAGGAGGTTGAGGTGGTAATTGAGATAAGTATTGTTGAGGTTGTTGAGAAGGTGATTGCGACCATTGGTATTCATGATGTGGCCATTGACGTTGCTGATTTTGTTGAGGTTGTTGAGGTTGTTGAGGCCATTGAGGTAGAGGTAGTTGTGGCCATTGAGGTTGAGATTGTTGAGGTTGTTGAGGCCATTGAGATTGAGGTAGTTGTGGCCATTGAAATTGAGATTGTTGAGGTTGTTGAAGTCATTGAGATTGAGGTGGTTGCGACCATTGAAATTGATGAGGTTGAGATTGTTGAAGTTGTTGAGGCCATTGAGACTGAGGTTGTTGATATTGCAGTTGCGATGGCTGCCAATGTTTAATAAGAGAACCTTTTTTACGAATTCCTTGTTCTTTATCAAGATCTTGAGAAGACATTTTAATGATATCTCAATATAAAAAAAAAAGAAATAATTGAATAAAAAAAAAAAAAAAATTTTTTTTATCCCCTTTTTTTTGCGTTGATCTTACCACATCATGATCAAAAAAAATTAATCTTTTTCTTGCATCGTAATTATATCTATGATTAATATGGTTAATTACGAAAAGAAAAAAAATTCTTTTTGCCATTGATCTTATTACATCATATGATACAGATTTTTTTAAGAAAAAAAAATATGATTAATATAATGATGGATATTGTGATTAAATCATGGCCAAGTAAAATTAATATTTTTCTCACATTGTTACGATTAATTTCGAAAATAAGTTTCTTTTTTACCATTGATCTCAATAGATTTTCTAAGGAAAAAAATTTAATTAATATAATGACGGACATTGTGATTATCGAATAAAAATTAATCTTTTTTTCAATTTTTTTCTTTTTTTTAAAAATTCTATATCGTGGTTATACCTATTACCAAAAAAAACTTTTTCTGCAAAAAAAGTTGTTTGCATTGATATCATAACACTACGAGTTATCTTTTCCTTGAACCTTCTCAAACATCTTAAGTCGTATAATTAATAATTAACAGTCAGTGGAAATGTCACACTAATTGATAGAGAAATTTTTTGTACTATGATATTGTAAAATAAATTATTAATACAATGATGTTATCGAATATAGAGTACATATTTAAGACTTAAATTCTGGTAAAAATAATTTTGTAGTTTAAAATTAGCGATCATTAAAATCATAATTCTGGTAAAATTTTTCTTAATTCTGGCCAAAAACATAATGCCGGCCTAAATTTGGTTAAAATTGAAAATTTCGGGTCAAAGGTAATACTACATTTACACAATGTAACGCCTTTTTATAAAATAAGTAATATGAAACATTTTACTTGAAATATTTTCGTATGGATGTTATCTCAATGCGAGTTTTAATTATGTTTTGTTCAATCAGGAGCTCAAAGTTGGAGTATTTTTAATAATGTCGAATATTGAAGGTGATGACAGCTTTATGCTGATACGGGAATTTAACTTAGAAAGCACTATTGAGAACTTAAAAGATGGTAAAGAAGTGTTTGAAGAAGTGTTTTCTGAAAATGAACTGGATATAAATTTTGATGAGTTAGCCTTTAAGTTTAATAATGTATTAAATGATATGCTAGCTCATGAAAATGAAGAAGATAGTAAAATAGAATCATATGCGGATGAATATGATCATGATATTGAGATAGAATTGGAGCAAGATAATAATGAGAATGATGATGATAATGAGTTTGAAGAAGAAAGTGATGAAATAATACCAGATGAATTTGATATAAGCGAAGGATCTATTAACAAAAAGTATAATGTTCAAGCGGCTATTTCCCCTTGTGTGATTATTGACAATATTCAAGGTACAATTAAATGATGTAATGAAATTTACAAACTTAGAAGATTGCGAAATTTACTTGGAATATGGCAAATAGATCGTGATGCAGTTCAGCAAGTCGATAGCAATTATTTAAAATTAGGCGTTTGTGATTCACATTTTTTGTATGATCAAAATCAAATTCACAATCCTAAAGAAAAAATATTTACTGAATTAACTGATGCACTAGTTCAACATCGAAGATGCATAAGATGTAAAAAATATGTAACCTTTTTTAGCCGAGGGGAAGGATGCAGTAAACATTCTTGGTTGATTAATGGACGAAATATCCAAGTTCCTTGTAATGGATTGATGCATTGTAATGCATTAAAGGATTCTTTTATATCAAAACGTGCTTTTGAAGAAATAAAAAAACCAAGATGTATTTGTTGCTCCTGTTATGAACAATTGGGTGGACATATCCACAAACGTGCAGGTCAAGGTAAAAAATCGAATTGTGTTCATGATAAGTTACATGAACAAGATACATCAAAAAGAATTGAATTTATTGCAAACTGGCTTAAAAAAATTTCCCATACAAGTGATGAATCAACAAAAAGAGAAATCTTAAAATCTATTACTAAAGCTATTATACCTTTTCTTCCCACAACTCCAATAAAAATGACATTAAACAATGACAAATCAGATGAAACGCTCAGTCTTTTCATTGTAAAAATTCTTTTTCTTGACACCTTTATTAATAACAAGAAACCCCTAATTCAAAATGAGGATACAGAAACCATTGACTATGAAATTTTAGGTCAACAAATTGGAATTAAACTTTGGAAATCACGTAAAGCAATAAATGACAAAAAAGATCTGTTGAGCTCACCAGCATCTCTTTCTGAATATTACAATGCATTTCCAAGTTTCATTACAGAGTTTTTTGAGGGAATGTTAATAGAGATTTTTAAACAAAAACTTGCAGTTAGTAATAGACAATGAAAACATCAAAAGCAACTTACAAAATCTTTATCTAAAGATACAATTATAAAGATAGTTACTTTTTTCGTTTCTGTCATTACTAGTATAACATTTCCTTCGCATGGCATTTGGTTAACTAATGTACTAAGCAGTTTAGTACGTAAGCCAAAATTGTTATCATCACTTCATTGCCTTCTTGCTGTATGGAATGTAATTGGACATAGTGATCGTCATGAACGAAATCAAGAGAAAGAACGAATTAGTAAAGCTGTTCCCACAAAAAGATTATGCCAAAAATCAAACATATGGAACCTTGCAATAATCGATAATATCGACTTTAAACAGAAAACATTTTCTTTTGGAAATATATATGATACTACTCGAAATAGTTCTCATATGACACTAAGAATGGCATTTCAATCTGAAGTACCTGATCATTTGGTAACCAATTATGAAGAAATAATTGCCTTAAAAAATGATACTCGAATATTTGGTATGAATTCTACCACACAAGAAGCTCTATATGGATTGCAAAAGATATTAGAGGGATTATTAGATTTTCAAAGAACAAATGAAGGAAATTTGATCTACAACCAAAATTTTGATGCAGAAATAATTAAAAAAGCAATACTTGCAGAATTTGAGCATGGCTGTCAAGGTTCTTCTCCTCACGTCATAATTCTTGAGCCAGGAGATAATCCAAACTCAGATCAAGCAATTTTAGATGCTGCAAACATATATAAAATTGACTTCAATCTTCTGGAAACTGACTACCTTGATATCGTTGCTGACGTGGCAATTTTTCGCCGATTAATGAGATGCCAAGCACAGTGGCCACAATTAAGACCATTGCTTGGTCAATGGCATACTTCCAAAGATTTTTGCCTGGTTCTCATTGTGTTATTTTCTAGTTACAGATTATTAAATTTGGCAAGAAGACTTGGTGTTCGATTTTTGGATAAGTTTGAAGCAGCTGTTGATTATCGAACAACATCTAGAGTTTTGGATCTTCTGTGGGTGGCAGTTGGAATTGCAATTAATATATATACAAAGAAAAATAATCTTCCATTATCAGAAATAATGGATGAAAATACTGGCACAAATATTTTTTTAAAAATTTGGTATCTTTTTTATCAATGGGCCAGAATTTGGAAGGCTCATAAAATAGGAATGAGAATTGGAAACCATACCTTACAGCGAGATACTCTTGCTGCAGCTTCACCTCTCTTTTCAAGTGCTGGAAAATCCAATTATTCAGTTGCAATTGCCCAACACCTTTCTACCTTAACTAAATATCCAAAATTAAACGAAATTTTAAAGTATGTTGGAGCATTCAGGTTACCAAGGACTATGAATGAAAAGCTCATATGTTTCGGGTTTGATGAAGCACTCGAAACCTTTGGGGTTCATTTTATAAAACAAAACATCAATGGAAATATTATTAATGAAGCGAAGTTAAAAGCAAACATTAAAGCTGCACAAGAAGAAAGAGATAGAGTTGACTTACTCTTAAGTGAATATCTTGAAGATACTTCAATTTCTCAAAGTAAACGTGCAGTTGATTCCAGAAGAAAGGTGTTATGGGAGCTAGTAGATAATTTAGTTGTGATTTTTGGCATGATGGACCCGTTATCACATGATATTTTTAAAGATTTTGAACCGCCTGAAATACATAAGGAAGGCTGTGAAAAATTAATTGCATGTTATAACAGTGGTTTGGAACGAATGCAAATGATTTATAAACAGGATGTGATAAAAAGTGAACCTCGAAATGCACAAAGAAGGCGTGCTTTAGGAATTTGCCGAATAAAGCATAAGGATTATGTTAATCAAAAAAAGATTACAAAGCAAAAGAGAAGGCATGAAGAAATACAACCGGATGTATGCATAGATTGTAACTACATACCTAAATTTTTTATTCATTTTCTTGCTATTTTAGCCACAAGTTGATAATGGGGTGCCTAAAAAACGAAGAAAAATACTTGAACACGAAGAAGAAATACTTAGCCGTCTGTTGTTTTATAAAGAAAGAATTCCAACTCATGTATATGACGAAATTCTTCAATCATTTGGGTCTGAATGGGATAAAAAAAGGGTCTACAATTGGTGGAATTATCGTGTTAATAAAAATAATTAAGCTATATAAATTTTGTATAATAAAAAAAATAAGGACTACCTGATTGTAGTTAATATAAAACAACAATTTAAAGTTTTTACAAAAACTGTCACCTAAACCACTACTTCCTGCTTATGTTTTATGAAAAATAGCTATGAAAAGCGTATATCTAGGTAGTTTTTCAAAACCTCTAAATACGTTTAACAGTTCAATCAGCGACATAAAGGTGAAAAAATGGATAAAATTATGTCAATAGTATTTTTATATATAAACACTAAAATGGTTTTAAAACTATAAAAATATGTAATACAATACGCAAAGGATTAATGGTGAAAGTTTAAAAAATTTTAAGTATATAGCTAAAAAATTGACTTTGATATAAAACTTTAGGATTATTGTTACATGAATTAAATTTATTAATGATCGGCAAGTCTTGTGACATTTCCACTGACTGTTAACCTTTCCTATAAACAGAGAGCAACTTACTTTAATATAAACACGAATACAAAATATGTTAGTAATGAGAACGAAAAATAAATTCTTTGGGAAAAAGAGATTATTTAAAGCACTGAACTGAAAGGAATGATTCCTAGGATAGCGAGTGATTTGAACTAAGCCAAAGTTAGAAACAAGATAGTTTTGGTATCTTCAGGCGGTATGGATGAAGCAATTCATGTATTAGCCCTTGTTCTACAATTGATTTTTATCAAACTCGCTCTACATTGATTATTTCAGTTCTGTTTCAACCGATCTCTAGGGAAGAAGCAAAGTAGAAATCAAAGAATGGGAATCATGTATGGAAAAGGAACATCTTAAAAAGAAAGTGGCAACAGTTCTGCGAGTTAGAAATATCTGAGTAGATGATTCATGCTGAAGCTTCTCTTCTCTCATTTCATCACTGATGCTTTTTCTTATGCGCCTTATCCAAGAAAGCATCCATTTCCCTTTCCTTCGATGACTTGGTATTCTTGAACTGGTCTTATGCGCATATACTGTATAAAACTTCTGGTCAAATGATCGTAGCATTGCTTTAAATTCCTAATTAGCTAATTACACATGTGCATATTGCATATTTACCAAATTCTGTAAACCAATAAAAATCACAGTTTTGCACTGAGATTATCATTTAATCTCATTTGGATAAATTGTTTGTACTTGGCGTAAAGAACAGGTTATACTGTACTAATTAAACTGGCTGGTATTTACAAAAAAGAGATCTTTTTTTCTGTTTTTTTTCTAATTATTATGCTTTTTTATTTCTATCTAAGGCTGTGTTTTATTGTAGGACCGGGAAAACTTCTAATAGAGGTCACCGGAAATATTGGTTCGGAACCTTATAGAATTTAAAAAAATGTCATCGGATTTACATGATTCGCATTCATATGATATAGTGCGAAGTCACAGTATTTTGTGGTTCATGCTGATTTATGTCACCGTTACTAGATGATTCGCAAACCTTAATAAATTAAGGAGGTTACCGTATATAGTATGGTTCGCAAACATATGCATGTGAGATATATATATATATATATATATATATAAAGAGATATCGCGGCATTTTTCAAAATTAGAAGTTATTTCATTTATCTTAATTTGGTCTAATTATTTGACATTTCGTAAGCAGTTTGAATAAAATGGAGACACGTAAGATAAAATTTAGCGACGCGTTTAGCTTTTAAGCCTTTTTTTACTGTTATGTACTTTTTTTTTTATTCTTTTTACAATGCCACCAACTCGTCAGAAACTAAATGACCCTCGTATTGCTCGCTTTCGATCTTTAAAAAATTTTGATAAAATTATTGATGAAAAAACTGTTCGTTGTAAATGTGGAGTGATAATTCGGCTAGATCGTCCATTTAGAACAACAAATTTTGAACGACACATTAAGAGTAAAAACTGTATTCTTGGTACTGACAAACAGCAAAGCTTATATCTTTTCTTTGATCAAAATCAAGATTCAGAAGGAGAAACTGAGTCACATGAATGTTTACCCTGTATTGGTTTATTTGGTGATTCGTACACAAATTATGCTACCGGTACTCCATCTGGTTATGGTGGTGGAGAAAGGCCTGAAGTGGCTGGAAAGAGACTTTTTCCCGAGAAGTTTCCTCAAGATATTCCTTTTTCTCGTAAGAAACTTAATAAAGATCAAATTCAAGAATTTAATACAACACTACAAGCAACATCTCTCTGGAAAATAGATCAATTTGAAGGAGTAATACGAAGTGCAAAGTGTACAATTATGACAACAAATTTGTCGGGTTTATGTGGTGAATGTATTGATTTGAAAAAGAATAATAGATTAAAGGATGCACTAAAATCTGTAAGTTTACCAAGTTTTTTCGTTAGTTAATAATTGAAACTTATTTTCTTTTTTTGTATAAAGAGACGGGCAACACCATCGACAACCAAATTCATACCAAAATTTTATTTTAATACCCGTTTGATTGGTCTTATGAAAAATCAAAATCTTAGAAGTCTTTGGACTTGTATAATTACCAATAACAATGATTCTGCAATGTGGGCTTCTTTAGCTCAAATGGGAATGAATGGTGCTTTTAATGGTGAAAAAACATTTACAGAGTTGGCTTCTCTAATGTTACAAATTAAGACAAAAGAGGAAGCAGGTATTAGTATGAAAGGCTTGCGATATTCTGAGCACCTTACACATTTCTTTAGTTTGTTATCTGAAAGTAGTCGTGAATATGAAGTTTTTCGTAAAGAATTAGGTGGAATGTCTATTCAAAGAATTCGGTATTTATGCATATATTTATTATCTCTTTGTTATTTGAAATATTATTACAATTATTTATACATTTAATTTATAAAAATTTGTTCAGTCAAATACGTGCCTCAAATACAGAGTTAATTACAGATCCTAATTTAGTTCTAGATAATGTGACAAAATTTGCTTGCATAGCAAAAGAATTGAAGTGGGAAGGGCCAATTTTATTAATGACTGATTGTACAAAGATCCGTTCTAAATTAGTTTATTCTCAAGAACTTGGTTACATTACGGGATCTACTTTACCTTCAAGTGAAGTATCAGTTTCTGATATTAATGATATACATGAAAAAATTCGTAATATTTATGAAAATAATGCACTTGCAACACAAGTTCGGGTTATTGTTCTTAAGGTATTTTTTTTTAAACTTTTTTTTAATTAGTAAGGTTTCAGTGTTTGCATTATTTTAATGTTTATTATATTTAGATTCCAATTGGAAAAATACCTCCAATAGTGATTGCTATCTTACCTACAAAAGGTGATGAATCTGCAGAACAAATTTTTAATATCCTCTGTACTGTATTAGATTTTGCACGCCAAAATAACTTAAATATTCTTAGTATGGGTGCTGATGGTGCGAGATCAGAATTTAATGCTCAAACAAAAATTATGAATTCATCGTCAACATATTTTACATTTGATGATCCATTTTACAATGTACATTTTAAAGTACCAGTTATACATGGAAGACCGTTGGTTCGTGTCCAAGACCCGAAGCATGCTAAGAAAACAGCAAGGAATCAATTATTTACTGGAGCAAGACATCTTTCATTAGGAATAGATACTGTACGATATGATCAACTGTATCTACTAGCACATCAAGATAAACATACTTTATTGAAACGTGATGTTCTTAATGTCGATAAACAAGATGACGGTGCGGCGTATCGGATGTTTCATTCAGATAATCTATTACAAATCATTCAAGCAGAAAATGTTCCTTCTGATATGATCGGACTTTTTATTTACTTATTTGTTCTTGGTAAGTCAAGTTGTCTTATATTTAAACAATGAAATTATTTATTGCAATAATTAATTATTTGATTATCAGGAGAATTATGTGATGCATATCTTAATCGAAAAATCGATCATAAGGCAAGAATTAGGATGGTTATGCGTGCATTTTTTTTTCTTAAAGTATGGAAAGATTATATTCAACGTTGTGGCAGTATTCATTCATCAAAATGGTATAATATGCAACACAGTATTATATCTATGCAAAGTTTTGAGATTTTTATTAGTATGGCAGAATCTTTGATAATGCTTATTATGATTCATCGAGAATACTATCCTCACTACCCCTTATTTTTATGGGAACATGGAACTGAGGCTCTTGAACACATATTTGGTATATCTCGTCAAGTAATAGCTGATTTTAACTTTTATGAATTTTATAAAATTCAAAAACGTGTAATGTATCGAGATAAAATTTCACGTGCTGGACTGATTAATACATCAAGGGATCGAACATCAGCTGGAGGTAAGAATTTGTTATATTAATTAAAATATATTTAACAAAAAATTCACAAATTTTGTATATTTAGGTTATGTATTTGATATTGATGGTACTTCTCTTTCCCATGAAACTATTGAATGTTTACGTACTTGGCCATCTGAAGATGATTTTAAAGAAGCAATTCGCATTGGACATAGTGAAGCGATGTCATTTGCAGAATATCTTCAAATTGATAATCGGACGGCGCCTTCAATGCAACAACTTATTCGTCGCGATGAACATTCATCAGATGATCAGAGTAACTTAGAAATAATTGATGATGATGAACAAGATGATGAACAATGTCAAAATTTAGCCGGTATAAAAATTATTTTGATATTTATTAATGATTTTCAACTTTTTAATTCAAATTTTTATTTTAGAATCCATTGAACCGCAAAAAGAAATTGAGAATATTGGAACTGCTGCATTTGAGGTTTCTCGGCTCTTGTTGGATGAATCAGATGATGAGTCAAATATGGGGAATGAAAATGAAGCAACAAATATTTCGTTGGTAACTTTTCCTGATTTGCATTACATTCTTAGTCAAAAACCAGTTCACCAAAAGCAATTTGAAAAGTTTGATCTACTATTTACACCTGAAGGATTTGTAAATTATAAAGTTATAATTGATACTCGAAAAAATCATGATGCCTTTACACGACATTCAAAAAGTGCCTTCAACAAACAAGCACAACCCGAAACATCTGAAACAACTGAAAAATCTGGTTTACTCAATCTTAATAATGCTAATCGATTAATTACTGAATTAACAATTGATTTAAATGTTCAAGAAAATTGCAGAAATCGACGAAAAGAACGTTGGGAAGGACGTAAACGACTTGCAACTATTCCAATAGCTGTTGGAACTAATGGTAAATATTTCTTTT
Organism: Rhizophagus clarus; assembly: GCA_015698045.1. NCBI lineage: Eukaryota > Fungi > Glomeromycota > Glomeromycetes > Glomerales > Glomeraceae > Rhizophagus > Rhizophagus clarus. Next base: position 1,322,124 of record BLAL01000040.1, on the reverse strand, counting down.
ATTGCCATCGTAAAATTCAATTATGTTTAAAGCTAAAATATTTAAGTGATTATTTTTTCTTTTAAGTGCACAATATTATTGATGCAAATGTATCTGATATTCATAATCTAATTTCGGGTGGATATTTGATCATTTATTCAGACAATAAACTTTGTATTGCTCAAATTATCTCAATGTATGAAAAGCGAGGTCAACGACATGCTTGGATAGAAAAGGCGAATTTTTTGGATTATTTATCATATATTTCAGTTAATATTTACCTGAATGTTTATAACAATCTTTGGACAAATACATGCGAGGCAGGAGGAAAATTATTTGCCCACGTTCCAGCTAAAGAAGTTTTATATTACTTTAATTCACCATCTTTTGTTTCTCAAGGTTCTTTTTATACTTTAACAAAAGAAAGTTTGGAAATTTTTCAGCATTTTAAAACACCAGAAATGACATCAAATCTAGCAAAGATTTTTCATAAATAACAATTTTTGATATTAAATTTGTAATTTTTTTTTGCTAAAATGTAATATTTTATGAAATAAAGGGAAGTTTTAATAATTAAAAATAAAATATCTCCCCGTAATTTTATGATTCGAATATCTTGTATTTTTCATACTTACCGTAATTTTGGTTTGCATAATTAGTAAAGTCATGTGGTTCGCAATCATATGATTTTTCTATATTTTTCCGGTGACCTCTATTAGAAGTTTTCCCGGTCCTTTTATTGTGCCATTGATTTACTTATTATATGGCTATATTTATTTCACCATCAATCATCGCTTTGTGTAAAGCTATAGTTTGTGGTTGTGCAAATTTCTCACTGGCGCTTTCCTAGGTATTTAATAGAATAATTGGTCGGCAAGTCATGTATAATGTATATTGATATAAAAGAATTTATTTTTTAGTTGTCTTTCCAGCGCAGATTACTAATGTATATTAATTTAATTGATGGTGTGTGACTAAACAAATATTGACGACAACTTTTCAAATAAAAAGGTATCCGTAATTAGATAACTAAACAGGAACATCTCAGTGCTAGGATAAGCCTTGTTTAGAATAAACTTAGCAATTCCGTACTGAGATTTTTGAATGATGTTTCTCATTTAGGATAGGCCCAACACTTCGCTAGTTGTATATAAATACCCCTAATTTTTCAAGAAAAATAAAGGTTTATAACGATTTCCCTTAATAACTTATTTTCACGTTCCTATTTTTTTTTAAAAAAAAAAAGAAATAAAAATTTTAGAAAAAATCTTATTCCCACGTCCTTTTTTTTTAAATAAATATGATTAAAAAAAAAAATTTTCTCCTCCTACCCAAAAGAAACTTTGTTTTATCAAAAAAAAAAAGAATTTTCTCCTCCTACCCGAAAAAACCTTTAAGTTTTATCAAAAAAAAAGTTCATACTCTTCCTTTTTAAAATAACGTGTCTTAATTTTAATATGCCCAATAACATTGATAACACTACTATTATCGACAATAATAATGAAATTAGCGATGATTTTTATATAATTGATAACCCAAACGCGATTAAAGATATATTAAGTATATCTGTTAATCATTCTATAACAATAAAGAATAATTCTAGTACAATTCAAATGTTAATTACAATACTCCAAGGTAAGTTAACACTATGTTTTTTTGGGTGCATTGATGCTGTATATGGCTCTATCAGGTTGCTGATACTGTATGTTTTGATATTGACTAACAATATAAGAACGACTTACCGCTGCTTCATCTACTATCTCTTCTCCTATTGTCTCTACTTCTCCTCTTAATGTCTCTGCTATTGTCTCTCCTTCTCCTCCAGTCTCAACATACAGATCCTTGTCAGATTCAATTTCATCTTTAAGCTCTTTGCTACCCTTAGACTCTTCAGTAACCTCATCATCAATAACTCCCTTAACGACTTTAATTTCATTGATCTCACCAATTTCCTCGATCTTCCCAATTTCCTCAAATCCGCCAATTTTTTTGAACCTGGCTCCTGGTTCAAATTTAAATTTTATATGCATGTCGGAGGGAATCGTTTTATCTAGCAGGACAAATTGGATTGCGCCTATCGGCTCATATAAAGATCTGTGTTACTTATGTGAATATTACGAGCATGGTCTTAATACCTGCCTGAATATTCAGCAAAATTACCAGGGAAAATGCTGCAAATGTTGGATCAGTCTGCACAAGTCAAAAGATTGCCATTTACGAAGAGGTGAAAAGGTACCTATTCCATTTAAAAAGAATTTTTTAAAGCCGGCCAATTTAATCAAATTTTTTGGAAGAATTGAGAAATAGGTTTTTTTTAATTCATTTCTGGTCGCCTTGGTGATGAATTTTTTATTCTATGTAGTTTGTTTGGTCCGCCTGGTGGTGGGTTTTTTTTCTGGTTTGTCTGGTGGCATGTTCTTTTTTTGTTTTGATATTTTTTATAATAATAATAAATAATAATGCATTTTATCAATCACACTGGTACTAAATAAAATTTATTAAGACATTTTTTGAATATTATCTTGAATGCTAAATTGATATGATGATAATGTTAAATTCATATTGCAGAAAATATAAAAAAAAATTGTTCAATATGGAAGTCAGTAATTTGATGGCTGTTTAAAAATCTAAGGTTTCTGTTAAGATTGTTTGTTTTTACTATAAAAATGCTGATCAATAACTTTTAGTTCAGTAAAATTATTAATTTGTATAATAAATTCCTTTTATTCAGCAATAAATTTTGAAGTTCAAATAATTTTGACATTTAATTTTAATTTATAAATATCCAGATGTTCAAAGCACGCCTTAGCAAAATTTTTACCAATTGTTATACAACTGAAATTTAACGCGTCTACTGGATTTTCTACAGATTCTACCCAATTACGATGTTGTCGTAAAAAATTTTTAATATAAAAAAATGCTTGCTTGATCTGTAAGCAATAAATTTTTAAATAATAGAAGATTAAATTCTTACGGGATTATAATCAGGAGAATAAGATGGCAAAAACTCAAGTCGTATTCCTTTCTTCTCACAAATATTCTGCAAACGCTGACTTTTATGTATAGATACATTATCTAAGATTAAAACGCTATACTAGTTATTTAACTAAATAAAATATTAAATAAAAATATTTATTATAGTCTATGTGGTTTTATATTTCGCTTCGAAAAATGGTAAACAAGTTGGAAAGAAAAAGAGATGGTTAACGCGGCACAATAAAAATCAATAAAATCTACGTACAATGCAAAATCAGGTCACATGAATTATTAGCAGAGTGGTGGCGCTATGATATATTGTAATCTTTATTATCATAAAGGAATAAAAAACATATCAATGTTATCACAGTCTTTTATGTGATATGTACTGTATTTATGAAAAAAGATGGAGTTTTAAAGAGCTAGCAATGTTTCTTCTGCTACAGGAAGGAATTTCTAGATCTTCTGTAATAACATCTAACTTCTTAACCTTTTCTTTGATATTTGCGCTTTCAGTTTCAACCCAGACTATTTTAAAGCATTTTCTGGAGAATTCTATTAATTTATCTAGTGAAGTTTCTGATAATTTTGTAAAATTGATGGCTGAAACGTATCAGCTTAAGCTTCTCTTTAAAACCACCTCACATGATATGAAATTGTTTACTTTCTCGTCAGTAGGATCTGAACTTTCCGTATATCCACTTTAATAGAAAAAAAATTTAAATTATTAAATCATTATAATAAAACAACAACATAATGATATGAACGTATCGATCACCTTTCTACAATTTGTCGAAATTCTTTTACTAATGTTGAAAGTACATTTTTCAATTGATATCGATAGTCGGAAAATGATTTATGATATCGTTCGTTAATTAACTTCACCACGCTTTGATAAGCATCATGCCCAAAAATTTTTTGTGTTATTTTATCAAACGCATGATCGGGTGGATTTCTAGTTCGCAAAAAAAGGCATTTCATTTCTTCGTCAATAAGACGATAATTATCCTAAACAGTAATAATATCAATAATACATAATACATCAGTAATTCTGTATAATAACGATTGTTCTTAATTGGTAAGAATGTAACAACCAAAATAAGAAATGGATTTTACGTTGTCAGATGGTGACGAAGTCGAGGTAGTTAGTGGCAAATTTGTTGATAGCTGCTTCATCAAGGCATTAAGCATTTTGTTTGCCAGATGTAGTACACTTGGATATAAGACCAACCAATTGCAAATTTGCAATTGATTGGTCATTGCGCCAAATTGAATCAGAATTTCTTCTTCACTTTCTAAAAGTAATATTAAATGAGAATAAAATTATATTCATTAATTATGTTCAGATTTTATGTTTTTATCGCTTTCATCATTTTCATTTTCTTCTTGTTCTTTATCTTTCTCTCTCCTATCCCTCTCTCTTCTCTCTTTCTCTCTTCTCTCTTTCTCTCTTCTCTCTTTCTCTCTTCTTTCTTTCTCTCTTCTCTCTTTATCTCTCCTCTCCATCTCTTTCTTCTCATTTTCTCTTCTTTCTTTTTCAATATTTCTTTCTTCTTGCTCTGGAAGCATATCTTCATTATAACGAAGTAAATTTAGTTTTAAATAAATTTACAGAAATATCATTTCAATTGAATAATAAAACAATTATTATAACGTATTTACCCAAAATAATTCTTTCAATATCATCATCTTGTCTATTATTACCTTTTCCAATATCTACATCTTGTCCATGTAAATTATCTTGTTCATGTTCACTTCCTTCCTCTCTTCTTTCATCTCTTTCCTTATTATAATCACGTGAAGAGTTGGCAATATATGTACGAATAGTTTTTGTAGTCTTTGCAGCTTTTGTTGCCTTGTCTTTTAGGTATCATTATAATAGTATTAGGCGCAATTACTATATAAATTTTAAATCAAAAATATAATATTATTACCTTTTTCTGTTACTCCTCTGCGTTTAGTCATGATAAACAAACAAGATGGTACTTATCAGTATTGTGCTAGTAGCAACGTAAAGAAATAGGTGATTCGTCACGTAAAGAAATTGGTGATTCCTGACGAAACGAATACAGCATCATCTTTATTTATTTATAGAGATTTCTCCTAATATTAAGAAAAAATTACATCGTGACCACAGCACATAAAAGGAAATTGGGTTAGCATTCTCAAAAAAAACGTTCATGGTTACATTAAATCTTGGATAGTTGATTGGAAAAATTTGTTAATGGTTACATCAATTCTTTATGATGAAAATTTTGGGAAAATTTGACGTCTTAACGGTTACATATAAAGAAATTATATATGAGTATCGTAACTGTAGGACATAAACAGAAATTTGGCTAACAAAATTTTCAAATTATTGGAATAATTGATCGGGAAAATCCATAATGGGTATATTAGCTCATTGTCCACAGAATATTAATGATAATTTCGAGCAATATTAACAGTTACAAGTAAAGAAACTTTATATGAATATCGTGATCGCAGGACATAAACAGATTTTCGGGATAATTGATCAGGAGAAAAAATTTGTTAATGGTTACATAATCAGGGTTGAAGAATTATACTGTACGTACTATATTATGCTGTCCTAATACTTAAATAGAGTACATTTTTTTCATATGTTTAATATATTATATATTTATTTTAATAATTAGGATTGTTCTTTTAATCTAATCTAAATAGAAAAAATATTATATTAAATATTTAACAGATCAATATTAATGCAATGTTTACAGTACATTGATGAAATTTTGGGCAATAGAAAAATTGCGGTTACATGTAAGGTGATCGCAGGACATAAACAGATTTTCAGAATAATTGATCAGGAGAAAAAATTTGTTAATGTTTATATAATCAGGGTTGAAGAATTATACTATACATACTATATTACTATGCTGTCCTAATACTTAAATAGAGTACATTTTTTCATATTATATATTTATTTTAATAATTAGGATTGATAATAAATTATTAACTATTCTTTTAATCTTAATAGAAAAAATATTATATTAAATATTTAACAGTACAATATTAGTGCAATGTATACAGTAAATTGATGAAATTTTAGGAAATGGAAAAATTGCGGTTACATGTAAGGTGATCGCAAGATATGAACAGAAATTTAGATCAACAAATTGATCAGAAAAAAATTTTGTCAACAGTTCTGTTGATTCTTTATCTGCAAAAGATCTTTATCTGCAGCACATTTGTGGAATCTAGGGTAATGATCTGAAAAATTTGGCATGAATATTGTGGTCGCAATAAATAAATAGAAATTTAGATCAATAATTGATCGGAAAAAAATTGTTAATGATTACATTGATTTTTTATCTGCAGCGCATTGATAGAATTCAGGGGTAATCTGAAAAATTTGACGTGAATATCGTGATCGCAGGACATAAACGGATTTTTGGGATAATTGATCAGGAGAAAAATTTGTTAATGGTTACATAATCAGGGTTGAAGAATTATACTGTACGTACTATATTATACTGTCCTAATATTTAAATAGAGTACATTTTTTCATAAGTTTAATATATTATATATTTATTTTAATAATTAGGATTGATAATAAATTATTAACTATTCTTTTAATCTTAATAGAAAAAATATTATATTAAATATTTAACAGTGCAATATTAGTGCAATGTAAAGTAAATTGATGAAATTTTGGGAAATGGAAAAATTGCGGTTATATGTAAGGTGATCGCAGGATATGAACAGAAATTTAGATCAAAAAATTGATCAGAAAAAAATTTTGTCAACAGTTCTGTTGATTCTTTATCTGCAAAAGATCTTTATCTGCAGCACATTGGTGGAATCTAGGGTAATGATCTGAAAAATTTGACATGAATATCGTGGTCGCGATAAATAAATGGAAATTTAGATCAATAATTGATCAGGAGAAAAAATTGTTAATGGTTACATTGATTTTTATCTGCAGCACATTGACAGAATTTGTTACATTAGTTCTCTATCTCAGAATTATGTAATGAAGTTTTAAAAAAAACTTTTCAAGTTATTGACCCAAATTTCCTTTTATATAGTGCAGTTATGATATCACAGTCGTAATATTATAAAAAAATTTACTTTGTGCTTTTTTCCCAAAGAATTCAATTGATATTTTTTTTAAAGTTTGACTGTCCATATCTTATCAGTTACATATAAAAATACCACATCTCAGATCAGAGTTTTTAGATTTCTAATAAAAAAAAGATAGAAAGAAAATGTCCTCTCCCAAACCTAGTAGAGAAGAAACAGGTATAAAAAAAAAATACCTGGTATATTAATTCATTAAATAACGTATGATAATATTCAAATAGTTTCTTTCATATATAGATAATATGATATTGATCTCGCTAGACGATCTAATAAAAAAACAAATCCGATCGAATGATTTTCTCCAGACCAACATTAAAAAGAAATGAAAACGTCTGTCTTGTAACAACCGAGCGAAGACCATGGAAGACTGGGCTCAGATGGTGAAAAAAGTATGATCATTTGATTCTTTAATATTTTGTGATAATTTGAAATATTTAACACTTTAAAATTATTTGTTAGAATTGATATTGCCATTATATGAAATTAATATCTCATTACAATACTGCACAATATTATATCCACCTTCTTTTCAATTTATTTCAATAAAAAAATAAATCTTATGTAATTTTATAATTGTATATATCTATAAAGCTCACAACTAATGATTTTATCATAATAATTGATTGTAATAATTTAAAATCATAAAAATCAAAATTTCATATAAACTGAAACACGAATTACTAACAATTTTTTTCTGATCAATTCAAATTTCTGTTTATGTCCCGCGGTCACAATATTCATACAAAATTTCTTTGCATGTAACTGTTGTTAACACGTCAATTTTAGATCATTTTCCTCAAAATTTCCATTAATGTACTGTAATCCAAGAACTAATATAACCATTGACAATTTTTTTTCTCAAAATTTCAATATAAATTTCCATTTATAAATTTCCGTTTATGTCCTGCAGTTACGATTTCATACAAAATTTCTTTACATGTAACCAGATCATTGCCCAAAATTTCTGTTAATGAGAAATTTGTTAACCTAAAATTTCCGTTTATGTGCTGCGATCACGATACTATGATTTCCAATTAAAAATATTATAAAAGCAGTTAATAAATTAAATACACAAACGCGCATGGACATTTTTTAAATTTACTCATTTTATTATTCCTTATTATAATTATTATCATAGCCATGTTACGAAATAAACCTCGAAAAGTGAATATTGTTACATTACCTTTTCGTATCTGTAATAATTTTAGAAGGTTGTCCAACAGATTTTTATTATCGGATAATGATGACAATGAAAAAATGGTATAAAAAGATTTTGAAGATGATAATATTAGTGGCGAAGAGTATAATGAATATGGCGACAGAGATGATGATTTAGAATAACGAAGTGATAATGATTATATAGAATAGCGAAGCAATAATAGTAATGATTTAGAACAATGAAGCGATGATGATCATATAGAACAGCGAAGCGATAATGGTGATGATTTAGAATAACGAAGCAATGATGATCATTTAGAACAATGAAGCGATAATAATCATTTAGAACAACGAAATGATAATGATGATGATTTAGAACAATGAAGCAATAATGAAGAAGGTGATACCAACATGATTTCAACATCATCAGAGAATGAAATAGAAAGCGATTATATAATATCCTTAGAAAGTGATGAAGAATATGAAATAATGTCGTCAGATAATAAAGAAAGACATGATTCTAATATCTTAGAAGAAAAGCTATTTGTTGATGAAGCATTGGCTAAAGATAAGTTACTATCTTATGATGGTGATTTTGCTCCATATTTTCAAAATTTAACTACTGCTGCCTTATTTTGTTGGATTTATAAGCATAATATTTCAACAAATGCATATGAAGATCTTGTTGACATTATCATGAGACCAGAATTTAATAGAGATCATATTGTAAAGAATATTCGGAGATTTTGAGCATGGAGGGAGCGTCTTCCTCTTTCCTCAATATCAGCAAAATCTATCTCAATTTCATCAAAAAAAACACCATCAACTTTAAAGGATTCAAAGATAGCATATCAACTTTCAATAAGTGATATCATTTGGAATGTTCTTAACAACCCATCACTATTAAAGGAAATGTATTTTGGTGCTGGTGTCAATTCAAAAACAAATCCGAGTACTGGCATGGTACCTTATGGGCAGAGTTACCTCTTTTCGGTCAAGAACAATTAATGATATCAGGGGGTAATTATTTATTAAATGCAAGCTGATGGTAGAGAGGCGAAGCAATAAAGTACAAGTGATTAATACTTTTTTTATATGTATATAATAGAGATATACCAATGCGACGATTTTATTTACTATTACGACAATGAGTGAAAACTTGGCAGATTGAGAGCGATATTATTAAATGAAAAGAACCAACAGTATCGGCTGAGAATCCAAAAAGTTCTAGATTATAGTGACTTGCCTGGAACTTTTAAGGGAGAATTAAGACAAAATCGCTCTCTTTCCGGAGAAGTTTGGTTACAAGATGAACCATTCTTGACAATAATAATATCACAAATTTTAGAAAAAGTTGCTGCAGATACACTACGAATTACCAAAATACTTTATAAACATCATACACACTGGTGCATTCGTGATGCAACGTTCTCTTATCAATATCCTTCGGAATATATTTCCATAAGGCAGCCACCATCTCCAACAATTCCGGTTTATAAGCTATTTTTGGACATATACTACGATGATTTTGGAACATTTAGGAATGTTTATCATTCGTTAGGAGGTGTTTATGTGCAGTTTGGAAATATGCCTGCCCGTCAAAGAAAGTTGCTCAAAAATCACTTTGTTCTCGGATTTGTTCCTTTTGGTGGTAATTTCAATGAATTCATGTTGCCATTTATTTCTGAAATGAAAGAATTCAAACAAGGAAAATTAATGGAAGTGAATGGCCAAGATGCTTGAGTAATAGCTGGTTTAGGTGTCGTAACTGCTGATTTACCACAAGGGAATGATATGTGTGATGTATTACGACATAATGCCAATAAAGGTTGCCGCACTTGTACAGCCTCTCGAGAATCACTTACCAACTTCTCTCAGAATGTACCAGCAACATCAAGATATCATCACATCACTGATGATCAATTTAAAGAGATATTTAACGAACCTGCTACCACAAGGCAAAGATGACTTTGTACTGAGTTTGGACTAAGAACAAGGCCTAGCATTTTGGATAGGCTGCTAAGAGAAAGGCATTTACAGACACCTCAAGATGTATATCATGCAACTGCTAGGAAGATTGGACGACTTCTTAAATTAACGTATGATCTTTGAATTTAATTAACTTTAGCTAGATATGTAACAAACAAAATCTTTTAATAAAGCTTTTTGATTTCCACAGGTGTAAATTATTTTCACAAAAAGGAGAGGATGAGTTTATCAAAGCCTGGAAGAACTTTGAGAAACCAAAAAAATGGTCTCATTTGCCAAATCCAATTAGTCACAATGCTAGTTTCATGATGTCTGACTATCTTAGGCTCGCTATGATAATGCCTTTTATACTTAATAGTTTTTTAGAAACATCAAGCTTAAAGGAAAATGAATCCAGAAGTATTCTGTGACGAATTCAAGAATCACGTATTAACATAGTGAAAAATGTAATAATTGCTTGTTGGGTATATGTAGCAAAAACAATGAGGATGGTTTTTGAAAGCAAGTTTACATTAGATTCGTATGACGAATTACAAAAATGCCTTGAAGAAGAAATGAAAATTCTTCCAAAGGTACAATTATTCATAATTCTTATATAATTTTTTATTTTTTATTTATCAATATATAAAATATTATTTAATAATGTGGCTTTAGGTTTTCCCTAAATTTGCTAACTTACCAAACCTGCATATCAATATCCACTTGCTGGTGCATGCAAGGACTTATGGTACTCTTATAAACACTCAAGTTGGTATCAAAGAGATGGTATGGTGCATCAGATCTTTAAAGCAATGGTACCACGAACAAATTGCAAGAATGTCGAGCTAGACTTGTTAAAGCAGTATACTATGCTCTTTGCAATTCGTCATTTAGTAGATGAAGGTGCAGATCAAAGATTATCACAATCTTGTAGAGGTTTCGCTACTATGTCCTCAAATTTTAGAAATTTATTGACTAATTGGTATATTACTAAAGACAAGGTATCAAATGAATAAGAACCGGAAGAAAATGAAGAAGGTTTGTATTACAATTTTATAATAATAATATTTTTGCAATTATTAACATAATTTTATTTTATATAGCGATTTCATCTCCAGTGGATTTTATTACCTTAAAGAGGAGCTTGTCCCGTCAGGATCGTGAAAATATCATGAAAAATTTGCCAAATTTCAAATCTGAGCTGCTTCTTTCATTTATGGACATTGGACAAAAGTCAGCTCTTATATATTCTCAAATGAGCTGGTATGAATTGGCAACATACACTATGGAAGAAAGCGATGACGTCTTTTCCAAAGTACATCTTCATATTGGTAACGTCGTAACAATACACGAGGAAGACAGTAGTGAATGTTATGCGATTATAAAAGGGATCTTCAAATACAAAGGCAATGATGATAAATATTATGTCTTTATTACAATTGATTGGTTTGACAATATTAACAGAATTCACAACGTATTGAAATGTCCTCTTTTTCGCATTCAGACAAGCCAAGACATTCGCTGGAGAAGAATCTTCCCGATATCAATAATTGACCACGTACAGAAAGTTCACTTTGTCTATAATACGAAAATTGATTTGTGGATAAAAAATAATTATTATTTTACGGCTATATAGCTTTATTAGTAATATTATGTTAATAAATTTACAATATACATATAAGTTTATACTACATTTACTCATTAAATTCATTATTGTTTTAACAATATCAAAATGATACAGTATCTTTTTTTTATTAAATAAATGCAACAATATCATTTTGATATCATTATGGTATCGTGACTGGTCCATTACTTATCACGTGATAACGTGACTTTGTATTGATTATCCAATCAAAATCATTGTTTGTTTGTTAAAACATTCGCATGACGGTTATTTCTACTCCATTCTCTACATTTTACTGTAATAACTTACATTTTAATATTGTCAGTCTATTTAAAATATTTCTTAATAATATTAACAATCATATACGCGTCTATTTTTTATTTCGGCATAATCTCAACATTGAAAAATAGTTTATTCGACACCTTGACAGGTACGAAACAAAAAGTTATTTATAATAATATTAATTGTTTTACAAATTTTAGCTCTCGCTGTGCAAATATTGTTTAGAAATATTTTTTAACAATATAACAGAAATTCGGGATGTATTTTTTTATTTATTTATCTATTTATTATTATTTTTTTTAAAAAAGAAAAATTTTTTAATAGTAGTGTATAATAATATTTGCGACGAAATTCAGACAAAATTTGGAATGTGTGCAAAGAAAGTTTCGGTATAGTATTATTTCCCCTCTTTTTTATACTTGGGAATGCGATTATTCTAGCGTCATAATGATATCGTCATGTTGTTTTATATTAGCATTCGGAAAGAGAGATGTCTAAGTAATTTACCAGGCATGACCGTATCTTTAATTTCGCAAAAACTTGCATCGTAATCAGAAACTTATTAATTCAACATTTTAAACAAGTTTCAAGATAATATTAGTGTCATAATGATATTGTCACGTTGTTTTATGTTAACCATCTGGTGAGAGAGATGCGAAACTTAATATTTTTTTTTTTTTTGTAAGAATATATAAATTTTCTTTTTTTCTTTTCTTTTTTTTTATAAGGAATGTTATAATAACGTTTTTTCTGTTTCTTTTAGGTTCATTAATTCAACATTTTTAACAAGTTTCAATATAATATTAGTGTCATAACGATATCGTCACGTTGTTTTATGTTAACCATCTGGTAAGAGAGATGCGAAACTTAATATTTTTTTTTTTTGTAAGAATATATGAATTTTCTTTTTTTCTTTTCTTTTTCTTTTTTTTTGTAAGGAACGTTATAATAACGTTTCTTCTGTTTCTTTTAGGTTCAAGTGTTTCAGCTTAATTTAATCAGGTACGATCGTAACTTTAATTTCGCAGAGCTTGCACCATAATCTAGACACTCTAATTCAACATTTTTAACAAGTTTCAATATAATATTAGTGTTGAACCGATATTGTCACGTTATTTTATATCATCCTATCCAGAGATAGAGATATTCTTCTTTTAATTACCGTAATTCGCAATATTTAACAATTAAATAACAATTAAAACATCATAATTGTCATAATTGCATTATAAAAAATATATATATATTAATTAATTAATAAACAAATTAATTTAAACCAATTAAAATTGATTTAATTTATTGAATGTATCTACTACGTTTCATTATCATCCTGATACAGTTTAAATGTCATCACGATATTTCAATAAAATATTTAGCGATCTTAATGATACCATAACGACATAATTATAATATCCTAACGATATATTTTCAACAACTTCACGATAATATTAATTTTTAAATGATATCGTGACAATATATTAAATGATATCGTGACGATATATTTATGATAATCTTAATAATACATTTTCAACATCTTCACGATAACATCACAATTTCCATTTCAACATCATCACGACATCGAGACTATAAATCAATATAATATCAGAATGATATCAGAACGATATCAAATTTCAAATATCACGAAGATGTTGAAAAGGTATTGTTAAGATTATCATAAATATATCGTCACGATATCATTTAAAAAAATTGTGATGTTATCGTGAAGATGTTGAAAATGTATCGTTAAGATATTGTGGCGGATTTGAAGATTTCAGCAAAGTATATGATATTAATATTATTAGTTTTACATCTTTAAAAATGGTTCCAATTCTCTATTATTTTTATATAGAAAAAATTCATTTGAAATATTTTGATAGAGATTTTTTAAGAGTTTGTATAAGTTTATAAGAAAAATTTATATAGAATATCTGATACAAAATTTTTTTTTTAAAAAAAAATTTTTTAAAAGTTTATACGAGAAGAGTTTGTATAGAATATTTAATAGAAAATTTTTTTTAATAAATTTTCTAAATTTATATAAAAAAGAATTTGTATAAAATATTTAATAAAAAATTTTTTTTTTGTATAAAATATTTTTGATAAATAAAGATTTTTTTTTTTAAGATTTCTAAGAGTTTGTATAAGAAGAGTTTATATAAGATATTTTAATAGAGATTTTCTAAGAGTTTATATGGATTCATAAAAAAAGTTTATATAAAATATTTAATAAAAAATTTTTTTTTAAGAAATTTTTTAAAAATTTATATGAAAAGAAATTGTATAAAATATTTATTAATAGAAAATTTTTTTTAAAAGATTTTCTAAAAGTTTATATAGAAGAATTTATATGGAATATCTAATAAAAATTTTTTAAAAGATTTTTTGAGTTTATATAGAAAAAATTTGTATAAAATATCTAATAAAAAATTTTTTTTTAAAAAAATTTATATAGGATATTTTAATAAAAATTTTTTTTTTATAAAATATTTTAGAATTTGTATAAGATATTTTTGATAAAAATTTTTTGTGAAATTTTTTAGGATTTGTATGAAATATTTTTAATAAAAAATTTTTTTTGAAATTTTTTAAGATTAGTAATTTTCTTTTTTTTAGGATTTTTTAAGAATTTATATAAAATATTTTTAATAAAGAATTTTTTTAAAATTTGTAATAAAAAACAATATATTTTTTATACTAATAATTTTTTTTTTTTAAAGTTTAAAATATTGATTTTTGATTACATATATGTTTTATTATACTGGATAAGAATTAATACAAATTACTTTCTATAACTAAACTATACATTTAAATTAAAGGTTCATCCCACTAAATATCTAATATACTAATAGTGAATTGATAAAAGAATAAAGAAGTAACATATAGAATAAAAAAAATATACTGCTAAAAAGAATAATCTACTAAATAACAATATTAAATTACTATAATATTGTATACTACCTAAAGTTAACTACTCCAAAATTTTTTTAATTTGGCTAATTTCTGCATATAATTATTTTTTGGTAATTTTAAAGTCTATCTGATTGCTTCACTTTAATTTGGATTATGTCAATTTAGCCTTATTTTTCTTTAACTAATTAATATATAAATCCTGAATTTTTGGATTTCTTATGTAGATCTTGTTAGAACTGATGGCTAAAACTTTTTCATATTGATAAGAAGATTATAAGAAATTGTCTTTTACTTTCTTAATATACTTAGTTGTAGTTAAGAAAGATATTTGTGATTTTTTTTTCTTATTAAGTGGAATGAGTTAAACATACTTATACCATGATACTGTTTGTCCACATCAGAGCAGTGATAGAAAATGACCAGGTCATTTGGCTATTTTGAAATGACCCCAAATAACCATTAAATGACCTAGTCATTTGAGGTCATTTGTCATTTAAGTCATTTAACATAATGCTGGTAAAATCTATAGTGCTGGCTGGAATTACAAATTGTGTAATTTTATAATTATTGAGTATTATATAAATACACATAAAATTTCAATAATTTTGGGCGAAATTATGAAAATAACATGATATAATTTTTAAATGACTATGTCATTTGTCATTTAATTTCAGAATGACCTAAATGACACATGATAAATGACTCAAGTCATTTGATGTCATTTAAGTCATTTGCCATCACTGCAGTGAGTGATAAGTGATCAGAGTGTAGAACTATTTATAAGTATATCAGCAGATTTGTTTCATCATCCAAATATATTAAATTTTGTTATATAATATATTATAAAAGGTAAAGATATGTAATATAATAATTCAAAAAAAATGCGTACAATTTTAAAAAATGCAATTTAGGACGATTTTAATTTTGGCCAGAATTAACATAATTTTGGCTAGATTTAACATAATTTTGGCTAAATTTAACATAATTTTGGCTAGATTTAATATATTGTAACTGGTAATATGATAATGATATATATTTAATCAAACAAAAAAGAAAAAAACTTTAACGTCACAATCTATAAAATCTATAATTACAAAAACAATTTCATATTTAATAATTTGTTAAATAATAATTAATATTACCATAAATTAATAAAAAGAAAATTGTATGAAAGAAACTATATTTTAATCAAAAGAAAAAAAATTATACCATAATGTATATATGATATTATAAAAAAATTGAATCACAATTGCACAATTTTAACTGTAATATTAATGCTATAGTGCTGTACTAATTGGAAATACACTGCAATATATAAGAAAGAATGGAAAATACAGTAAAAAAGGATGACAAAAGAATAAAGGAAAGAAGAGATAAATGAAAAGAGATGAAGGGAAGCAAAGATAATCAAAGTGAAATGAAGAAGGAACAAAAAAGATAAAGAATAGTGAAAAGGAATAAATAAAACAAAAAAATAATAAAAATGAATGAAAAAATAAAAGGAAATGAAAAGAAATAAAGAGAATAAAAAAAAAACAAAAGAAATGAAGATGGAATTAAAAGGAATGAAAGAAACAAATAGCGAATGAAAAAAAATAGGGGGAATAAAAGAGAATGAAAGGAAGTAAAGAAGGAATGAAAATCAATAAAAGGAATGAAAAAAAGCAACAAAAGAAACCAAAAATAAATTAAAGAAATGACAACAAAATAAACCAAAAAGGTAATGAAAGAAACAATAACAAAAGGAATAAAAGATTAATGAAAGGAATAACAAAGGGAACCATAAAAGATCAATGAAAGAACCATAGAAAGAAATAAAAGAAACAATGAAAAAAAAAAATAAAGAAATCACGAAAATAAAAGAAATAAAAAAATGAAAGAAAAGCCAGAACACCTACCCATAGAAAAAAGAAAAAGAAAACAGTTAATATCATCTAAAAGAAAATAAAATAATAAGAGAAAGAGACGTAAAAGACTTACTTGAATTTTCACTCAAATGATACACATCTAAAAAAGACAGAAAGTTTAGTAAAAGTATAAGGGAAAGAATGAAAAGAAAACAAAAAAAAGAATTAAAACTCACCTTGAATTTCTGCTGAAATGGAATTAAAAATAGCCACGCCTAAAAAAAAGAACAAGTTAATAAGAGAAAAAGAAAAAAGAATAAAAGCAAAAAAAAACTTATCTGTTACAACACTTAATCTCAAAGCTAAAGGTGACACCGTTAACTAAAAAATTAAAAAAAATGATTTTTTATTTTAAAAAAAAATGTTAAAAAAAAATGATTTTTTATTTTTTTTAAAAAAAATTTTCTTTCGCTATAGTAGCTTAAAAAAAAATAAAATCCTAAAGTCTTAACAAAACTACTAGCGTTAATTATTTATAACATAAAAGGTAATATCGCTTCATTTATGATAAGCTTATCTCATGAGTTGATATAAAAAAGGGATATATGCAGTTTTTAAATTGGTATAACCAGTATTATGATCTGATTATTTGGGTAAATAAGTGGTAAACGTGTAAAAAAAAATAAAAAAATATAGCGCTTCTGGACTCTGGCAGTTTTTTCATCAGCAATAATGTTTATTTGTTTATTATGTAATCTATTTTATTTGTTTTTTTTCATTTACTTTTTAAACTTTAATTTTAATTCTTTTATTTCAATTTTAGTTGATCAAATAAAATTAAATAAAATAAGACCTTCATTATAAAAAATTCATTAATGCTATAACAAATTATTTGGTATAAAGGCCTCACATATGACTTGCTGATCTAATCAGATAATCTGAATATTTGATTTTGAAAAAAAAATTTTTTTTTTGTGATGTTGCCAGGCAAAAGACATGACCAGATTATTGGAATTAAGGTAAGGGAAGGTCAGAAAGGTATTTTTCATTATTTTTTTTATTTAATTAATTATTCTTTTTTTCTTTTTTTTTTTTTGTAGTGTTGCCAGATGAAAAGTATAACTGGATTATTGGAATTAAGTAAGATAAGAGAGGGTTGGGGTAGTATTTTTTGTTAGTTTTTTTAATTAATTAATTAATTAGTAATTTTTTTTTCTTTTTTGTAGTGTTGCTAGATGAAAAGTATAACCAGACTTTTGGAATTAAGGACAATTGAGGTCAAGAGTATATGGTCAAGGAGATTATGGCATTCGCAAGATTTTGTGATAACAATCATTTATCTAAAAGTCAAAGTTTTCATACTGGGAATTTAAATATTATGAGATTTCAATATCAGTTAAGTGATTTCTCTAAGAGAAACCTGTATGAATTTTAAAATCATTATTAGTTTTAAAATCATTATCAGTAAATAATATAAAGGAAGATTCTTTGTCTTCATATTTTAAGAACAAAATTTTTAAATTAAAAATTAATAAAAGATAATGAAAATTTTGGTTATTTCTTTATTTCCAAAATTCTTTAAATATTATAGTAAATCTACACAAAACCCAGTTATTCTTACTGTCTTATTTAATTATTTTACATCATGAAAAACTTTTGGAGAATAAATAATATCATTAACAACTGCAAATAATTACTATTGTATTCATAAAACTTTTATTTGCAACTGGTGTAAAAAGTGATGGGTTTTTAAAATAGTTGATAGGCTATAAAAAGTTATTATTACTTTAATTTTTAAGCACAAGTTGTAAAAAATTTATTTTTTGATTATTCTACATAAGATTGATAAGATGAATATGTAACACAATTGTATTTTGCACTGTTTACTAATTTTTTATTAAAAATTCTTAATTTAAGCTAATTTTAAGGATTGATACATATGTTTTTAAAATTTAAAATAGCCCACAATCTTTCTCTTTCTACTTAGTAATTTAATTTCTTTAAATATTTTATATTTAATTTACTTAAAAAGGCTTCATGTTAGAATTCTACTACTAAGAAAGCCATAGTCATAAATTCAGGCAGATTGAAAATAACAACTTAAAATCTTTTGTATTTTTTTTATTCTTTGAAAAATTACAGGATAAAAAATTATCGAGTAGGTATTTCAATATAGGATCATTTACTATGTTTTGTAATTCTGGAAAAATTTTGATATTACTAATTTGCATCAGATTATCTTATATTTGTGCTAGTTCTTAAAAGACACTGATATAATATTGCTTCAAGCAGATAGATGTTGTAAAAATATGTAATTATCTTACTTTATCAGAACATTATAAATAATAATATCTTGAATAAAAAAACATCCATCTAAGATTTAAAAGCCTATAATTATATATGCTAACTCATCCTTAAGTATTTTGATTTTCTTTTCTTTACTAGAATTAACTTTTAGTATAAGCATTTGAGTATTTTGTCCTAAAGTCTTATTATATAATGAGAAAGTTAGTAGAAAGGAGGGAGTTGGTAAAGGGAAAATCAGGACCCTGAATAATACTAATATAATTAAAGTTGTCTGCCGAAACTCAATTGGCCAATGTTGAAATGTCAAAATCTAAAATATATTGAAATGCTGAAATGCCAAAATAGTTTTAATTAAGGTTGCATGCCAAAACTAAAAAGAAAATTCTGAAAGGTTTTGGCCAATCAAATCCATTCCAAAACTAAAGCTAAAACTATTCTTAATTTTGGCCAAAATTAAAAATTGGCCAAAATT